>CM062820.1:1035066706-1035576706 GCA_031772625.1 Pinus tabuliformis
ATACTCTTGCATTGTTATAATTTTCTTGGAGCACTCTTCGAGGGTGTGGCATACTTGGATTTTGGAGCAAGAAGGAAAAAAGGAAAGAGCGGAAAGGAAGGAAAGAACAAGGGGACATTAGGATAAACAACTACATCAGATTTTGTTTGCAAGTACCGAGTTGCTTGTATGTTTTCCTGACTAGTTTTGGCATGCATGACATATGCATGTGGTTTGTTGGTTGTGATCTGTCATGGGCATGGAGGATGGTCAGGATTGACAGTGGATTGCCTAGCCTTGCCATTTCTTAGATAGCCATGTAGATTATGGGTTTATTTCATTATTTTGTTTTGGTTGGTTCTCATGTTTCCTTAGCCTGGGTTGAATTAGTAGTCTTGGAATCCCTGGTTAGACAAATGCTCTGGAAGCCCTGTAACAATTTGGGTTGAGTTACTGGTCCTAGAGGCCCTGGTTGGACAAATGCTCTGGAAGCCCCGTAAAAGCTGTGGTTTGAATTACTAGTCCTGGAAGCCTTGGTTGGACAAATGCTCTGGAAGCCCTATAAGGCTTAGATAAGACCAACATGATGATGCTTTTGTGATGTCTAACTGTGAGGTGGAATCATTGTTTGATGGGTTGAGGTGGATGGCCTCTGGAAGCCCCGGATGGTTTTGGATTTATGTGTTCTATGAGATCCCACATTCATGCTTGGAATATGGCATGGAGGTCAATAGGTCAACAGATATTTGGCTCACCCATTCTACGGTCGGGTGGAATGTAGTGATCCCATACCGTGTTGGTTTTTTCATCATTAATATGAGGTTATTTCTCCTTATTATCTCATGGGTATTATACTGGGATATATGTGGATTCTATGGCTATTGTATCCTTGGCATTTATGTTTTTATTAGAGGGCTATGAATATGTATTATGATAGTGGATATGTATGGTTCCCATCATGTTTTTACTTGTATATGAATGAACAATGTATCAATGGTCTAATGGATGAAAATTAAGCTAAAGTGATAAGGAAACAGTGCCTCATAGTGAATCTCAGATAAGTATGAGACCCATATGCTTTGATATGTCATTTACACCTGTAGTTTACATATTTGTGATATGTTTGATGAAATGCCTGTCATGGCTAGTAGGGGTCTAGTCAAGGTCTTGTTCAAGTAATTGCATTTGTACTGTCATTTCCTTTTTATCTTAATGTTCAGAAGGTGTCATTCAAATTTGGGTAGTGACCTAGGATCTGGGCCTGAAAATGTGGCTTAAATCCTAGGGACTTCTGGCATGGAACTAAGAAAAATAGTCCCTAGAAGTTAGGCTTGTGAGAGTGTCCAGAGGTCCCTGGATGCTGGCATTCCCATAGCATGAGAGCATCCAGAGGTCAAGTGGTCCAAAAGCTTAGTCGGACCTAAGGGCTGGTTGGTAGAAAGGTTGGATTGGTTCCAGAGGGTCCTATTGCCAATGTTGAATGTCTGTATGGTGTGTTTCTATCCGTTCCACTTCCTTAACGTGACTTAGGAGGTCAAATCATATCATAGTGGCCTCTCATTGCATGTTTACCTCGACTGGACGGTTGCTTGGGTAGATGTGGGAGGAGGGTGTTAGATTACTCTTTAAATATAACATTCATTTATGCTATCATTTCAATATGTTTTAATATTCCTCCTTTCTCAATAATATTTTTATGCATATATACAAGTGCCTTCATCTCCACTTCCTCCATGTAATTATATCAATTGAGATTAAGTTGATACATTATGTGCATCAAAGCTTTATTAATCGAACAAAAATGAAGAATCATATATAATTGGTAGAAACAAGATTTCATTTGAATTTATCACTTCCAATATCCCATGGATGTTCCTAATCTTGACTGTAAAGTAAATATTTCCTAGTTAATGGAATAAAAATGACATTCTTTCTAAATAATGCATCTAAAAAATATTAGTCTATTATATTTATAAGTTTCTTGTTCACTGGTGATGTTCAACATATGTGTTGTCACAAAGAATAACATTGTTATCTAGTGCGTGCATGCCATACATGCATACACGTCTCCATGCATCCCATATGTGTTCATACTAGAGGATTGAATCTCATTCTCAAGCTCATTCCTAAACAAATAAGCATATTTTAAGTCTCTTCAAATTTACTTCTACCATTTTACCTCAATTGAGATTGAGCTACTACATCGCATTTGGTAGATCCTTTTTAACCCAAAAAGAATAAGCCATCAAATATCTTTATCATAAACAAATTCCATTTGAAACATTCACTAATAATATTACATGGATGTTTGTTATCTTGTTTATGAAGTAAAACTCTTTATTTAATGGAAATCCATGGAATATCTTTCCAAATGTCCCTTGAAACAAGAAGATTAGTATATAATAATCACATGTTGCTTGATTATTGGTGCATACTCATCATACATGTTTTGAAAATAATAACTTTAGTGATTGGTACATGTGTACCATACATGTTTGGTATTATTACATACATGCCTTATGTGTTGGAACTAGGGGTAGTTTCTTTTTCACTAACCATGAAGAATAAGAAGCGAAATAACACTTTTATGCATTGGCCTTAGAAGTGCTACAATTATGGGAATGAAAAAGGGAACAAAATTAATTGACATCAATTAATATCTTAAAATTAATTAGAAAAGCTACCCCAAAGGTGCTATATATATTTCACCAACTATTATGATGTGTTCTACTCTTATTTTATCAACTATTATTGTGTGTAATATATAATTAGTGTTTCAACGTGGGATGACCAAGTGATTGGCACAACGATATGTTATCCCCTCCACCCGATTTCAAATCCCATGGGGGGACATCCTTGGCCCATTGTGATAAGGCTCAAGGAGTATCTAAGTCATAACTTCTTGGTATAGGAGTAGCTAAGTAAAACATCCAGGTAGATTCTTAGTACATATGGCTTATGGGTTGTTGGATATACTCCTGGTATTGTGATAAGGTTGAAGGAGTAGCTAAGTCATAAATTTTTGGTAAAGGAGTAGTTAGGTCATAAATTCCTAGTATTAATCATGGCATTATGACAAGGCTTATGGAGTATCTAAATCATAATAATTGATAAATGAGTATGTAGTATTCCTAGTAGAAATTTTACAATGATGACAAAGACATGCATAAATAAATAACATAGAAAATTTCAGAAATGCACACACATAAATAAGAAATTTCTGCAAATCCCAAAATTGGCCAAATTTTATTAATAATATCTACTGTGGTAAAAATTAATTGGAGAAATTACACTTGGCCTTGCACAAGGCAAGCTACAAGCACAAGATGATGTGTACGAGAAAGCCAAATGGCTGCAATAATCAACACCTCTAGAAAATTGTGTTGTTGCTCCAAAACTGCACTGTTGCTTGAATTCGCCCCCTAATTTTCCCACTCTAGAGTGCCCAGAAAAATCTATAAAATTAGGAGATTTCTCCTTGCCCAAAACCTGAAAAAACCCAAAAAGGGTTTCCCTTAGTTCCAACTTTTGAAATTTGACCCTTCACAACTTGGCCCTCCACCAAATTCGAATTCTATTACTATGGCTACTCTTGTCAATCTCTTCTCCCCAAACTCTAGCAATCCTCCTCAAATTTCCCTTCCAATGATTTCTCAGCACCCCAGCTCCAAACTCCCCCGAATGATGCTACCCCAAAAGACTCTCACTCCAATGACTGCACAATCATGGAGGAGATGATGCAGTCTTGTGTAAGATAAAGTGAGAGTTGGGTGTAGGTTGGTCCTCTTTACTGTAGCTTCCCTCCACGCTCATGGAAATGATCAAAGAACACTCAAGTAGCTTCTTCGGTCAATTCCCCAACAACCCAGCTCCACAAACAACCAGTGAATCCTCCCTCTATGTAGTGATGGCTCCCAAATTGTGTGCTCTACTCCAGAAATGCGTGGGACCTGTAGTTGATGCCTATTCCAGTCTCGATGATGAAGGAAATCCTTCCTAGGGTGGCATTCTGTTGGGTTGTGTTATATTCTTTCTACGTAGTTAACATGGGGTTTGAAGGGCACTCGTAACCCCACTTTATGGAGTCCGGGGCAGCGCCCCGAAAAATTTTGGTTTTGGACCCTATGTTAGGTTGGGTCGACCCACCTATGGTTTTGTGCATGATTTTCACACATGTTTTTTGGACGCGATGGTTTTCGGTCCATGGTATTGGACGTGATGGTTTTCGGTCCATGGTATTGGACGCGATGGTTTTTGGTCCATGGTATTGGATGGTTCGGCATGTATAAATATGTATTGTAACATTGAAAGGAACATAATGAAAAATCAAGCTGGTAGTCCCAGTTTTGGGATCCAGGGAAAATCTTTGTGTATATGTGTTTTATGTGTTCTGCTCTCGCATTGTTTTATTTTCTGTGTTTTAGAATTCGTATGCAAGTAATTTCTGTACGGGGTTAAAACCTACATTTGGTATCAGAGCAGTTTTGGCTTCAAGGGGACGCCTTTGTTGCTGAGGGGTTTTGCTCGGGCCTGTGGTAGACCCTGTTCAGTGGGAGATTGCGAGATCGATTCTAGTGGTGAAAGAAGATGGCGAGCAGTGGAAAGATAGAGACCGAGAAATTTAATGGTCAGAGTTTTGAGTTGTGGAAACTCAAGATGGAGGATCTGTTGGTGGATAAAGATCAGTGGATTGTGGTAGATCCAGGTACTAAACCAACGGGAGTGTCCGATGAAGAATGGAAGAAGTTGGATCGGAAGGCAAAGAGCACAATACGATTATGTGTCTTAGATTCAGTATTGTTGAATGTATTAGGGGAAGCTACGACGAAGGCTTTGTGGGACAAGTTAGGGACTTTGTACCAATCTAAGTCTCTGGTGAATAAACTGTTCCTGTGAAAAAAATTGTATAACCTGAGGATGAAAGATGGAGACTTGGTGATAGAGCATCTAAATGCATTTAATACTATGGTAGATCAGTTAGCATCTGTTGATTTTAAAATTTCAGATGAAGATAAGTGCATCAATTTGTTGTGTTCTCTACCCGATTCGTGGGATAGTCTGGTTATTGCAATAGGTAGCAATGCAACTGCCTTGCAGTTTGATGAAATAGTCTCAGCCTTGCTGACGGAGGAGATGAGACGAAAAAATATGGAGAGCCAAAATGGTGATGCCTTGTCTGTATGAGGGCAGACCTAGAATAGAAACAAAAATAAGTCATCGAGTGGGAGATCTAAATCTAGAGGGAGATCTAAATCTCCAGGAAAACCTGTAAAGGTGGTGTTAGCCTCCTGTTGCAACAGGGTATCATTTTTCATGATTGACATTTTTACATGCCAAATATGTCATACTTTGCAGGTTGCAGTGTTCCATATTTCCACGAGGTGCCATGAAGTATGCTTAGTCCAAATGCACTGCTGTATTCCAATTTTTGATGAGTTGTTCCAGTTTCGAAGAATTTTCATGTAAGGGAGGTCCAAACAGTTTAATCTTGGTCTCCCTAGGTTTCAATTTCTTGTTTTAGAATATAGAGAATGATATCTGTCCAAACAGTTTAATCTTGGCAGATCTGTAGATAGGTAGAGAATCAAAGGGACCCAACTGTTTAATCTGGGCCCTGGCAGAAATAAGTGTAGATTTAGATAGGAAAAATTCAAAAGAAAAATTGTAAATCTGGGTTTGCAAGTCTAAGTGCACCCAATTCAAAAGAAGAAAAAATGTTAGGAGAGTAGGCTGGGTAGGTAGCTGTGTGGTTGTAGAATAATAATTTATGATCAATTTTGTGTTACAAAGTGCTTTATCTTTACAAATCATAGTGCAGGCAGTTTTCATGCAAAGGAGCTCAAAGGTGGATATAACTAACTCCCCCTTCTTCTAATTCCCCAAGTCACTTAATAATTTCCCAAAGAGGTCAAGATCTGCTTGATTCCTCTTAGTTTCATCATCATCCATATCAGTTTCCTTGGTGAAGATTTGCTTCACTTAAGGATTTTATTTCTTTTCAAACTCTTTTCCCAAAAATTAGCCTAAGGTCCCTGACCTTGGCGCCTGCTTATCATCTTCATATTAACTACTAACAGTATTATATAACTCCCCATCAGTTTTCCCCTTTCCCCTACTAAAACTTTGTATATAAAATTCCCCTATGTAAATATCCCCCCCTGGCAATATAGCCATATTCTTTCTAAGTCAGGGAAAGAACAGTCCATCTAGGGCTGCTTTTAGCCCATCTGTGTCCAAGTAGGGATTAATCTGACACCTGGCCAGATTAATAACCTCTCCCCTAGCCTTAAACCTTCGAAAAAAACCCTCTTTCCGCCCCTAAACCAAAGTTCTGTGCATAAATCTTTAAACCCGCGCGCAAAAAACCATGGTTTACCCCTTATCCCTAAGCCCCAACTGTAAATACATTAACCATGCTCATTTTAAACCCATAAAACCCCTTTCCCTAAGTCTAAACCCCCGTGCACATTATTAAAATCGGGATATTCCCTGTATATTCCCCCGCCCTAACCCTCCGTCTCTTTGTCCGCCCCACCAGCAGTTAGATCTGGCCCGTCCTAGATCTACGGTGGGTTGGCCCTTTCGTGCGCCAACTGCCCGAACTTCAGCGTCCGGGAGTTCGGTGGTTTTACCGCCATACTCCCGCCATGCGTCAAGCTCTGGGGTGTGGGGGAGCCCCTCCCCCCAAAACCGCCCAGGCGCTAAGGCGGTGCACCCAAAACCGCTTACCGCCCTCCCCTGTGACGTAAACCCCACGTCACCTGCCTGTGTCACCCCCCCGGCCCAGTCACCGCGACACGTCGTCCAGCCACGTGGCCTCCTGCCACCGTACCCTGCCACTGTACATGCCATGTCACCGTCCGTACATGATGACATCACATGTTGACGTCATCCCGCCACGTCATCATGCTGACGTCACCCGCCGTACAACGTCACGTCATGCTGACGTCATCATCACTTTTTGGCGCAAAGGAGAAAAAATCGCACTTCGAAGCCCCGTAATTAGTTTCTGAGGTAGTTTTTGATGAGAGATTTGCGCCTCGCTAGATTTTTGGGCCAGAATGGGGAATCTTCAGGGAATCCTTTCATTCTGCAGCCCCCAGGAAGCCCGAAAGGCGCAGAATGAACCATTTTTCTTCGCGAAACTTGCCGAGAGGAGCAGAAAACAGTTTTGAAGGAAACAGAGGCTGAACAACGACCATTAATTTGTGATTAGACCCACCAACACGTCAGAACAACATCGGTTTATTGCCAAAGAGTATCAGAGGAAGATGAAGAGCCAAAGCGTATTAGCCGAAGATTTTTTTAGGGGCTCGAAGTACCTGAACATTGATGAGCCCCCCAGAAAGTCAAATCAAGAGGCGTAAGCCCATCCTTGCCCTCAAATCACAGTTAAAGCTTTAAATGCAGACATACAGAAAAGATGCAGAAACCCATACACATTTATTTAAGAAAACACTGCAGCAAGCCACCAAGGACAACATCATTTACTCAGTTTTGATACGGCGGCCCTGAGCGCAGCCCGAGATATTTTTTGCATTTATTTCTGGATAGGATTAGGTTAAGTAATCATCTTTCTTTTAGACATGTTTAGGTCAAGTTGTAATAAAAGCAGTTATAGAGAGTTTTTCCCTATATATACCGCCCTCTACATTGTTACAAGGGTTGGTTGATTGAGAATTTTCACTGGAGACTCGCATTGTATACCTGAGTTTTTTTCTATAATCAAAGATTGCCGAAAGCTTGGAGAGCAAACTGACTGTTGTAAATGAATGTTTTTGGAGATATGAAGATGGAATTCTTGTGCTGCAGCCTAAAGCAATAAGTGCATCTTACCTCTGTTTAATGTTTACCACTATCTAAATAGCAGAAAGAAAGAATAGCTTAGAATTTGTTTAAATACACTCTATGCTAAATTTCTGCTATTTCTTTATGTTTTCCTCTGATTGAATTGGTTATGAATATGAATTCCTCCTGGCTCATGTTTACCCCGATTCATTTGTGTTGGCCAATTATCTAGGGATTCTTCACTGCCCCTAGGTAGAGCTCTGTTACCTCCATCTATTAAACTGATTGAGAGATCCTTAACTGCCTCTCATTACTTAACATTCTTTCCATCATTTAAACCTGAAGTATTGTTTCATGCGCAGCTATCTTGCTCCATTTTCCCTCTCTTGCGACCAAAGAAATGCACTAGCAGTTCTCCTCCTCGACTCCACGCCCAATGGTTTGAAACTACCAGACTATGCCTTGCCTCTCTGTCTGAAAACATCAATTTTCCCACCAAAAACAAAACAAAACCCTCTGAACTCAAAACCTAGCCTAAAATCCTTTTCAACAAAGCTAAATCATAAAGAGAGAGCCCTCTCTGATTGCAGGTTGGCTAGAACTTGCAGTCCAAAGTTGGTCGGTGGTTACCTCAGCCGTATCCTTTTCCGGAGCTTAAGGACAACCTGAGTGATAACAAGTGGTGTGCTGGAAATGCGAAAAGGAAGGCCACTTCAAAAGGGATTGTAAATCTAAAGCTCCTGACAAAGGAAAGGGATTTGATGAGGCTCCTTCTGCAGAGGCGAAAACCACCCCAGATGAAGGTGGGGATGTGTACTTGGCTTCTTCAAGTACACATGTAGATCATGAGGCATGGTTGATTGACTCAGGTGCATCCTTTCACTTCACTCCCCATAGAGAGTGGTTTTGTGAGTATGAGAAATATGATGGTGGTGATGTCTTCTTGGGGGATGATAGAAAGGCTAAAATCGTTGGTCGCGGAAAGGTAAATTTGAAGTTGCAAGGTGGAAGAGTTAGAACACTTCCGGGTGTTCTACATATTCTTGCATTGGCCAGAAATCTAATTTCTGTAAGCAAGCTAGATGATGCAGGTGTAAAAACAGTGTTTCAGAAGGATACTTGGAAGATGGTTCGGGGAGCACTGGTATTGATGCGGGGAGTTCGGATTGGAACTTTGTACAAGATGCAAGGTAGCAATGTTATTGATGGGTGCAATAGTTCTGTGGTTCTTGAAAGTGAAGCAAAAAATCTAGTGGTCTCTGGAGAGAAGACCATGCTGTGGCATCAAAGGCTTGGACATATTGGAGAAAAGGGCCTTCGGATACTTCATGGTAAAGGTATGGTAGAAGGTATGAGTAATAACTCTTTGGATTTTGATTTCTATGAAAATTGTGTATACGGGAAGCAGAATCGGGTGAGTTTCCCCTCTGGTAGTAAGAGGGCGAAACAGATATTAGAACTTGTGCACAGTGATGTGTTTGGACATGTGAAGGTTCCATCACTGGGTAAGTCTATGTACTATGTATCATTTATAGATGACTTCTCAAGGAATACATGGATATATTTCCTTAAGAAGAAATCTGAAGTCTTTGACAGGTTTAAAGAATTTAAGGCTCTGGTGGAAAACCAGACAAAGAAGAAGATAAAGGTGTTGAGGACATATAACGGTGGAGAGTTTTGCAGTAAGGAATTTGAATAATTCTGTAAGAAGTGTGGTATAGCACGACAGAAGACTACTCCATATACACCTCTGAAAAATGGAGTTGCAAAAAGAATGAATAAGACGTTGATGGAAAGGGTAAGAAGCATGCTCAGTGGTGCCGGGTTAGGACAAGAATTCTAGGCAGAAGCGGTGGATACTGCATGTTACTTGGTCAACAGGTCACCTTCATCAGCGTTGGAGGATAAGAATCCACAAGAGGTATGGACTGGTAAGAAACCCTCTCTTTCACATCTGAGGGTATTTGGATGTGATGCATATGTACATGTTCCAAAGGAGAAACAAACCAAGTTGGATAGTAAATTTGAAAAGTGCATCTTTATTGGGTATAAGGATGGTTTAAAGGGTTATAAGCTTTGGAACCCTTGTCACACGAAAGGTTGTGTACAGCTGAGATGTGGTGTTCAGAGAGGTGAAAGATGTTATTCAACATGAAATCCAACCAAAGGAACCCGAGAAGACAGAGTTTGAGCTAAAGGAGGAAGAATCAGACTCTACAGCAGAGGAGGAATTAGAAGATGAAGAGCCACAAACTCCGGCTTTGAGAAGATCAGTTCGAGAAAGAAGGCAGCCTGAAAGGTATAGTCCATCTGCTTTCTATTCAAATTTTGCTTTATCTATTACTGACGATGATCCCAAAACTGTGAAGGAAGCAGTAGATTCAGAGGATGGAAAACTCTGGAAAGAGGCCATGGTCGATGAAATGGCATCTTTGCACAAAAATGAGGCTTGGGATCTAGTGGAGTTGCCAGCTGGAAGGAAACCCATTGGCAGCAAATGGGTGTTTAAAAAGAAGACAAATGCAGAAGGAAAAGTGGAGAAATACAAAGCTCGATTGGTAGCAAAAGGTTATTCCCAGGTGCCGGGAATTGATTTTGGTGATATTTTTTCTCCTGTTGCGAAGGTAACTTCTATTAGATTACTTTTATCTGTTGCTGCTGATTTTGATTTTGAGGTAGAACAGATGGATGTGAAGACAACATTTCTTCATGTGGATTTGGAAGAGGAGATCTACATGAAGCAACCTGAAGGCTTTGCGGTGAAGGGTAAGAAAGAACTAGTAAGTAAGTTAAAGAAGTCTTTGTATGGGTTAAAACAGTCACCAAGGATGTAGTATCAGAAATTTGATACATTTATACGGGGACTTGGCTTCACCAGAAGCAAAGCAGATCACTGTGTGTATTTTAAATTAATTGGTGTCCGTGTTATTTATCTGGTCTTGTATGTGGATGATATGTTGCTAGTTAGAAATGACAAAGAAATTATCCAGGATTTGAAGACCCAATTGTCCTCCAAATTCGACATGAAAGATCTTGGTGCTGCAAACTATATTTTGGGCGAAATTAAAAGAGATCGAGAAAAGAGGAAGCTCTAGTTAAACCAGAGGAATTATGTCAAGACAATACTGCAAAGGTTTAATATGTAGGATAGTAAACCAATGAAGGTTCCTATTCCTGTAGGTGTGAGGTTATCTGCTGAGCAGTGTCCCAAGACACAAGAAGAGGAAGAGGACATGTCCCGTGTTCCATATGTAAGTGCAGTTGGTAGCCTGATGTATTCAATGGTCTATACTAGACCAGACATTGCACATGCAGTGGGAGTATTGAGTAGGTTTATGTCAAAACCAGGGAAGGAGCATTGGACAGTAGTGAAGCAGGTTTTCAGGTATTTGCATGGCACTAGTGATTATGGTTTGTGCTACCAAGGAAGACCAGGACTGGACAGAGTGTTGGATATTCGTGGCTTTGTTGATGCAGACTGGGCTAGAGATCTGGATCAAAGAAGATCTACAAGTGGGTATGTGTTTAACCTATTTGGAGGAGCAGTCAGTTGGATGAGTAAGAAACAATCTTTAGTGGAACTATCAACTACAGAGGCAGAATACATGGCAGCCACTCATGCAAGCAAGGAAGTAGTTTGGTTGCAGAGATTTTGTTCAAGTATGGGGTTAGTACAGGAAGCTATAAGGATAGACTGTGACAGCCAAAGTGAAATTTTCTTGGCAAAGAACCCTGCATATCATTCAAAGACAAAGCACATTGATGTTCAGTATCACTTTGTGAGGGATATGATAGAAGACAAAAAGATGTTGCTGGTAAAGGTGGACACTTTGAAGAATATTGTAGATGCATTGAAAAAATCTGTGAGCTCTGAGAAGTTCTCTTGGTGTAGAGAAATAATGGGCATTTCAAGGCTGGGAAAATGACTAAGCTCTCTTGTGGCCCCCTGTGGAAAGAAAAAAACAAGTGGGAGAATGTTGGGTTGCGTTATTTTCTTTCCTCGTAGTTAACAGGGGGTTTGAAGGGCACCCGTAACCCGACTTTATGGGGTCTGGGGCAGTGCACCGGAAAATTTTGGTTTTGGACCCTATGTTACGTTTGGCGGACCCACCTATGGTTTTGTGCATGATTTTTGTACATGTTTTTTGGGCGCAATGGTTTTCGGTCCATGGTATTGGATGTGATTGTTTTCGGTCCATGGTATTGGACGCGATGGTTTTTAGTCCATGGTATTGGATGCTTCGGCATGTATAAATATGTATTGTAACATTGAAAGGAACATATTGAAAAATCAAGCTGGTATTCCCGGTTTTGGGATCTAGGGGAAAATATATGCGTATATGTTTTTTATGTGTTCTGCTCTCGCATTGTTTTATTTTCTGTGTTTTAGAATTCGTATGCAAGTAATTTCTGTACGGGGTTAAAACCTACACACTCGAAGTCCACCGAAGAAAGGTTGAGCTTCTCTCTTTGGGAAGCTCTTGTGCTAAACAACACAATAATGGCTCAGCTGAACAACTGAGGCAAATTCAATTTTCAAATAGACAAAAGACCCCTGTTTCTCCCTCATTCCTTCCTTTTATAATTGTTGGCCATGCATTCCTTGGGGGTCCCTTCACCAATCCAATTTTCCTCAAGGATTTCGAATTCTTTCTTCCCCAAGTGTGTACTTTATGTGGGCCCCATATTCCACTATCAATTTAATCTTTCATTCTCTCTAATGTTGGTGGCATCCATCTCCCCAAAAATTAAGTGGGGACTCCCTCCACTCAATTTTCCTAAGTTTACATGCCAAAATATTTCCCAGCACCCAATTGCAAAATAGAAATTCATCTTAGCTAAATTAATTTAATTGGGGACATTACAGTCCTCCCCACCAAAAGTTGCTTGTCCTTAAGCAATGCTTGAACAAGCACCCTCTCGATCGACTAACCCCACAGTATTTGCACAAAATACTGGGGTACCAAATGTACCACTCTTCCATCCCTAATCTCTGACTCATCCTGCCAGGATCTCAAGCCATCCCGATGAGCATGAGGCATCCCTTGCTCCACTTTCTGTCCAACTCAGCATAGGCACCAGATGTCCCCTGCATACTGCCACTAAGTAGAGAATCATGATAGTATAAAATCTCGATCATCTCCTCATGAAAGTGCTCTAATGAATAGTCTCTCTCATGCACTTCAGGAGTAGACCCCTGAAGACACAATCCAATCCTTATCGGATGGAATCCTCACCTACCTGCGCTTCCCCTGATCTCCTCCTATTGATCACCCTACCACACTAGTGAAGTTTCCCACACCACCAAAAAGTCACTAAAACCTAATGAAATATATGGATGACCTTCCCCAATAGAAACCCACTCACCTATACGGGTAGTCGAATTGTTAAGCCTTGCTAGGCCAAAATCCCAAGCTAGTCCAAAAGGGGTTCCACCATGATGTCGTTGCGCCACTCTGATCATGATGGTTTTCCCATCACCCCCAAGCTATATCCCCCTCTCTTGGGACTCGATGGAAAAATATCTATGGAGACCCAATGCATATAGCCCAAGAATCCCCATGATGTCATAACCTACCCATCCAAAACTCACTCTGATTTATAACAGCAACAAGGAAAACTAGTCTTTCCATGTGAAAAAGGCCTCAACGCTCCCACACATGTCAAACCAAGTGGGAGTTGGGTCATCATCTGTCTTTCTCCTGCTCATCATGAAACAAAGTGTCCAATCAACCAACCAGATCCCTGGATACCATAGTCATAATGGCTGTAGCATAGTCTTGACAGCTACTAGCGCCAAACCATACCACATCTCTAGCCCTTGCGTACAATCAATATATGGCATCCTTACATCACAAACCAATCTGGTGCATACGAACTTGCCTTGCATCGGCCATACCATGGAGTGGGATCTGTCATCCTGCCTTCTGAAAGCACTCCTCAACATCGCCTGGAGACTAAACATTCGCCTGCATTTAAGGTCCACAAACTATTGTGGATGCTCCTGAGACACCTCAAAATGTCTCACCCAAAGGAGGTCATTCCTCTCCCTGAGTGTGGGTTCAAGTGCGGTGCTAGTGTTACCTCTACAAGGGATTGGACTACCACCAAGCCTGCATCCACCAACCCATGCCTTGCCCATATGCCACAAGTAGAAAGTCTCCCTCCTGATGCACTGTGCCCCATCCTGTAGGTTTTAACCCCGTATAGAAATTACCTGCATACGAATTCTAAAACACATAAAATAAAAAATACGAGAGAATAACACATAAAACACATATACACAGAGATTTTCCCCTAGATCCCAAAACCGAGACTACTAGCTTGATTTTTCATTATGTTCCTTTCAATGTTATAATACATATTTATACATGCCGAAGCATCCAATACCATGGATCAAAAACCATCGCGTCCAAAACCATGGACCACAAACCATTGTGTCCAAAAACATATGCGAAAATCGCGCACAAAACCATAGGTGGGTGCGCCCAACCTAACATAGGTTCCAAAACCAAAAGTTTCCGGGGCACTGCCTTCGGCCCCATAAAGTCGGGTTACGAGTATGCCTAAAACCCCCTGTGACCCCCTCGCTATGCAATCGACACAGCGAAGGGGGGGCTCCGTCCCCCATCTAACTCCTATGTTAACTACGTGGGCCAAACAGCTTAATCTTGGTCTCCTTAGGTTTCAGTTTTCTGTTGTAGAATATAGAGAATCAACATCTGTCCAAACAGCTTAATCTTGGCAGATTTGTAGATAGGTAGAGAAACAAGGGTGCTCAACTGCTTAATCTGAGCCCCTGGATGAAATAAGTGTAGATGTAGATAGGAGGACATCAAGAATAAAAGAATGAAAAGCTGGGTATGCTAGTTCAAGTGCACCCAAACAAAAAGAAGAGAAAATGTTAGGCAAATAGGCTGGGTAAGTAGTTTTGTGGTTGCAGAATCAAGCTGTGTGATCCATTTCATGCTTTCAAGTGTTATACCTTTTCAGATCACAAATGCAATGCAATTTTCCCTTGGAGGATTTCAAGCGAGACATGACTAACTCCCCCTTCTTCTTATTCCCCAAATCATTTACTAACCTCCCCAAAGAGGTCAAGATTTTCTTGATTTCTCTTAGGTTTCATCATTTGCCATATCATTGCCTAAGTAAAGATCTGCTTTGCTTAATGATGTTTATATTTCTTGTACAAGTCATTTTCCCCTTAATAGCCTAAGATTTGCATACTTAGCACTCTCTCATCACATTTCATATTAACTGCTAACTTTATTATGTAACTCCTTATCTTTTTCCCCTCCCCCGACTAACGCTATGTTAATAATTCCCCTATATACTTATCCCTTCCTCTGGTTGAAATATAACCATAAGTATCGCTTGGGAATTACTAAGTTTACTTGAAACTTAGTAAGAACCCTCATTTCGCTCAAAAAACCATCTTCCTAAGGTGTTTGGACTCCTTCCAAAACACAAAAACCCCCTTCAAATGCCATCGGACTCACTCCGATGCATCAAGATCCCTTCCAAAGTTGTAAACGACCTTTCCGATCACATTAACCCTCCTCCGATAAGTCTTCCTCTCCTCCGACACGATATCACTGTCGGAGGTCGCAGCATTCATTCATCGGCCCGCCCCTTTATACTCTCCCGATATCGCTTCGCCGATGCGATTTCGCGATCGGCAGTCGCAAGGTTTTTTACCTATATACATACGCCCCCTCTCGTCCGCCGATGCGATATTGCTATCGCATCCGAAAGCATATCGCATCGTGATCCATTCATTTTCGCAATATTTTCCATTATCACACAGCCGCATGCCATGTCGCCTTTCCGAAATCGGTGATCGCTCCCATCGCATCATATATATAAAAACCATTGCCTTCTGTCCCCGCCGATTGCCGATCTCCGAGTTAAATCCCCGCCGTACTACCACGTCACCCTGCCACATCACCCTGCCACGTCACTACCATACTGGGACCCCCTACTGACGTCATGCCGACGTCATCACTAAAGGAAGGCGCGAAGGGCGCAAATCGCAGCAAAGAGAGCCCAGAATGAAAATCTGAGGCAGTTTTCGATGCGCGATTAGCGCTAATCGCACATCGCTAAGGAAAAATGACCAAAATGGAAAGCCTCATATCGTTCGGCTTCCAAGAGGCCCAAAAATTCGCAGTTTTAACAGGATTTCTTCATTTATGATTCCTATTCAAATCGGCCAGCGCCAGTAGCATTCCAGAAGCCACGGAAATCATTTGCAGCAGCCATTCTTGCCTTGAAAGGGCAGAAAAGGGGCGATTTGACAGTTTCAAACACGCCGAGGGAGAGAAAATGGCCCGAGTCAAGTGTCAAAGAGTATCAGAGGAAAGATGAAGCCCAGATTAAATTAAAGAGTATCAGTGAAGCGGTAAAGAGTATCAGTTCGAAGCGGGCGAACATTAAAAGCCCCAAGCAAAGTCAAAGAAAGCGGTACAACCATTTAAAGGCTCTCAAATCACAGTTAATGCACATCAAAGCCACTCAAGAGCAGGGAATCAAAGTCCAAAGCACAGTTATGGCTGAATGAACCGCACAGGGCCATAAGGACAGATTTCAAATCATATTTTTGAGGCAGCTGCCCAGCATGACACTTAGATATCTTCTTGCATTTATTTCATGATAAGATTAGGTTAAAGAACTCGTTTTCCTCAGATCTGTTTAAGATCTGCTATAATGAATATTTTTAGATATTTTCCCTATATAAACCACCTTGATGCATTGTTTAAAGGGTTGGTTGGTTGAGTTGCCCCAAGAGAGACTCACTCTGTATATCTGATATGTTTTCTTTAATCAAAGACTGCTGAAAAGCTTGGAGGATGGACTGTCTGATGTGTTGTTACTGTTCTGAAGAATGAATATGGAATTCTTGTGCTGCAACATGATCCAATAAGTGGCTCTTATCTCTGTTTTAAATTCATACATGTTTTTATCATACATATATCACCATCTAAGTTACAGAAAGAAAGATTAGCTTAGAATTTGCGTGGCTGCACTCTATGCTCAGTTTCTGTGACTTCTATATGTTTTCTTCTGACTCAGGCATAAATATGAATTCCTCATGGCTCGTATTTTCTCTGTTTCATTCATGTTTGATGGTTATCTAGGGATTCTTTATTGCTCCTGGATAGAGCTCATTCACCCTCCCTCTGTTAAGCTGAAAGAGAGATTCTTAAGTGCCTCTCTTTTCTTAGCATTCAATCCATCTCCATTTAGCTTAAAAATTGTTTCATGTGTAGCTATCTTGCTCCATATTCCTCTTGTGACCAAGAAAACGCACCAGCAGTCCCACTCCCTGACTCCACGCCCAATGGTTTGAAACTCTCACACTATACTTACCTCTCTATTTGGAAGCCTCATCCATCCCACCAAAATGAAACAAAACCCCTTGAACTCAATAACTAGCCTAAAATCACCATCAACAAAGCTAAATCATAAAGAGAGAGCCCTCTTTGACTGCTGGTAGGTTAGGACCTGCAGTCCAAAGATTGGTTTGTGGTTACCTCGACCGTATCCTTTAAGGAGCTTTAAGAACAACCTGAGTGATAACACCTCACAAAGTGATACTGAACATCAATGTGCTTTGTCTTTGAATAATATGTAGGGTTCTTTGCCAAGAAAATTGCACTTTGGTTGTCACAGTCTATCCTTACAGCTCCCTGTACTAACCCCATACTTGAACACAATCTCTGCAACCAAACTATTTCCTTGCTTACATGAGTGGCTACCATGTATTCTTCCTCTGTAGTTGATAGTGCCACTACAGATTGTTTCTTACTCATCCAACTGACTGCACCTCCAAATAGGTTAAACACATACCCACTTGTAGATCTTCTCTGATCCAGATCTCCAGCCCAGTCTGCATCTACAAAGCCACGAATATCCAACACTATGTCCAATCCTAGTCTTCCTTGGTAGTACAAACCATAATCACTAGTGCCACACAAATACCTGAAAACCCGCTTCACTGCTGTCCAATGCTCCTTTCCTGGTTTTGACATAAACCTGCTCAATACTCCCACTGCATGTGCAATGTCTTGTCTAGTACATACCATTGCATACATCAGGCTACCGACTGCACTTGCATATGGAACATGGGACATGTCCTCTTCCTCTTCTTGTGTCTTGGGACATTTTTCAATAGATAAATTTACACCTACAGGAATAGGAAACTCCACCGATTTAATATCCTACATATTAAATCTCTGCAATATTGTCTCGACATACTTCCTCTGGTTTAACCAAAGATTTCTCTTTGCTCGATCTCTTTTAATTTCCATGCCCAAAATATAGTTTGCAGCACCAAGATCTTTCATGTCGAATTTGGACAATTGGGTCTTCAAATCCTGGATAATTTCTTTGTCATTTCCAACTAGCGACATATCATCCACATACAAGACCAAATAAATAACATGGGCACCAATTAATTTAAAATACACACAGTGATGTGCTTTTCTTCTGGTGAAGCCAAGTCCCCGTATAAATGTATCAAATTTATGATACCACATCCTTGGTGACTGTTTTAACCCATACAGAGACTTCTTTAACTTGCATACCAGTTCTTTCTTACCCTTCACTGCAAAGCCTTCAAGTTGCTTCATGTAGATTTCCTCTTCCAGATCCCCGTGAAGAAATGTTGTCTTCACATCCATCTGTTCTACCTTAAAATCAAAAGCAACAGCGACAGATAAAAGTAATCTAATAGAAGTTACTTTGGCAATAGGAGAAAAAATATCACCAAAATCAATTCCCGACACGTGCGAATAACCTTTTGCTATCAACTGAGCTTTGTATTTCTCCACCTTTCTTTCTGCATTTATCTTCTTCTTGAACACCCATTTGCTGCCAATGGGTTTCCTTCCAGCCGAAAACTCCACCAGATCCCAAGCCTCATTTTTGTGCAAAGATGCCATTTCATCAACCATGGCCTCTTTCCAGAGTTTTCCATCCTTTGAATCTACTGCTTCCTTCACAGTTCTGGGATCATCATCAGTAATAGATAAAGCAAAATTTGAATAGAAAGCAGATGGACTATACCTTTCTGGTTGCCTTCTTTCTCGAACTGGTCTTCTCACATTCAGAGTTTGTGGCTCTTCATCTTCTGATTCCTCCTTTGCTATAGAGTCTGATTCTTCCTCCTTTAGCTCAAACTCTGTCTTCTCAGGTTCCTTTGGTTGGACTTCATGTTTAATAACATCTTTCACCTCTCTAAACACCACATCTTAGTTTTACACAACCTTCCTTGTTACTGGGTTCCAAAGCTTATAACCCTTTAAACCATCCTTATACCCAATAAAGATGCACTTTTAAGATTTACTATCCAACTTGGTTCGTTTCTCCTTTGGAACATGTACATATGAATCACATCCAAATACCCTCAAATGTGAAAGAGAGGGTTTCTTACCAGTCCATACCTCTTGTGGAGTTTTATCCTCCAACGCTGATGAAGGTGATCTATTGACCAGGTAACATGCTGTCTCCACTGCCTCTGCTCAGAATTCTTATCCTAACCCGGCACCACTAAGCATGCTTCTTGCCCTTTCCATCAACGTCTTGTTTGTTGAAAAGTGTGCAACAAGAAATTCTTGTTGAGAGTGCAACAAGATGATGGAGCTTAGTGAAAAGAGTTGCCTTCACTAAGTGGGCCCGCAGGCTATTTTTGGCGCAAGTCTATTTTTAGACTATGTCTATTTTTAGACATATGGATCATGTCTATGGATTGCAGGTTGTTGTTTATGGATGATTGGTCAAGTTGGAAAAAAAATAGATGGACTTCTATTTTTGATCAAAGTGTGAATGATCACAGTGTGAGTGATCAAAGTCTATTTTTAGACTAGCTGTCAAAAATAGAAAAGTCAAATATTATTGTCTCATAATAATATTTGGACTATAAACTTGATCTTATTCTCTTGGAGCACTTCAGGATGAGCTACGGATGTGGTACATGCAGATCCCAGAGGGAAATACGTGGTTACCTATGGGATGACTAATATTTGCATGCAAGACTTCAGTTAGAACTCAAGTGAGTTGAGTTTAGTGGACTGGAGGTGCAGTTGATGGAGTTGTGTTCAGTTTAGCTTTGTTAAACTGGTTGTATTTAGTCTAACTGATCAATAGACTAGAGATGAGTTGGGTGAATTAGTTATTAATTAATTCACAAGTTATTAACTCATAATACAACTATAGAATACATCAGTTAACTCAGTTGCATGTCAGTGCATGTTCAGTTCAACAGGGACAGGTGGTAGAGAATCAGATTTCTATCAGTTGTGACTATAGTTGTGCACCAGATCTTGCACAATCAAGGGATTGAGTATGCCAATGAGTTTGCTCACGTATTTGCCCAGTATTGTAGCCTTTGCTCACGTCCAACAAAGTATGAGTGATTATTTTGAGGTGAAATACGAGTTTGGGAAGCCATTCTCATTAATTCTTGAGCAGGTATTGAGCAGTGGAGGCAGGAAAGCAGTGGAATAGATTTGGAGATCAGATTTGAGTTGTATTGTGTGTAACAGGTGGAGCTGGTACTGGATTTCTTGTGATAAGCATTGTACTTTGTAATGTTACATGATTCAATCAATATAATATACAGATAGTGTGGGGTTTTTAGCGAGATGCTTTCCCCGGGATACATACTGTGTTTATGAGTTTGATTGATGCTTCTATGTGTGCCTATGAATGTTTATGCTTCTGTAAATGATGATCAATGTAGAGGAGATTATGTATTATACATGTTCCGCTTATAATCGTATGATCGGGATAATCTCTGTGAATATGTGTTAACTTATTCAAAATTTCTACATTGTTCATTCTTTCTGCAACTCCATTTTGCTGAGGTGTATATGGAGTAGTCTTCTGCCGTGCTATACCACACTTCTTATAGAAATCTTCAAATTCCTTACTGCAAAACTCTCCACCATTATCTGTCCTTAGTACCTTTATCTTCTTCTCTGTCTAGTTTTCCACCAGAGCCTTGAATTCTTTAAACCTGTTAAAGACTTCAGATTTCTTCTTAAGGAAATATATCCATGTATTCCTTGAGAAGTCATCTATAAATGATACATAGTACACAGACTTACCCAGTGATGGAACCTTTACAGGTCCAAACACATCACTATGCACAAGCTCTAATATATGTTTCACCCTCTTACCACCAAAGGGGAAACTCACTCGATTCTGCTTCCCATATACACAATTTTCATAGAAATCAAAATCCAGAGAGATATTACTCATACCTTCTACCATACCTTTACCATGAAGTATTCGAAGGCCCTTCTCTCCAATATTTCCAAGCCTTTGATGCCACAACATGGTCTTCTCTCCAAATACCACTAGATTTTATGCTCCACTTTCAGGAACCACAGAACTATTGCACCCATCAACAACCGTGCTACCTTGTAGCTTGTACAGAGTTCCAATATGAACTCCCCACATCAATACCAATGATTCCCGAACCATCTTGCAGGTATCCTTCTCGAATACTGTTTTTACACCTGCATCATCCAACTTGCTTACAGAAATCAGATTTCTGGCCAATGTAGGAATATGCAGAACACCTGAAAGTGTTCTAACCCTTCCACCTTGCAACTTCAACTTTACTTTTCCACGACCAACGATTCTAGCCTTCCTATCATCCCCTAAGAAGACATCACCACCATTGTATTTCTCATACTCACAGAACCACTCTCTATGGGGAGTGAAGTGAAAGGATGCACCTGAGTCAATCAACCATGCCTCATGATCTACATGTGTACTTGCAGAAGCAAAGTACACATCCGCACCTTCATCTGAGCTGATTTTCGTCTTTGCAGAAGGAGTATCATCTGATCCCTTTCCTTTATAAGGAGCTTTAGATTTACAGTCCCTTTTGTAGTGCCCTTCCTTTCCGCATTTCCAGCACACCACCTTTACAGGTTTTCCTGGAGATTTAGATCTCCCTCTAGATTTAGATCTCCCACTCGATGACTTATTTTTGTTTCTGTTCCAGGACCATCCTCGTATAGACAAGGCATCACCATTCTGGCTCTCCATATTTTTCTATCTCATCTCCTCCGTCAGCAAGGATGAGACTATTTCATCAAACTGCAAGGTAGTTGCATTGCTACCTATTGCAATAACCAGACTATCCCACGAATCTGGTAGAGAACACAACAAACTGATGCACTTATCTTCATTTGAAATTTTAATATCAACAAATGCTAACTGACTTACCATAGTATTAAATGCGTTCAGATGCTCTGTCACCAAGTCTCCATCTTTCATCCTTAGGTTATACAACTTTTTCCGCAGGAACAGTTTATTCACTAGAGACTTAGATGGTACAAAGTCCCTAACTTGTCCCACAAAGCCTTTGCCATAGCTTTCCATGATACATTTAGCAATACTAAATCTGAGACACACAATTGTATTGTGCTCTTTGCCTTCCAATCCAACTTCTTCCATTCTTCATCAAATACTCCCGTTGGTTTAGTACCCAGATCTACTGCGATCCACTGATCTTTATCCACCAACAGATCCTCCATCTTGAGTTTCCACAACTCAAAACTCTGACCATTAAATTTCTCGATCTCTATCTTTCCACTACTTGCCATCTTATTTCACCACCAGAATTGATCTTGCAGATCTCCCACTGAATAGGGTCTACCAAAGGCCCGAGCGAAACCCCTCAGCAACAAAGGCGTCCCCTTGAAGCCAAAAGAGCTCTGATACCAAATGTAGGTTTTAACCCTGTACATAAATTACCTACATACGGATTCTAAAACACATAAAATAAAAAATTACGAGAGAATACCACATAAAACACATATACATAAAGATTTTCCCCTAGATCCCAAAACTGGGATTACCAGCTTGATTTTTCATTATGTTCCTTTCAATGTTATAATACATATTTATACATGTCAAAGCATCCAATACCATGGACCTAAAACCGTCACATCCAAAACCATGGACCAAAAACCATCGCATCCAAAAACATGTGTGTTATGAAACCAGCTCAAGAAAAGATAGATCAACACCTTAGAATTCAGCCTCTTCGAGGGGGAAACCTCCTTTACATTACATAAATGAACAATTCTTGGATGATTCAAATGACAAAACCTCCTTTCTATATATAGGAGTCTAAGGAGTCACAATATAATCCAGCCGACCTAACAATAATAATATAAAGCCACAAAAATAACAATAGAGGGATTCTATGGGGCACAGAAATAACAATATGGGGGTAATAGGGGCACAACAATATAAATAAGGGGTATAACTACAATAGTAATGGGGTAATCACTAGTATTATAGGGACCCAACATGCCCCTCTCCTTCAAAAAAGTGTTGTCCTCAACGCTTGAGTAGTTCTGGATACTTCTGCATAAAATTCTCATCCTCCCATGTGGAATCTTCAGCGGATAAGTTCTTCCACTTGATAAGATACTCTGAAATTGATCGATTTCGTAGCTGTCGAGTTCTTGTTTCTGTGACTGCTTCCGGTTCCAATATAATTTTTCCTTCCTCGTCAAGTTCTGGCAATATTGTTTGAATTGGGAGCTTGTCGCCTATAACCTTCTTTAAACATGAAACATGGAAAACTGGGTGCAATCGAGAAGCTGCAGGAAGCTCCAATTTGTATGCCATAGTACCAATCTTTTGCAACACCTTGTACGGACCATAATACTTTGGTGATAATTTATTATCCTTCTTAGCTTGCTTTAGGGACATTTGCTTATATGGTTGTAGCCGTAGGAATACCCAATCACCTACATCAAAACTTCTTTCACTGCGATGTTGATCTGCCTGTTGTTTCATTCTATTTTGTGCCAACACGAGGTTATCCTTTAAGAGTTGGAGGACTTGTTGTTGATGTTCGATGTGATGTTCCACTGCCTGAACCTTAGAATTTTCTCTTAAATATGATGTGATGGATGGTGGTTGATACCCATAAAGTGCCATAAATGGGGTCATTTTTGTTGCTGTATGGAAGGAAGTGTTATACCACCATTCAGCCAGAGGCAACCATTTGACCCATTGTGTCTGTTTATCAGATACAAAGCAACGAAGATATCCTTCCAAACATTTGTTTACTATCTCAGTTTGCCCATCAGATTGAGGATGATAAGATGAGCTATGAGCTAACTGAGTACCAAGACAAGAAAATAATTCTGTCCAAAAATTTCCAGTGAAAATGGGATCTCTGTCACTTACAATAATCTTTGGGTTTCCATGTAGCTTTTGAACTGTTTCCATAAATGCAGTAGAAACTGTACTGGCTTTAAATGGATGTGATAATGCACAAAAGTGTGCATACTTGGTAAGTCTGTCAACTACCACCATGATGACACTCTTTCCCTCAGACTTGGGTAAACCTGTGATAAAATCCATTGAAACCTCCTCCCAACGTTGGCTTGGAATGGATAAAGGTTGTAATAGACCCGGTGTCTTAATTGTTTCAACTTTATTTTGTTGGCAAACCAAACATTCCGCCACAAACTTTTGAATATCTGATTTAAGGCCATCCCAAAAAAATTCCTTCTTAACCCTGTGGTAAGTTTTTAAAAATCCTGAGTGCCCTCCTAAGGGAGAAGTGTGCAATTCCATAAGAATCTTTTGTTTTAGCTGGGAATTCTTACAGAGGTATAAGCGATCTTTGTACCATAACGAATCATTTTGCCAGCTAAATGTATCAGAAGTACTGGAATCTTGTTGTAGCTTTCGAATAAGTGCCCACACTTCTTCGTCATTCTTCCATTCCTCCCTTGCTTCGTTTATCCAATCTGGTTGGATAATAGAAATGGCACACAACAATGCTTCCACATCCTCATCCTTTCTTGAGAGTGCATCTGCCACCACATTTTGCTTCCCTTTTTTGTAGATGATTTCAAAGTCATAACCCAACATCTTTGTGACCCACTTTTGTTGCTCTTCAGAGGATAATCTTTGTTCTAAAAAGTATTTAAGGCTATCATGATCCGTTTTTACCTTGAAGTGTCTTCCCATTAGGTAGGGTCGCCATTTCTTAAGTGCATGGAGTATTGCCAACATTTCCTTCTCATAAATAGCTTTGCTTAAAAACTTTCCCTTGATTGGACGACTTTCAAAAGCAATGGGTCTTTCATCTTGCATTAGAACAACACCAATTCCATTTCCTGAAGCATCACATTCCACAATAAAGGTTTTTGTGAAGTCCGGTGTAGCTAAGACCGGTGCTTGGCACATTGCCTCTTTAAGATGTTCAAAGGCCTTTGTTGCTTCCGGAGTCCATGAAAATGAATCTTTCTTCAATAATGTTGTTAGAGGTGCTGCTATTCTCCCATAATTCTTAACAAACTTGCGATAATACCCTGTCAACCCAAGAAATCCTCGCAGATGCTTTATGGATGTGGGGATTTTCCATTCCTTAATGGCTTTAATTTTGCTAGGGTCTACCTTAACTCCTTCATGAGATACAATATGACCCAAATATTCCACCTCCTGGACTCCAAAGAAACATTTGGATCTTTTTGCATATAATTGTTTCTCCTCCAATAGTTGTAGCACCCTGTCAACATGTTCAACATGATCCTTCCAAGACTTGCTGTAGATTAGTATATCATCAAAAAATACTAACACAAATTTTCTAAGGAATGGTTTGAAAATTGAATTCATCAAACCTTGAAATGTTGAAGGTGCATTGGTAAGGCCAAAAGGCATGACCAAAAATTCATAATGACCCTCATGAGTTCTAAATGCCATTTTCGGAATGTCTTCAATCTTCATTATGATTTGATGATATCCTAAACGAACATCCAACTTGGTGAACTAAATTGATCTATGCAATTCATCAATGACAGGAATGGGGAACTTATTTTTAATAGTGAGCTTGTTGAGCTCCCTATAATCTGGACACATGCGCCATGATCCATCCTTCTTGTGCACCAATACTACTGGAGCTGAGAAAGAACTTTGACTTGGTTGAATTATACCAGCCTCTAGCATTTCTGCAACCATACGTTCAATTTCACTTTTTTGGACATAGGGATATCTGTACGGCCTGATGTTTGGAGGAACACTTCCTGGAATCAGATGAATAGCATGATCATGATCACGCATAGGTGGGAGACCTTTGGGAGTCTCAAATACCTTGGAATGATTGTCCAGGACTTTTTGGAGATCTGGAGAAATAGATGATTCCAATGTGGAAACATCTAGCGAACATAATTGTGCAATTACACCTCTTTGCTCCTTTTTTAGAAGCTTTGTCATGCCATTAGAGCTGATTATCTTTCCTGGTTTCCCTGCAATACCCCTTAATTCAACTTCCTTTCCTTCCGTAGAAAATTTGATGAAAAGTTCTTGAAAATTAAAAGCTATTGTACCCAAGGATTGTAGCCATTGGACTCCTAGTACAACATCGGCACCTCCCATTGGAATGGAAAGCATTGGGCTAGTCAATACATATTCTCCCATGGATAGCTTGATATTATGGCACTTTCCAGAGCAATTTATTGTTCCTCCATTTGCAATCATCACTTGACACTCTGGTGCTGGATATAGGAAGCAATTCAATTCTTTTGCTACCCTACAATGAATAAAATTGTGGGTGCTTCCTGAATCAATCAACACTATTACCTTTTTCTTCTTGATTTGTCCTTCTATCTTGATGGTTTGAGGAGTGGTAATTCCCGCCAATGCATTACAAGATATGGTCGGATTTATTTTTTCTTCATCTAGGCTTTGTTCCTGGAGTATATCCTCTTCTTTTGACCTTTCTTGCTCCTTTTCTTCTTCCTCTTCACAATCTATGTAGAATAATTTCTTCTCAGCACACTTATGACCTTTTGTGTATTTTCTATCACAACTGTAACAAAGCCCTTTTGCTCTTTTTCTTTCAATTGTTGTGGTGTCAACCTTGTAGGTTGTGAAGACTAGGGGCAACAACACTTCCGTCTTTATAGTTGTGAGTGGTATGCTTCCTAGTTGCCATAATTTTGCTTTCCATTTTTCTTGCTAACCTGAATGCCTTCTCTAATGAATCAGGTTCCCAAAGGCGAACATCATGTTGGATATTATCCTTTAAAGACCCTATGAACACATCAATTCTATGCTCCTCTGGAATATCTTTTACCCTTATGTTCAATTTTTGGAACTCCTCAATGTGCTCCATTATTGAACCCTTTTGTTTGAGACTTATCAATTGGCTAAAAAAAGTGTTGCTTTTTGTATCCTCATAATGTGCTATCAATTCTTCCGTAAAAATTCCCAAGTGATAAATTGTTTACGAGAACAAAGCCATTGATACCATACAAACTGATTTGGTTCCAAATATACAGTTGCCATACGTACCTTTTGTGCGTTTTGCACATTATTGAGATCGAAGAATTGCTCCATCTGTAATATCCATGTGGCGGGATCCTTGCCATCAAACTTCCTCATATCGATTTTTGGAATATGGTGATTCTTCGATCCAACATTAGCATCTATGGAATCATGATTAACATTTATTTTGTTCTCATCATGAGTTTCCTTTACTACCTTTTCACCATTAGTAAGTATTTCTTGTACAAAATTTGTCAAATCTGTCTTCAAATCTGCCATGCCTGTCTTCAAATTTGTGTTCAAATCTATCTTCAAATTGTCCATCTTAGCTTACATGCCATTCATCTTATCTTCCACGCCATTTATCTTAGCTTCCACACCATTTATCTTAGCTTCTGTTAACTTTTGTGAGCGTGACATTTGTTGCACTTGTTCTTGTAATTTTGATATATCATGTAGCATTTCTTCCTCTTCTTCATGAGCCATGCTAGAGCTTTCAGGTTCCTTACTAGGTGTTTTCATTTTCTTTCCTCGGGGCATCAGTTACCGATAATAATGCTCTACTATGCCCTTTGAATTCCTTCAAAATAAATTTTCAAACCAAGCTTAAGCAAAAATTTAAAAAAATCTACACACCTTTTTTCACTTTGTAGGAGCTTGATATTGTCTCTGATGTATCTCTGTACTTTCCAATCATCTAGTTCTGAATTTGTGACCTGTAGTAGCTCTCTGTGTCCTCTTTTCAATGCCACCAGTCTGATCCAAATTGGATTCTCCAAGAAAGAGTTATGCACAATCTCCCAAGATGACCTGATTATAGACCTTTCAGAAGAGCGAAGTTGTATGAAGTGCCACGTGTACAATTTTCGATATTTGGTTCTGAAAAAGATATACAAGAAACTACAGTCCGTCCTCTTTCCGTACCTTCTTACAGAATTTCAATCTGATTCCCAGAGAGAAAGTTATGACAATTTTCCCCAGGTCACCTTTTTTGAATGTAATTCAGGAGTCTGCAAAAAGACCAACTTCCTCAGATCATATCTCCGAAAATTTCGCGCGAAAAGCTCTGAAATTCGGACCCAAGGCTTAGCACGATTTCTTCTCAAATGGGTTTTTATGTGACTTCTGAAACATCACAGAAAACAAGTTATAGCGAAAATTCCACGATGACCTGTTTGGAGCAGCGAAACCCTAGAATCCAAAGCTCTGATACCAAATGTTATGAAACCAGCTCAAGAAAAGATAGAAAAGATAGATCAACGCCTTAGAATTCAGACTCTTCGAGGGGGAAACCTCCTTTACATTACATAAATGAACAATTCTTGGATGATTCAAATGACAAAACCTCCTTTCTATATACAGGAGTCTAAGGAGTCACAATATAATCCAGCCGACCTAACAATAATAATATAAAGCCACAAAAATAACAATAGAGGGATTCTATGGGGCACAGAAATAACAATATGGGGGTAATAGGGGCACAACAATATAAATAAGGGGTATAACTACAATAGTAATGGGGCAATCACTAGTATTATAGGGACCCAACAATGTGACCCCTCCCTTCAAACCCCTTGTGACCCCCCCACTACGTAATCGACGCAACGAAGACCCCCCAGTTAACTACGTGGGCTAGTCGTGGAAAGAATATAACACAACCCAACACATCCAACTATTTAAGATGAACCTCCTAGGTTCTGTTGCTCACAATTGAGAGCATCAAGGAAAAATATCGAAGTCCACGACATCAGTGTGCAATGTTGGTGAGTGATAAAGGGAAGCTCACGATCGACCCTATGATCAACTCACTCTCCAAATTTGAGTGTGCCAAACCCAATGGATTTCCTGATGCCCTCGTTAGGAGATCTCTCTAGTGAAAACACCTCAATAAACTATTGTGCATCATCATGCTCTGCTGCACACAAATAAACACCCCAACACTCCACTACATAGCCCTGAACTCCATGGCACAACTTCATGCACCACTGGATATCAACGCTCAGTTCCATGCCACCATGTATAATAGGCCATCCCATATGTGCCCATGCATCCACCACTCTACTAGTTCACCCACCACGATGTGATCTACACCTCCTTATCTACCCAAGTACACCCATCTGGCTCAACTCCTCACATGAATTCCAGACTAACACTACCATGTCGAACCGTAGTAGCTCTAGTGCCCAATACATCAATGAGAAAGTATTGTCTCCATATGATGCCCTGTCCAGTGTCCTGGCAATGCCACCTCCTTCTACCAACTCTTTCCAGAGTAGTATAACTATCCTACGATCCCATGTCAACCCAACATGCCATGACAAATCATGAAATATGCCTACTCCTCTACCAATCGATCCTGTCAGTAGTGTTGTCAAGAACTCTGAAGGGGATATGAAAAGGTGTTTGCACCCAACCACCGAGTCCATCATGTAGTTGCTAATATGACCTACTGACTCCACGATGTGATGGAGAATCCCACCTAGATCCCAAAAACAGTCTGGCCCTCGAGCTCCTCTAGTAATCCACAGCCTCTGCTGAGCTGTGGGCATGGATGCATCTAAACTCCTAGCGAGCCTCACCAGATACCAACTCAATATCTCTCGCCATCCAACCCCAAGGGAAGGATTGAGAGCATAAACTCTCGTACATGAAACTAACCCTCCATCCTACAAAGGATGTACCCTGTACAACTCATGTCGCCTCATTTCACCATCCTGGTTAACACATAAAATATGTTGAGGTGAATCTACCTCTCCCTCTCTAATGTGTAGTGGTAACCTGCTAGTGCTATTGGCCTATAATGTCTGAGTAGGGTTGCCCCATCACTGCAATGTGCACTTGAAATGAATCATTATGGAACCCAACCGTTCCCCAACGCAAGTCAGTTTGGCCACTGACTCGACACAAATTTCTCCCATGCCCTCTAACTCATCGTTCTGTTGTAGAATGGCCTCTCGCACTCTCGTGGCCTTCTTTCTCAATGCTAGAAGGATAGCCCAGAATTGATGAAACTATGGACGACGGCTTTCCTCTGTAAAATCAGTCACCGCTTCATCTCTTTTGGTACCTCCTCAATGACAAGTGTGCCTCTAGGCACCTCATCAACCTACTATGGGTGGGCATTGTCTAGAAACTGGGTCATAGCACTAGGTACCTCATCAACTGTTGGTATCTCATAAATAGATGGCCCTCCGAGTGTATGCTCTACTCCCTCAACCGAGCTGTCAGCTAGAGCTAGAAAAGAGGCCTGCAATAATGGTGACTCCTATGCCACACTGGGTATATCAATGTGCCCCTCACCATCTTGCGTGTCCTCCTACTCAACCTCCTCCTCGAGCTTCTGACATCTAAAGCTCGGTCTCCAACAGTAGAAATGCCTCCTAGTCTCATCCTCTAACTTTCCTCATCCTATCCACTCCCTTTGAGGGGATTTGGTGTCCTTTCGGTCAAATCTCAACATGAGCCTCTGTGTGAACTCTTTGTAGGATGTGATACGTACATGACCCAAAGGGATCAACCCTTGGTACCACCATTCCATGGCATCTCCATCCAAGTGCAAAGTGGCATGTCTAATGGCATCTGCCTCCCTCATGGGGTTTAGCCAGAAATATGTGTCCAATTCTTGTAACCATTCTCTGACAGAACTCCTATCCGAACCATCAAAGTGGGTGAGGGTCATTTTTCTCTTAATGATACTCACTCTCCCTTGAGCCATGGGTTTGTCTATAGTTCACCAATCACAATGCATACATGCCCAAATCTTCCATGATCTTGTTGGATAATCCACAACTAGCCAAGATCATGCTCTGATACCACTGTAGTATTCCTAGTAGAACTTTTACAATGATAACAAAGACATGCACAAATAAATAACACATAAAATTTGAGAAATGCACACACATAAACTAGAAAGTTCTGCAAATCCCCAAACTGGCCAAATTTTATTAATAATATCTATTGTGGTACAAATTATTTGGAGAAATTGCACCTGGTCTTGCACAAGGCAAGCTACAAGCACCAAGTGATGAGTACAAGAAATCCAAACAGCTGCAATAATCAACACCTCTAGAAAACTGCGTTGCTACTCCAAAACTACATTGATTCCTGACTTCGCCCCTTGATTTTCCCACTCTAGAGTGCCCAAAAAATTCTATAAAATTAGGAGAGTGCTCCTTGCCCAAAACCCAGAAAAACCTAGAAAAGATTTCCCTTAGTTCCAACTTTTGAAATTTGACCCTTCACAACTTGGCCCTCCACCAAATTTGAATTCCATTACTATGGCTACTCCTATCAATCTCTTCTATCCAAATTCTAGCAATCCTCCTAAAATTTTCCTCCCAATGATTTCTTAGTACCTCAGCTCCAAACTCCCTCAGATGATGCTGCCCCAAATGAGTCTCACCCCAATGACTACACAGTCATGGAGGAGATGATGTAGTCTTGTGTATGATAAAGTGAGAGTTGCATGTAGGTTGGTCCTCTTTGCTATAGCTTCCCTCCAAACTCATGAAAATGATCAAAGAACACTCTTGTAGCTTCTTCGGTCAATTCCCCAAAAACCCAGCTCCACAAACAACTAGTGAATCCTCCCTCTGTGTAATGATGGATCCCAGACTACGTGCTCTACTCCATAAATGAATGGGACCTATATTTAATGCTTCTTCCAGTCTCGGTGATGAAGGAAAGCCTTCCTAGGTTGGCACTCAAATTCCACCAAAGAAAGGTTGAGCTTCTCTCCTTGGGAAGCTCTTGTGCTAAATAACACAATATTGGCTCAGCTAAACAACAAAGGAAAATTCAATTTTAAAATAGACAAAAGACCCCCTGTTTCTCCCTCATTCCTTCCTTTTATAATTGTTGGCCATGCATTCCTTGTGGGCTCCTCCACTTATTCTATTTACCTCAAGGAATTCAAATTATTTCTTCCCCAAGTGTGTACTTTATATGGGCCCCATATTCCACTATCAATTTAATCTTTCATTTTCTCTAATGTTAGTGGCCTCCATCTCCCAAAAAATTAAGTGGGGACTCCCTTCACCCACTTTTCCTAAGTTTACATGCCAAAATATTTCCCAACACTTAATTGCAAAATATAAATTCATCTTAGCAAAATTAAATTAATCGGGGACATTACAGAGTAGCTAAGTCATAAATTCCTAGTAAATTCTTGGTACATTTAGCTTATGCATGGTTGGATAGACTCTTGATGTTATAGTGGTAGCATCTCTATTGGATATACTCTGTGTTATAGTAGAAACCTCTTGGTAAATGCTAGGCCACTATAATACTAATGTAACCTCCTTATTGTTATTGTTAGTGTAACCTCCTTATTGTTATTGTTGTGCCCTTACATTATTATTATTATGTACGCTATGATTATATTGTGACCCCTTAGACTCCTATATATACAAAGGAGGTCTTTTCTTTTGTATCATCCAAGAATTTTTCATTTATGTGATGTAAAGGAAGTTTCCCCCTCGAAGAGACTATTTTCAAGTTGTTGATCTATCATTTCTTCTGTTGTTTGATCCAATTGCATAACATTTGGTATCAAAGCTTTGGATTCTAGGGTTTCACTACTTCAAATAGGTCATCTTGGAATTTTTTCTATAATATTTTTATACAAGGATTCAATAGATGAAATTTCAACTACGTAGAGCCAAAATCTTGTTGAAACTTGTGTAAAAAATTTAAATCATTTTTTAGTATAGTTTCTAAGATATGGTCTAAATAAGTTACGGTTTTTTCATGCTCCAGAACTCAGTTGTAAACAAGTGACCTAGGGAAATTATCATAACTTTTTTCAAGCACCAGATTTGAATTCTATAAAAAATCATTGAAATTTCACAAACTTTTATTTCTCTTGTATCAATTTTAGGGATGAAATTTGAAACAGTGACACATGGCATCCTGCATAAGTTTTCTCTACTGAACCAATCCATAATCAGGTTATCGTGGGATGTTTGGCCTAAATTTATCTTGAAGAACCCAATCTTGATCTCACTTGCAACATTAGAAATAAGACTTAGAGGGCTACCACAAGATCAAATTTTTGACCTTTTGAGGCTGAAATTAAAGAGATACAATAGTTTCAATATCAAGCTCCAAAAAGAAAGAAAAAAAAGTGTGTATTTTTTTAAAATTTGCATAAGTTTTGTTTGAAAAATCAGTCTGAAATAATTCAAAGGGCATAGTAAAGAACATATATCATTATTTGGTTCCAATATTCCTAGAAACAAAAAATGCATACTCCCAGTAAGAAACCATAAATCTCTACTATGAGACATGAAAAAGAGGAAGAAATGCAACATGATATATCAAAATTACGAGACCACGTGCAACAAATTTCGCTCTCACAAAGAGTAACCAATAAATAATTGGAAGTAATGATGAATGTTAAGATGAATAGCTTAGAACAAAAAATAAAAATAGACATGGAAGGTTTGAAAGATAGTTTAAAAGTAGATATGGAAGGTTTGAGCGAAGGTTTGACAAATTTTCTACAAGAAATGCTTCTTAATGGCGACAAGGTATTCCATGGAACTCATGATGTAAACACAAATAATGTTAGTCATGATTTTAGAGACACTAAATTTGGGTTGAGGACCAAACACATTCCAAATATTGATATGAGGAAGTTTGATGGCAAGGATCTGATAACATGGATACTATAGATGGAGCAATATTTTGATCTACATGATGCACAACACACACAAAAGGTATGCATTGCATCTTTATATTTAGAACCTGATCAATTTATATGGTATTGATGGCTTTGTTCTCGTAAACCACTTGGCACTTGGTTAATTTTTATAGAGGAAATGATAGCACGTTATGAGGATACAAAGAGAAACATATTCTTTATCCAATTGATAAATCTCAAACAAAAGGGTTTAATGGAAGAGCACATTGAGGACTTCCAAAAATTCAACATAAGGGTAACTGATATTACAGAGGAGCATAGGATTAATGTCTTCATAGGGACTTTAAGGGATAACATCCAACATGAGGTTCTTCTTTGGGAACCTAATTCATTTTAGCCTACATTCAGGGTGGAAAGAAAGTTGAAAGAAAAATTATGGCAACAAGGAAGTCTACCACTCTGTTGCGGCCTCAAAATTCTGCTGCCAAAACATGGGGGATAACCACCTGGTCCAAACCTTAAGACAACTCCTTTTCCATTTAAAGTGGTGGCTCTGACTGGGGATAATGGGACCAGTTTCCCAGTGTGGGTTTTAAGATGAGAGTGGGTGGTTTATGAGTGCTTTGCAATAGAATAATGATAATCTAAGTGACCTATTCTACAATGCAATTTCTCTAACTAACTTATTCTAATATAAACCCAGGTGTTCTTGTGTGATATGTGATCTACAAGGATATCTATTTAGCATGTGATAATAAAGATTGAACACAACTAAACATAGATGATAATGTAAAAGATAATTCCTTTGACTAAATAGTTAGTCAAAGGAATTTATAAAATATATCACATATATGATGAGTTATATATGAAAATCACAACTTCAGCTAGGCATCATACAAAAGTGCAATTAATGCTTAACAGAAATAATAAATCTCACATATAATCCATGAAAGTAAAGTTTTGCCACTAATTAAATGTAAACATAATCAATCATACACGATAATAGTACCATATGTGTGAAGTCCTGCTCATTTGACAAATGACATAGACCAACTTCTTTCTTCAAATCAAATTGTCTCCCAAGAATACAAAAGTGCATCAACAAAGGAAAGTAGTCTGATATCTAAAAGAAACGATCATGTTCCATCATTTCACCAAAGCATTCACAAACTTACAATAATGCATTCTTTGCAAATGTTTTTGATAAAATTTTGGACCCTTCTCTAAATGCATGAGAAGGGTATAAATACTATAACTAAATGTGTAGAAATAGATTATGAAAAATTTGAGGAGGTTTCAAACAACCGTCCCCCTAACTAGGTAACTAAATCTAAAAATAAACAGAGGCTAAATATACAAATCTAAGAGGATGACTTGATGTCTGCCATCTTGTCCTTTAAATCGCAAATATCGGTCATCAATTGAATTTGAGGAGGTGGCCCGAAATGAGTCCTGAGCTGTCTGGTGAAGATCACATCGGTGAGCGGTGGAAACATCCTTTGAGTCATGTGAAGGGAACAGTGGAGAGTCATAATCTGGCTATGTGGCTTAATCATATATTTCCAATAGACTCTGTTAGTGTCAGTCTTTGCAGCCCTCTTCCAGTGATCAAACATGCTCTTACAAAGTGATTTTAAGGTGTCAAGGTCAAATTTTGTCATTTCAGTGAGCCTTCAAGCAAAATTTGGTCACTAGACATTAGGTCTAGGGTTTTATTTTACCCTTGTCAAAGTTGTCCAAATGAAGTTCCATGTCACCATTCAACTGAGTTTACCATCATTCAAAGGGTTTTCATCATCATGTCAAGTTCCACTGGGTCATTTTACACCTTGTTCATGCTTTAGTTGCACCTAGGCAAGGTTCATTTCCCTCTCCTAGGGTTTTGAAGCTAATTTCTCTTGGATGGTAAAATCATCAAAAAAACTTGTATCCTGATGTTCATACACCTTCCCCTATCCATAATGTACCTCATTAAACACTCCCATCATTAAAATCCCCCAAATTCCTCATTTTCGCACAAACCCTAGTTTCTTGCTACAACTTGGCAATTTTCTAGGCTAGGCCTGTGTTTTGCCTTTTTGGACCCCTTCCCCTCACTAAATTTCTGAGATTCCACTTTCCCCTACTTTCTAAAATCCCTCCCCACTTCCAAAAATTTTCTCAAGAATTTAGAAGCCCCACTATCCCCTTCATTTCGCTTCATTTCGACAAATCCCTTGTTCCACACATCGAGATAGGTTTCACTAAAATGATGTTTTTGAGAAATAAAAGTTTAATTTGGGAAACATGAGAGAGGTTTTTTTCCAAAACATTCCAAGGAAGAAAAACCTCCTTCACGTTTTACACAGGTGTCATGGTTTTGGAGAAATGTCAAAAATACAATCGCCTCGGGAGAATTGATGCACCTCTAAAGTGACCTTGGGAAAATCAAGTTTTCTCCTAACTTAGTTGGCCAAATGACTTTATTGATGAGTCAAATGATAACTAGACAAAAATATCTTTCCAATGAGCTATCATGAGCTCAATTTGGAGTTGAGGAAGCTGCATTCAAAAGTTGACTGTAATAGCGCTCTGCCTTTAGGCAACCTTATTTGGCACATTTTGACCAGTCTTGGGAGATTTGATTTTTGATAGGGAAAATGAACTCCAAATTCAAAAATTCTAGTTGGGTTGGAAATTAGACTCAAATACCTTTCCAAAAAACTATCCTGCACTCAATTTGGACACCGAGAAGGCCTCCAAATGTCACCTGGAAAATAGCATGACACACATAGAGAGCGCGTCACACTGGGAGAAATTTTCCAGTGTAAATTTACACGGACGCGGCGCACATGGGAGGCGCGGCGCACTGGGAGAAATTTTCCAGTGTAAATTTACACTGACGTGGCGCACATGGTAGGCGCGGTGCACAGGGCTAAAAGGCCTGAATTTCATTGAATTTTGCCTCCAAATTTCCAGGTAGGGTCTAAATCATGGCTTTCTCATCAAATTTTATGGATGATATGGTGGTTCTTGGCTATGTTCAAATGCCACAAAACTCATAAGACCAACCACTCAAAAAACATCAAAACCATGGTGGCTAGGGTTGCATAATTGAGGTATTGAGGCCAAGGTTCTGTTTTCCTACCATTTTTCCCCCCTATCCCATTTTTCCCTATTCTCCCTACCCTAAAACATTACTAAACCCCTATTCCCTTACCCCTCCTCCTATTACTCAATACAAACCCTAAAACCCTACCTTACCAAAAAACCCAAACCCTACCCTATCAAAATACCCAAAACCCCCTACATATCCCCAAACAAAATTCTCCTATAACCCCTATTCCCATTTCATTACTCCCCTCCTAATACTCCCTTGTTTCATTGTCCCCCTTGGTGGCAGATTATCAAAACAACACCCAGCTTCACCATCATCAAAGGGCAGCCTAAATACAGTACACACAGCAGTCATGGCATCACAACATTCATCAGAGCATGAGATAGGTGGTCCTTCTTATCAATATGAGCGCCATGAGACCACTGCTATGCCAATATCCATCACCTATCAGAGAGGCAGTAGGCACTTGTTTGCAGCAGCAAAGCGAGTGTTATCTCCACCCAAGGTGGAAGGGGCCTCGCTTTCTACATCGAAAACATAGGTACAGGACAAGCACAATAAGCCCATGCATGACGAGGGGCTATCAGGTGAAAAGGAGGCCGATTTCATCCTCATTCAGGATGATGATGCATATGTGGAGAGCGCCCGACTTAGGATGACTATTCAGGAGCAGAACACAGAGGTCTAAGATTTGTCACTCAATGTGGAGAGGGCCAAATGGATCATCAAGTATTTGGAGTACAAAAACAAGCAACTTGAGGACCAACATGAGATCATGGAGCTGCAAAACATCCGTGAGAATCGACAAGCTGCCCAACAAAGGAGGATCGAGCTCACTACCTTGTAGCAAGAGATCAAAAATGACCGTGAGTCTTGGCTAGAGCGGATAAACATCCACTTGGAGAGGCTGTTGGACAAGGCTGATCAGGACCTTACTCTACTGAGACACATGGCTTTTCATTACAGGTCACGAAATATGAGTGCAAGGGCCCGGATAAGGAGCTTGAAGGCGAAATTGAGGAAAGCAACAAGAAAAGAAAAAGAGGTGAAAGAGAAAGATCGGCTTCGAATATTGGCTGAGGCTTCCTTGGCCCATCATAACACCCGATAGAGAACCTCCAGCCCAAATTTCAAGAAATTTGGGGAATTTTTGTTCACATGACAAATTTTTGGGAAAATTACAGGGGTTTTCTCCCTGTGCGCCATGCCACTGGCACAATGCTAAAAATATAGAGCTCCAAACGAGGAATGGTTTGCATTTTTGGATTCAACGTGGAAAATCACGACTACTAGTGCTCGGACAAGAAATTTGGGCAAGATCTGAGTCTCCAGGAGGTCAAAAACACCAAAAAAATGGCCTCTCTGCCCCTTTTTTGACACACAGGAAGCAGTCTTGGGAGAATGAAGATTTGGAGGGGAAAATGAGCACCAAATTCAGAAATTCTAGTTGGGTTAGAAAGTAGACAGGACAGGCTTTCCAAAAATCCAACTTGGGCACATTTTGGACACCTACAAGTGCCCCAAAACAGGCCCCAAAGTAGTGCGGCGCACAGAGAAAATGGCGCGGCGCACAGAGGAAAAATTGCCAAATTTGCTTCCATTTCGCGAAATTTCGATTCGCGACTTCTCCAAGTGGGCCCGCTCATCTACACTTTGGTTTTGGCACCTAAGGTGGAATTTAAATTATTTTTTCCCCAGATTGGCTTCTATCCAAGTGGCGAAGGAAGGCAAACGATCACCCAAGCCATTTGTCATGTTTGTAACGCTACACCTATAGCTGATGGTTGGCTCTTCATCTCCATTTTGTAATGATTCGAGTAACTCCCGAACCCTTGGGCATTCTATCTCTTCATGGCAAATTCTATATATTGTATGTAAGCTATTTGCAAAGGGTTGGTTAGTTTGTAACTTCTAGGAGATTGTGGGAAAGAAACTCTGTTTCTTCACTGTGTATTTTTGACAGATAATTAATGAAAGGTAGCGGCTCTGTTTCATGAGATTCTTATGGTTGTGAGTGTAGCAAATGTGTCTCTTATGTTTTCATATGTATTTCGTTATGTTTCATAATTCAATTCATGTTCATTTCTAGTGAAATTTTCTGAGTGAGATTAGGTAGAATTCAATTTTATTGCTCTGCCTGTGGGAAAATTTCATGTTCAGTGTTCTTCTTCTGTTGAAAAGGATTCATGTTCCTATGCCCTTTTCGCACTCCTCAGCAATCTCTCTATTCCGCGTTATTCCAAACTAAATTGCTACACTTTCCGCCTGCCTTGCCTCACGAAGTAATCTGTGCCTTTGTATTAAATTCTCTGTTATTTGCTGACTGTTGGTCCCATACCATCCCAGAAGCTCGGTCATTCATAAAAATTGTTTCTTGTATCCATATTCACTTAATAACCTAAGATCAATATTTCATTGTAAGTCATCTCAGACAATTTTTTGCTTACCTATTCATTGAGCATGACTCGGAGAGAGCCCTCTCCTGTTCTGGTAGGGCTAGCTACCAGACTAAGCGTGGTTTGTGGTTACCCTGAATTTTTCCTTCCTTCAGCCTAGGGCAGATTTAGGTGCTAACAGACTCCCAATTGGTCATTGTCAGTTTCGTAATTGCCTCTCTCTGACTGCCCACCTTTTCTTGCCAATATTTATAAAGAGCAATTAAATCATGCATTTCATTCGTGTTGCCTTCTTTGATGAGATTGGTGGCGAACAGGATGTGGTTCACTGCTTTGACGATGTTCTTTGATACTCCAGCTGCCCTTGTGACTGCTAGCTCAACCTGTTTGATTCTGGCATCCCAATATGTAAAGAGAATGTCTTTATGAGTTTCTTCAATCTCGGGTAGATTGGCCTTCTTTCCATCTTTTGTTTCCTGCCACTCAATGAACTCAGAGATTTTGGTGTTTAAATCATTAAACTCCATTCTCTGGTTGATTTCCTTGTCTGTCAGCTGGTCACTAGTAGTCAGATAGGGAGTAATATGTGACATCTTTTGGCAGAAATACTCTTTCTGTTTCACCAAAATGGAATTTAATTCCAAGGGCTATTTGATGAAATCCTCAGTAGTGGGAACGTCCTTGTATCTTTCCATGGATTGATGCATTTCCTAGAGTTGTCTGTTTTGGTTGATATATCGGCCTCATGGCTTATTTTTAGGACCTCCATGTCTTGCTGCAATTGCTTTAATTTCTCTTCCACTTGCCTGTTTGCGCTTGCTTTCTCTGCCTCGAGCTCTTGTTTGAGCTGTGCAATTCTTTCCTCTTTCTCCCTTAGCAGAGTAGAGACCTTAGTAGCCTCGTCCATAGTGGCCAATGCATATGCTCCCATGAATTGTGATAGTCTAGTCAAGTTCTTGAACAGATTGAAAGGAATGTCCTTCCAGACAATGTCCATGGGCTCATTTCTTGGTGAGAATTTAGGTGCATCTATCCTTCTCCTTTTTCTCTACCTTCTAACTACAACCTTGTGGAGAGGGCTATAGAACATATCAAGTGGAGGTATTTCAGTCACTTTGAGAACAATCTCCGATGTGAGCAAAGAAGGGATAATTTCAGTATGCTGGGGCGTTGTTGCTTGTTCCTCCATAGGTGTAGATTGTCCGTCGACAAACTTGGGCTATGTATCTTTTTGAAAATGTGGAGGAGTTGTGAATTCCTCTGTTTCTTGGGCATTTGAGGCTTTGGGAGTGCCTTGTAATTTTTGATTAAACTAATCCCACTCCTGCTCCAAACTACTGCCTTTGGTATCTGAACCAATTTCTGTAGCCGGGGTGCTCATCACTTGCTTCTAAGCTAACTTCCTACTAGACTCAACTGTGTTGTCGACATCTTGGGGCTTCCCTATGTCTGGTGTCTTCTCAGCATTTACCTAAGAATCTAGTTTGAGAGCTAGGGCCTCGACTATCAACATTGACGCTTGGAGTAGACTTATCCTCGAGTTTAATAGATGCATTGGGATCACCCGGAGCCTCTCATCTCTGAATTCCTGAAATCTTTGAAAATATTCAGGTTTTAGATTCTCTTTTTCCCATTCAAATGCTTGTTTGAAGGATACGGCTGACTGTAACAAATCCTCAAAATGATTATCATCATGATTGTATGGCTTGAGTTTAACTCCAGTAGTGACATTGTATGCCACTTTGTTTGGATCAAATTGCCTCTTAGGAAATGTATGAAGCCTGAGGGCTTCCATATGTGCTGATTCCTTAGTGGCATGAACAAAATTGGCTAAAGAAAAAGAACTGCATTTGATATGGAAAATGGGCCATAATGACTTCTTGTCATCTTTGAGAACTTTAGTCAGGCCCTTTCCCACAGTCTGGTTGGCAATCTCTTTTGCTAATAATTTATTAGAAACATATAAAGGAAGTACGTGTGGATCAACTAAGCTACCAAAATCCCTAATATAGGTGAAGCACTCTTCAATAAAATATTTGCCAACAGTAAGCAGGTCTGGTGCAGCTTCTTGGGAGAAACTAGGGGATTTCTTATTGAAAATCATTTGATGTAGGGGAAACACAACAACATGGAATATCTTATAGAAGTGAGGTATGTAATGTGACTCCCATATTTGTTTATGACTGAGATGGATCGGGTAAGGATCTTGTAAGGTCCATTTCCAACCCATGGTTGGAAATGTTGTGCAAAAACAAATAACATCCATAATGTAGGCACTAAAATAGAAGGGAGGGAGGCTATATGAAAAGGAGGCTTTCTCCTGTAGATATTCGGTAATGGTGGTGGCTAGGTTGTCAAATAGGATGGAATGCTAATTCATGATATGGGAATTAACACAGGAATCAATCAGAGGAATCCATTCTATTGAAAACTTAGTATTATTAGGTAGCCCATACAATCTACATAACATGGCTGCTGCATAGTTGTAGGGGTTTTCCAAAGAGGCTATAGAAAACATACCCAATTTTTCATACTTGAATTTTTTGTCTAATATCGTCTAACCCTGAATTAGCTTGAAGGAGTTTGGATTCTTCTTTGCACATTTAGCCACAAATGTGTTGTTGTAGATATCTCAAGGATCAAGTATGTGGTACATCTTCTTCAGATTCTCTGCTCTGAATGACCCTATAAGCTCCATGATTGAATTCTTGAACTGCCAATCTTCAATGATAAGGTTTTCAATCACCCACCTAATCATGTCTGTATAGGGGAGGATTTTAGCCCTTGCTCCTATCCTATGAAGGAATGAACAGGAAGAATCTATACATTGAAGTTCTGAAGGCATTTTTGAGTCAGTTGTTTCTCTCGTAACAATGATTTTAGGATGCTCGTCCTCCAGCCTATTGTAAATTACTTCCCAATTTGTTGCACCTCTAACAACATCACAAACTGTATCAGCAAAGATAGGAGCCATCTCTGTAAAATCAACTTCGAAAATGGTCTGTTTTCTCTGTTTCGGCATCACCTTTCTTAGGGACATGGCTTTTGTGGCTTTCCAAAGATGGTCAAGATATATCAGCGCAGACGATATCAAATAATTAAGATTGAAAGCTTCTATGAAATGACTTTGGATCTTGAGAAAGGTTTTAATGAGATACTGATGCAGGAGCATTCACGACAAGAAAACTCATTGTATTTTAGTAGACATAGGGGTATTGTGTTTTCAAGGAAGTTGGTTTCCTAAGAGTGAATTAAAAAATGTAATTATTAATGTTTTGAGTGGTTTTAATGAGAGAAGCTAGAATAGGGAATTAATTGAATATTGTGAGGCATATTTGTAAATGTTCTTGAATATAGGAGAACATGAGAGATTTAGGATAGTTGAGAGATTGAGAAATTGAGAATTGATTGTAAATCTTAGATTAGGAGCCAGTTCATGAATCGAGGGATTAGAGAGGAGTTTTAGGAATGAGGAAGAGATTTAGGAATTTTGTTAAGGAATTCATGGATCTAAACCAAAATTGGTTTTAGAACCCCTCAGTATAAATGTAAGCCAAAAAGGTAGAGACAGGAGTTAGGTAGGTAGATGTTTTGAAGGGTTAGATAATTTGGAGTGGTTTTAAGCCTATGGGAAAAATGTAAACAGAGGCCAATGATCGTAGAAAATCAGGCCTGTGCGAGACATAGAGGCTCGGTTATGTAATCCATTGTTTATATCATTAATATATTTATCTGAATTCTGAGTGGAATGCGTGTTCGAGTGTTGGATTTGGAGGCTCTGTAACATGATTGCAGGTAGAAATTGGAAGGACGTGCAGAGGAGAAATTGAGAACTGTTCGAGTAGAACAACGAAGTGAAATTGGGCCAAGACAGAATCAAATGGAACACAGAGGAGAACGAGACAAAGGATCGTGGAGAATCCTTTGAGACCATTGAAGCACTAAGGCAAAGCCTTAAGGGGCATGAGAGATTAAGCCACAAGGCGGTGCAGTGGAATAGTAAAGGCAGAAGGCGAAACCTTTAAAAAACCCCAGAATCCATAAGAACTAAAGAAAATGGTGTAAGATCAAAGTAAATAGGTGGGCAGAGGAATTAAGTAATAACACTCAGCAACTGTTAGATCCGGAATATCAACGGTTAAGATTGAGTCGCGACCAAGGCTTGGAGAATTGTAATGAACGAACACGATTAATCGTGGACTGTTAGATCATGGCCAGATCAACGGTCACGATTTAAATTGCATATCGGCAGTCGGAAGTGCAAAGGAGCGATTGGTGAAGGTGTGATATCACCAATAGCGATATATCGGCGATCGATGTCGGGATTTATCGACGATCAAGTGTCGGGAGTTTCAGTGATCAGAGGAGTGACGCGATGGAGAGCCCGCAATGAAAAAGACTCAACGATATAGAAACTCAAGCCTATATAATTTGAAGTCTGGAATATATGTGCGGAGCGGAAATTCCATGTATTCTCTTTGTATTATGTTAAAGAGTGGCGGCAAGTCTTTTAAGGCTTAACCGTGGAGAGAACGATTTTGATAGTCGGGAGGTCTAGAGGGAAGACAAGGCATATGCATGTTAAGGACCTATGAAAGGAGCCGATAGCGATAGCGATAAGGTTAAACCTTGAGGACTGTGCAGAGTTTGTATGGAAGGTTGAAAAGGTATGTTTTTGCGGGGTTTTCCTTTGTAATTGAATTATAAAGGAATTAACGCAATAGAAGGTTTTATACGTTAAACCATATATAACCAAGGTTAGAAGAGGGTGATTATATATATGTGGGCTAAAGGGTTTTAATTCCTGATAGAAGGGTTGACAAGGAAGACTTTAATAAAGTCATGAATGAAGGCTTGAGGACTGTTTAAAGTTCTGATAGGAGGTGTTGGCGAGGTAATTGGTTCCGCTACAAAGGAACTGTAGATAAAGAGGGCCTTAAACATTGATAGTTAAATTCCTGGGATGATGGATTATGCATATTTATGTATACTGTGGGCATGTGTAGGGGTAACCCTGTGTCATTTGGTATCAAAGTAGAACTAAAATCAGAGCAGAATTGTAATTGAATAATTGGGTTCAAACAGAATAGAGAAATTTTGTATGAAGGAATTAAAAACAGAGTTACATGTTAAAATATTTATGCAGGAAAGTGGAAGGATCAGATTTTAAACTGACAGACAGTAAGCGCATAGAGATGGTGTATAACAGAATTTACAGATGCAAAAGACAGAGGACAATCTGTTCAAAGGGTAGAAAATGGTGGAACAAGATCATGCATAAGATCTTGAAGGTGAGATGACATATTTGTTTTAATTTGATTGAAGATTGGAGAATGTGTGTTTTTATACTAATGCACAGGTAGCAACATAAAGAAAACACAGTGATGTTTGTTTTCTTGAGGAGGATGAAGATTCACTCGAATGTGAAGAATGGATGGAGACTGCTTGTGAAGCCATGCAGCAGTAGTGAACCTAAAGAATCCAATTGAAGGTTGGACAAAGAGTATAAGAGTATTCTCAAAAGGAAATTGAGAATCAAGCTTTTAAAAGCTTCAGAATGATCTTTGGCTTAAATAAATGGAGGGGTGAAAGTAGCAGCAGTTGAATGGATGCAAGTTTGGCATAGGACTACAGCAGTGAGGCTGTAGGAAGAACTTTTAGAAGTTCTTAGAATTTTAGCAGAACCTTATTCCAGCTGAGGCTTGGAATAGATAAGGACAGAGGAGTCCTTAAGAGTAGTGAGTGGAGCAACCAGAGAGAGAGAGCAAGATTGCTCAGCACAAGTTCTAAGGAAAGAGGACTTGGAGACCAGGAAAAAGAGAATCTTGGTGAGTAGATCAACTTAGGAGGACGTTGATTGGTTGCAGGTGTAGAAGCTCACACTGAAGAGAAGATGGCTATGGAAAGTCATATAGAAGGTTCAGAAGAAGACTACAAGATGCAAGAGAAGGGTTCTCAAACAATCCATAGGGAATGGATGAGTCAAGTAGAGACTGACAAAGAGATGGTTGAGATAAGAGAAGAACTTGATATGTTAATAATGCTACTAGAGAAGAACCAAAGACAAGGTTAGGTCTTGAAGAGAAATCTAGTGAGGTGGCATAAATTGTATAAATTACAGAGAAGGTTACAAGAGAAGAGAAGCCAACAGGTGAATATGCAATTAGCAGAAGAGATAATGAAGCTTGAATAGGCACTAGATGTTCAATTGAAATCTGAAGAACTCAAAGAAACTGAAATGGGAATGGAAGTGTCCATTTGTGAACCAAAGCAAGGTGAAGTTCTGGGTGAAGAAGAAGGGATTATTGATGACTTTCTGAACTCTTGGACAAATGCAGACCAAGAGGAATAGGTAAAACCTTGTATTGTTGAGTCTAATAATTTTGATATGATTACAGGTTTTGTAGTGGATAAGAAATATTTTGAAGCTTTTATAAGTATGGGAGAATATATTTCAAAAGATAAAAATTTTGAAGTAATGGAGGATGGGGAATATCTCTTAAATGAGAAAAGCAGTGATTTATTGCAGCATAAAAACTTAATAATGTATTGATGTTTGAAACTGCGACAACACAAGAACAATTTCTGGTGGAAGGAGATGAAATTAAATCTGAAGAGTTGATATGTAAAGAAATAGTGGAGACTGTTGAACCTTGTAAATTTCAGATTGATAATTTGTGTATAAATGCAGGAAACATAAGTAATGATGAAGTACTTATGAAGTGTCACAGAGAACTTGAATTGCTAGAGTATTTGTTGGGAAATTCAGAGTATGATGTGATTGCAGTGGAAGTAGTTCACTATAGTGGAAAAGAGCAAAAAGACATCACAGAAGCAGATGGTATGGAGGAGAGACTAGATAACAGTCTCATGAATTTTGTGGGGAATTCAAATCAGCATACTGATGCACTGACAAAGGAGGAATAATTAGAGAAACATATTGATGTGTTTCCAGAGGGAGATAAGGCATAGAAGCCTTATATGATTTTTATTTTAACAATTGATTTACGAGTGCAGGTTTAGTTGCAGATGCTGGAGGAAACTTGGCACAAATGAGCAGCCAAATGAAAGAAGAAGAGTCTATGGAAGAACCTAATCCATGGAATAGAGAAGTTAATTTGCTGGAGAAAATGCTGAACAATCATGATTTAGTCATGAAAGAGGGTCGAGATGATAGGGAGGCAACAGGCAGAACAAACAAAGCAAACAAACCAAAGGTTGGAGCAAGTAAAAGAAGAGTCAGCAAAGCAGAAGTTGGAGCAAGTAAAGCAATTGGAACAAGACCAAAGGAAGAAGAAAAAGAAAACCAGCAACAATTTGGAGAGTTAGTGGACATCAACAACAACCTAAAGCAGAGAGAAAGAAATAATAGTGAATGGTAGAGTATGGACCAGTTCAAGGATGTGCCGGAAACAGAGATTGAAAAAATGTGGTAGTCAATGGTGAAGCAAGCCATATGGAAAAGATTAACATCAGAAGGAAGGATGATCAATCAAAGTATGAATTTGATTGACAAGAAGAATAAAATAGAGCAGAAAATAGCAGAAGTACAACAACAGCAAAGGAAAAAAGCATTTGGATAGCTACAAACTAAAGTTTGGGATCCTGGAGGATTTTCTCAATCAACTTATGAAGACACATGATCAGGAGATCATGGAAATTTTTTACTTCAGGATTCTGATGTAGGAGCATTCAGGCCAAGAAAACTCATTGTATTTTAGTAGACATAGGGGTATTGTGTTTTCAAGGAAGTTGGTTTCTTGAGAGTGAATTAAAAAATGTAATTATTAATGTTTTGAGTGGTTTTAATGGGAGAAGTTAGAATAGGGAATTAATTAAATATTCTGAGGAATATTTGTAAATGTTCTCGAATATAGGAGAACATGAGAGATTTAGGATAGTTGAGAGATTGAGGGATTGAGAATTGATTGTAAATCTTAGATTAGGAGTCAGTTCATGAATCTAGGGATTAGAGAGGAGTTTTAGGAATGAGGAAGAGATTTAGGAATTTTGTTAAGGAATTCATGGATCTAAACCAGAATTGGTTTTAGAATCCCTGGGTATAAATGTAAGCCTAAAAGGCAGAGACAGGAGTGAGATAGGTAGATGTTTTGAGAGGTTAGATAATTTGGAGTGGTTTTGAGCCTACGGGCAGAATGTAAACAGAGGCCACTGATCGTAGAAAATCAGGCCTGTGCGAGACATAGAGGCTCAGTTATGTAATCCATTGTTTATATCATTAATATATTTATTTGAATTCTGAGTGGAATGCATGTTCGAGTGTTGGATTTGGAGGCTCTGTAACAAGATTGCAGGTAGAACTTGGAAGGATGCACAGAGGAGAAATTGAGAACTGTTCGAGTAGAACAACGAAGTGAAATTGGGCCAAGACAGAATCAAATGGAACACAGAGGAGAATGAGACAAAGGATCGTGGAGAATCCTTTGAAACCATTGAAGCACTAAGGCAAAGCCTTAAGGGGCATGAGAGATTAAGCCACAAGGAGGCGCAGTGGAATAGCAAAGGCATAAAGCGAAACCTTTAACAAACCCTGGAATCCATAAGAACTAAAGAAAATGGTGTAAGATCAAAGTAAATAGGCGGGCACAGGAATTAAGTAATAACACTCAGCAACCATTAGATCTGGAAGATCAACGGTTGAGATTGAGTCATGACCGAGGCTTGGAGAATTGTAATGAAAGAGCGCAACTAATTTTGGACCATTGGATCGTGGCCAGATCAACAGTCACGATTTAATTCGCATATCAGCGGTTGGAAGTGCAAAGTAGCGATTGGCGAAGGTGTGATATCATCGATAGTGATATATCGGTGAATGGTCAGGATTTATTGGCGATCAGGTGTCAGGAGTTTCGGTGATCAGAGGAGTGATGCGGCGGAGAGCCAGTGATGAACCGGACTTGATGATATATAGATTCGGTCCTATAAAATTTAAAGTCCAGAATATGTTCGGAGTGGAAATTCCATGTATTCCATTTGTATTATGTTAAATAGTGGCAACAAGTCTTTTAAGGCTTAACCATGGAGAGAATGATTCCGATAGTTAGGAAATCCGGAGGGTTGACGAGGCATATGCATGTTAAGGACCTATGAAAGGAGCTGATAGAGATTGCGATGAGGTTAAACCTCGAGGACTGTGCCGAGTCTGTACCGAAGGTTGAAAAGGTATGTTTTTGCGAGGTTTTCCTTTGTAGTTGAATTATAAACGAATTAACGCGATAGAAGGTTTTATACGTAAAACCATATATAACCAAGGTTAGAAGAGGGCGATTATATGTATGCGGGCTAAAGGTTTGCACTAAGGTTCTGAAGGGTTTTAATTCCCGATAGAAGGGTTGACAAGGAAGACTTTAATAAAGTCATGAACGAAGGCTTAAGGACTATTTAAAGTTCCGATAGGAGGTCTTGGTGGGGTAATTGGTTCTGATACAAGGGAACTGTAGATAAAGAGGGCCTTAACCATTGATAGTTAAATTCCTGGGACGATGGATTATGCATATTTATGCATACTGTGGGCATGTGCAAGGGTAACCCTGTGTCAGATACTCGATTATAACTACCCATAACCAAGAAAATGATTATCCTACCTTGGGCCGCTAAATATTTAATAACCTGTCAACTCGTTTGTTTTATAATTTAAAACGTAAATATTCCACACTTTTTACTGAACTTAATTGTGCATCACAATCTTAAAAGGGATACAGTACAACGTTAATGTATGTATTAAGCGAAATGCGACTGCAGAGATCACAATATTGCATTTCTCAAATCATTTGTGGTAGTTCTAATGGCTTAGTCAAGTTTCTCGCGAACTATGCAAAGTGCGAAATGCAATTGCGAAATGACAAGGTGATGTTATCGCAGTGGGAGACCTAATCGCATATCGCACTTTTGTAAAGGTTTTTTAACATGGTCATGTGGAAAAGTGCGATTTGCAATCTGCGATATGGATTTCATCCTTAGTTAGTTTTGCAAGGTTTTGCTAGGAATTTTCTTAGAGTTAGGGTTTTATTATCCTAAGCCTAAAAATTTAAAAGGGTCCCCATTTACAATTCTAAGCCTAGCTATTGTTTGTTATAAATGGGGGGTTGTTTCATAGTACAACAATTGGTGATTCACTTGGGAGAACCAGTTATCTCTGAGTAGTTTTCTAAAATTTCTAAAAACTTTCAAAGTAATTAGGGTTATAAGAATAATGATTACATGAGTTATAAAGTAAACAACATGTCTCTGGAATCATCATTACTTGCTCAACTTATTTACTTAATTACTTTACTCTTGTAATGATAGAAGTATAAACATTTGCATCAGCCAATAAAGTTTAAAGAAATATAGTAGGTGTTTTTTGTAGTTTACTCATTTATCATAGATAGAGCCTCTGTTGTCAGTAGGCATTCATAGCCTTGACTGGGTTATATTTTAACCAAAAATGATTCATTGTCCCATCCGTATGATTTTTCAAATTTCAAAATGATATTCACTTTGATTCAGTCTCACTTGGACCTTGTCCTCTTTTTCCTTTTTTGAATGTAATTTTTCACTTTTTTGGTTTCTTTGAAGACACTGTCTAGGCATGGTAACCTACTAATGACAATTCCATTCAATGGTTGTAACTAAATTGAACAAGCGGGCTCTTGATGAGACCCCTTGTCTTTTGATTGAGGAGACCATTAGCTATTACCCTGTTTGGTATGCAGTATTGGTAATATCAGTTTAATCACTTCCCTATGAACATGGTAAACAAGCTCGTAATGAGACTTTTTATCTTTTAAGTTTTTTTATATTTTAGAATTACACTCTGAAAAAGGAAAATTTTAATAGATGGGGTGGATCATTGGCTCTTTTGAGAGTTTTGGGTGATAATGATAGAGTTTTTAAGATGTTGATCTGCAAAAATCCTTACTAGGTTAAAGATTCTTTTTTGGACTGATAACAAAACCCTCATATTCTATAAAGGTAAGAGTTTGTTCGTAAAATAAATGTTTTAAGCAAGGTCAAGTTTTTCCAAAGAAATCAAGTTTACTTGCGTACTCAAATGTCCTAATTATTCCTTTTAACTCTTACTTTTTGATAAAAGCGAAAAACAAAAGTGTTATCAAAGGTTTTATTTTGAAAAGCCAAAAGTAAATACTATTTGACCATTATTTTCCTAGAAAGCAATATGTTACAAAATTGGAAGAGATTATCTCCTAGGAGAAGTACTTTTTCAAAATTTTCCTATTGACGGGAAAAGAATCCTTCTTACCTCATAAGTCTTGTAAAAGAAACATTGATTGTCCAATTTTTTCAATGATCTGAAAAGGGCCAAGCCATAGTCTTTGGAATTTGGTATGTCTACCCTTTTCCTCGTGTGCTTTGTCCCATTTTAGAACCAAGTCACCTACTTCAAGACTTTTATGACTGGCAGAAGTTGTATCAAAATATGCTTTGACTAATTGCTGATGATGGAAGTGGGTTGCTTTAGCCTTTTCTCTTTCTTCTTCAACCTTGAGAATTTGAAATTGTCTAGCCTAGAGAGAAGATGAAGGGTTTTCATCAATAAATTGCAGTAGGGCAAGAGATGGGATTGCTACGTTTGTGTGAAGAACAACTTCTTTTCCATAAACTAAATAAAAAGGGGAAGAACTAATAGAGGCTTTCTGAGTAATCATGTCTGCCCATAGAGCAAATGTTAATGCTTTGTGCCAATTCCTGTGATTTTGATCAATTGTCCTTTTGATAATTCTAATGAGGTTCTTGTTTGTTGATTATGCTAATCCATTACCTTGCAGATAATAATTGGCTAAATATTTCAACTTGAAAGCTCTCTTAAGAGCAAATTCTACCATTGTATTTCCAGAAAAGTAAGATGCATTGTCAAACATTAAAGCTGAGGGTAAGACAAATCTAGTAATTATGTACTAATCAATGAAGTCTGTAATGTTTTAGATATTAGCTATCTTTAATGGGACAACTTCTACACACTGTAAGGATGTACCTATGCTATTTGGAAGAGTTAGGAACAATCTCACCAATTATGTCTAATCCCCATTGTTCGAATGGTTGTTGGATGTTAACAGGTTGTAAAGGGAATGCTGGTTTTCTTTCTCTTCCAGCTGTGGTTTGACAAGTTTTGCACTTCCTTGCATATTCATGTGCATCTTTAAATACCGTTAGCTAATAATACCCTACATGTAGGATTTTGTGAGCCGTGGTATTTCCTCCAAAATTTCCTCCAGCTGGTCCATCATGTAATTCCTATATGACCTTTTTGGCTTTAGGCTTCTCTAGGAATCTCAAAAGTAATGAATCATAATTCTTCTTAAACAATACATCATTGACTAGTTCATACTGATTTGATTTCAATCTTAAAGCTTTCTTTGTTTTATAATTAAGATGCATAGGAGCATAACCATTTTCTAGATAAAATTTCAAATCAACATATTGTGATTGTGTCTCATTGAGGCTTACCTCTGATATTTGTACTTCATTACCTTGATCTTCTTCTGGTGGTAACTGGGAAGCTCCTATTAACATCATGCAAAAACCTTGGCCCCTGACAATTTTAACTAGCCGAATTTCTACATCATATTCTTGGCTTGCAATTACCCAATTAGCTCTTTTCTCCCTTTCATCTCTTTGGATCAATAGTTGTCTTATTGCAGGGTAGGGTACAAGTATCTTTTTATGGGTTTTAAGAAGAAAATGTTTGAAATGTTTCAAAGTTTTAAAAATAGCAAATGCCTATTTCTCTATAGATGAATAATTTCATGCGGCACCTTGTAAGTTAGAACTGAAAAAGGAGATAGGTGCCTCAACATTTTCATTGTTCAGCTGTGTCAAAACTGCTGCATATGATGTATCAAATGAGAAAGTATATAATACAAAAGGTTTGAGAAAGTCTGGGGTTGTCAATGAGGGAGCATTAATAATATATTTTTTAATCAACTCGAATGACTCTCTTTCATCCTTGTTCCATCTGAAAACTGCATTTTTTCTTATCATCACTTGAAGAGGTAGAACAATTTGTGAAAAATCTGGGACAAATCTTTTTACAAAATTTATTTGGCCTAGGAATGATTGCATGTTTTTCTTGTTGTGAGGGAGGGGAATTTGTTCAGTCTCTTGGAATCTATCAAGATCGATGTAAATTTCTTTCTTGGATACCATAAACCCAAGGGGTTTGCCTTCTGGTAAAACAAAATAGGATTTTTTGGGATCTAAGGAAATGCCATATTTCTTGCATCTTTTGAAATGTGTTTCAGGTCACTTAAATGATCGTTCCTATCCTTGGAATAGAATGTGATATAATCCAAGTAAATAACCATTGATTTATTGATTAGACTTCTAAAAGCAATGTCCATAGCATGTTGAAATGTGGCACTCGCATTAATGAGTCGGAAAGGCATTTTTTGATAGGCATATGTTCCCCACTTGGTCCTGAATGTTGTCTTTAATTTGTCATCTAGATGGACAAGTATTTGATTATATCCTGAGAATCCATCTAGAAAGGACATTAATTCAGAACCTGCAACTAATTGTAATATCTGTTCCATGGTGGGCAAGGGAAAATTATCTTTTTGGCAAGCTTGATTCAAGTTTCTAAAATCAATACAAATCCTGATATCTCCATTCTTTTTCCTTACGGGTACCATATTTGATACCCACTTAGAATGTCTAACAGGGAAGATTATTTTGGCTTTCAGAAGCTTGTTCAATTCCGATTTGATTTGACTTTCAAGGTTTGGGTGAATTTTGCGAAGCTTCTGTTGAACTGGCTTTTCATTTGAAGTCATGGGTATGGTATGTTGAATTATAGAGGCATCATAATTTTTGAGATCTACATAATCCCAAGAAAAAATGCCTTTATATGTCTTCAACAACCTAATGAATAATTTCTTCATATGATAGGCCTAGACCTAGGTTGACATTTTGAATTTTTTTTGTTTGACCCTAGGTTTACTACTTCAAATGTCAAAGTAGAACTTTGAGTTTTGGAGTTAGTAATTTTCTTAAATATATCCTTTAGACCATAAAGACCTTCCTTTTTAACCACAGACTTTGGGACTGGGTTATGATTAAGTTTGATTTCTAGATCATGGTTATGTTCATCTATGATCTGTTCTTCATACAATCCCTCTGATGTAAGGAAATTAACTATATCTGCATCATTGTTGAATACTCTCCAATTTGTTACATTGTCGGGAATTAATGGCCTAAATATTAATTCTATTGAAAATCTGTCTGGACTAAAATCTTCTGAGGGTATAAGCCTGGATGCCACATTAGCAAGTAAGTCAGCACTTGCATTTTGTAATCTAGGGACTGAAGATATGTTGAAAGTAGAAAAATGAGAAGTCAATTTATGAGCTAAAGATTTATAGTGTTTAAGGTGCCCAGAGACATAATGAATTGTATTTCTCACCTGTTTCACAACTATCTTCGAATCACTGTAGACTTGCAGTTATTTGAAATTAAGACCGATGGCTTTATACAGTCCTTAGATTAGTGCTTCATATTCAGCGACATTGTTAGTGCACTGGAATTCAAGTCTGCAGGCCAGCATGGTTTTCTCTCCTTGTGGATTGATCAAAATGCATCATGCACCTGCGCCATCCTTTGATTTAGAACCGTCAAAATAGAGAGTCCAGAACGGAGAGTTATTAGAAACTTTATCTACTAAATTTAGACATTTGGAAGGATCCGTTTGTGATTTTTTTTTGATTTGAGAGACTACAATGTTATCTAAAAAGGGAGACCTCTGAGCATTAAAGGATCCTAAAGAGGACTCGGTTGAGTAATTTCCAATGATATTATTAGTGAAAGAAACAGGTTTGTTGCTTCCCTCGAGGTCAGTGACCGTATATTTCATGAATTTCTCTCGGTCTACCCTGATTTGGTTAGGTTTACCATTGTGTGGAAACCACATGTGAGACCAATCAGTTGCAAAATAATCATGCAACTTTTTAGACCAGTCCCTATTGAGAATTAAACCATAAAATTAAGGGATATCAACTACCAGAATATCAATTATTTGGGAAACTTTTGGATTAGAGGAAAGCCTAATTGAAACTGATGCTATTTCTCCAAGCACCTCAACTTTTGTCCTATCTAGCTGAACTATGTGCACTGCATATTTTTGAGGTGTAATGTTCAATTTGGTACACACAGCCCTTGGCATTATATTTGAGGAGGCTCCTGAATCAACAAGGCAGTTGTGAACGTTCCTGTTGAAAATTTCATAAGTGAGCAGAAACAGAGGAACATGAGAAATAGACCTATCACCAATCAGAACTAGATCTGAGGGATCTACCTTGTTTGAGGATGAGGGAGGTTTTCCCATATTGTAGGTAGCTTGAGTAACTACAGTAGATGGCAGAGGGGATACTGGAACTGCTTTCAATTCCCTTAATAAAATCTTCTGCTGCTGTTTGAGTTTAGTGAGCTCATGCAGTGAGATGTTAGCTCTAGTCTTTTTCATGTCTTCCACTATATTGTATTCGACCGTGTCTAAGATTACCAATGTTTTTGAGGCATTTGGGGAATCTGGAGGGATAGGATCAGTTTGGCTAGTCTTAGATTTCTTAGCTATTGTTTTCTCCTTTGCAGGAGTAGCAACTTTCTGCTTGTGATTTGTGATAGACATGTCAGGAGAATTTTTGCTTCTTGTAGTCACTAGCATTGCTTGTGCCTCTTCTTCAGTTGGGAGAATAAAATCCCACATCATGTTTAGTTCAATTTCTTCTTCCATTTCGGCTTCCTCTTCATTTGGCGAATATTCTTCTGCTTCTTGGTCAGATTCAGCATTTGAAATGGTGTTTGGGGGTTGTGACGTAGAAGAAGGGTTCCTTTTGAATGATCGAAAAGGTTTCTTAGGAGCAGAGGATTCTGCAACTTGTTTTTTAATTTCAACCATTTCATTGGACATCATCTTTAACACTTTTTGAAGGCCTTCAAGATCGAAAGGGTATTTTGAAGCCTTCTTCTTAGAGTCATCCTTAAATGTCACTTTTTTGGTCTTCCTTTCGTCTGTTTGTGATCTTTTTTCCAAAGCTATGATTCTTCTTTCTACAGACAGGGCTTCTTTCATGTTTTCTACAAGGGTACCCTTATTGGTTCTATCTACAAAAATTGCAATATTAGAAGGCATAGATGATATATATAATTCTATTTGTACATCTACAACAGGTTTAGAGGTAGCTGGGATTTTGTTTAGCAATTTGTTAAATCTAGAGTTCAAATATTTGATCTTTTCATCTGGATTAGCTTTCAAATTAGGAATATCATTGATCAAGGACACTATGGTCCTATCATCACCAAATTTTTCAAGAAACACTTCTTGAAAAGTACCCCAGTCTCTAATTGAACATGCTGGGAGGGAAAAATACCAAGGCCCAGCAAATCCTTGGAAAGTATAAGGAAATAGTCTGATTACAACATCTTCATGTGCAACCCCATTGATATTCACGGCTAACATTAAATTATTTAGATGTTCTTCATCCGGGAGAGCATCGTCAAGATTATACTTAGGCATCCATTTTCTTGGGTTTGCTGGGAGCGCATTTGGATTTGCAACTAGGAAAGCACCAAGATTTGTCCAAGGTTGATTGGCCATAACTTGAGTTGGGGACTGGGAAAATGGGAAGGTCGGTCCAGAAGTAGGTATAGATGGCAAAGAACTTACTACTGGATTAGTACTAATAATTGTAGTACTAATTGGAGAAGTGGATGTTTGAGAAGTTGTGGATTGGATAGAAGTGGATGGAGGAGTAAATGGATGGAAAGGTGATGTGATCTCGCTAGTATCTGATTCATATGTTGATGAAGTGACTTTCTTACGTCGTGGAGGAATGGGGAACTCGAAAGGGGTAACCCCAAGTCTCTCACTTTGCAGTCTAGTCAATACACCAGTTTGTTGTAATAAGGAGGTAACACTCTCTTCAGATACTTCGGGTCTCTATGGTTTCTCTGCAGAAATGGATATCTATTCCAATTGTTGTATCAAAGAATGAACTTCGGGAGACTCAGGAGTGTAATCTGGGGAAGGTGGTCGCCTTACTACTTCAGGAGATGAGGGAGATGTTTCTACTACTTCAGACTTCTGATCAAGAGATTCTGAACGAGTTTGACAGGGGGTAGAAATGCTGGAGGGGCTTTGACTATTATGAATTTTTTTCGAATGATTTTTAGCTTCATTTATCATTCACAGTTGAATTCCCTCCTTCTAGCACCCAAATGTTGCAGCCTCAGAATTCTGTTGCCAAAACATGGGGGATAACCACCTGCTCCAAACCTTAAGACAACTCCTTTTCCGTTTAAAGTGGTGGCTCCGACTGGGGATAATGGGACCAGTTTCCCAGTGTGGGATTTAAGATGAGAGTGGGTAGTTTTTGAGTGATTTGAAATAGAAATATTGATAATATAAGTGACCTATTCTACAATGCAATTTCTCTAACTAACTTATTCTAATATAAACCCGGGTGTTCTTGTGTGATATGTGATCTACAAGGATATCTATTTAGCATGTGATAATAAAGATTGAACACAACTAAATAGAGATGATAACGTAAAAGATAATTCCTTTGACTAAATAGTTAGTCAAAGGAATTTATAAAATATATCACATATATGATGAGTTATATATGAAAATCACAACTTCAGCTAGGCATCATACAAAAGTGCAATTAACGCTTAACATAAATAATAAATATCACATATAATCCATGAAAGTAAAGTTTTTCCACTAATTAAATGTAAACAAAATCAATCATACACGATAATAGTACCATATGTGTGAAGTCCTACTCATTTGACAAATGACATAGACCATCTTATTTCTTCAAATCAAATTGTCTCCCAAGAATACAAAAGTGCATCAACAAAGGAAAGTAGTCTGATATCTAAAAGAAATGATCATGCTCCATCATTTCATCAAAGCTTTCACAAACTTATAGTAGTGCATTCTTTGCAAATGTTTTAGACAAAATTCTGGACCCTTCTCTAAATGCATGAGAAGAGTATAAATATTGCTCTAACAAAATGTGCAAAAATAGATTATACAAAATTTGAGGAGGTTTCAAACAACCTTCCTCCTAACTAGGTAACTAACTCCAAAAATAATCAGAGGATAAATAAACAAAACTAAGAGGATGACTTGTTGTCTACCAGCTTGTCCTTTAAATCAAAAATATCGGTCATTGGTTGAATTTGAGGAGGTGGCCCGAAATGACTCTTGAGTTGTCCAGTGGAGATTGCATTGGTGAGCGGTGTCAACATCCTTTGATTCATGTGAAGGGAACAATTGAGAGTCATAATCTGGCTATGTGGCTTAACCAGATATTGCCAATATGACTCCCAATTATTCGTTGTCAGTTTCGTAATTGCCTCTCTCTTACTACCCTTCTTTTCTTGCTAGTCTTTATAAAGATAGTTAAATCAGCCATTTCTTTCATATTGTGTTCCTTGATGAGATTGGTGGCGAACAGGATGTGGTTCACTACTTTGACGATGTTCTTTGATACTCCAGTTGCCTTTGTGACTACTTAACCTATTTGATTCTAACATCCTAATATGTAAAGAGAATGTCTTTATGAGTTTCTTCAATCTCGGGTAGATTGGCCTTCTTTCCATATTTTGTTTCCTGCCACTCAATGAACTTAGAGATTTTGGTGTTTAAATCATTAAACTCCATTCTCTGGTTGATTGCCTTGTCTATCATCTGGTCGCTAGTAGTCAGATAGGGAGTAATATGTGACATCTTTTGGCAGAAATACTCTTGTTGTCTCACCAGAAGGGAATTTAATTCCAAGGCCTCTTTGATGAACTCCTCAGTAGTGGGAACATCCTTGTATCTTTCCATGGATTGTTGCATTTCCTGGAGTTGCATGTTTTTGGCTGATATATCGGCCTCATGGCTTATTTTCAGGACCTCCATGTCTTGCTGCAATTTCTTTAGTTGCTTCACCACTTGCCTGTTTGTGCTTTCTTTCTCTATCTCAACCTCTTGTTCAAGCTATGAAATTATTTCTTATTTCTCCCTTAGTAGAGTAGAGACCTCAGTAGCCTTGTCCATAGTGGCCGATGCGTATGCTCCTGTGAACTATGATAATCTAGTCAAGTTCTCGGTCGGATTGAAAGGAATGTCCTTCCATACAATGTCCATGGGCTCGTTTCCTGGTGGGAATTTAGGTGCATCTATCATTATCCTTTTTTTATGCCTTCTAAGTACAACCTTGTGGATAGGGCTATAGAACAAATCAAGTGGAGGTTTTTCAGTCACTTTGAGAACAATCTCCGATGTGGGCAGAGTAGGGATAATTTCAATGTGCTGGGACATTGTTTCTTGTTCCTCCATAGGTGTAGATTGTCTGTCGACAAACTTGGGCTCTGTATATTTTTGAACATGCAGAGGAGGTTTTAATTCCTCTGTTTCTTGGGCATTTGAGGCTTTGGGAGTGCCTTGCAATTTCTAGTTAAATTGATCCCACTCCTTCTCTGAACTACCGCCTTTGGTCTCTGAACCAATTTCTGTAGCCGGGGTGCTCATCACTTGCTTCTCAGCTAACTTCCTGCTGGATTCAGTTGTGTTGTCAGCATCTTGTGGCTTCTATGTGTCTGGTGTCTTCTCAATGTTTACCTAAGAGTCTATTTGAGAGCTAGGGCCTCCACTAACAATAGTGACGCTTGGAGTATACTTATCCTCAGGTTTTAATAGATGCATTGGGATCACCTAGAGCCTCTCATCTCTGAATTCCTGAAATCTTTGAAAATATTTAGGTTTTAGATTCTCTTTTGCCCATTCGAATGCTTTTGCGAAGGATATGGCTAACTATAACAAATCCTCAAAATGATTATTGTCATGATTGTATGGCTTGAGTTTAACTCCAGCAGTGACATTGTATGCCACTTTGTTTGGATCAAATTGCCTCTTAGGCAATGTATGAAGCCCAAAGGCTTCCATATGTGTTGATTCCTTAGTGGCATGAACAAAATTGGCTAAATCAAAAGAACCACTTTTGACAGGGAAAATGGGCCATAATGACTTCTTGTCGTCTTTGAGAACTTTAGTAGGTAATCTCTCTTGCTAGTAGGTAATCTCTCTTGCTAATAACTTATCAGAAACATATAAAGGAAGGACGTGTGGATACTCTATGCTACCAAGAACCCTAATATATGTGAACTACTCTTCAATAAAATACTTGCCAATAGTAAGCAGGTCTATTGTAGCTTCTTGGGAGAACCTAAGGGTTTTCTTATTGAAAACCATTTTATGTAGGGGAAACACAACATCATGGAATATCTTATAAAAGTGAGGTATGTAATGTGACTCCCATATTTTTTTATGACTGAGATGGATTGGGTAAGGATCTTGTAAGGTCCATTTCCAACCCATGGTTGGAAATGTTGTGCAAAAATAGATAGCATCCATAATGTAGGCACTAAAATAGAAGGGAGGGAGGTTATATGAAAAGGAGGCTTTCTTCTGTTGATATTCGGTAATGGTGGTGGCTAGGTTGTCAGATAGGATGGAATGCCAATTCATGATATGGGAATTAACACAGGCATCAATAAGAGGAATCCATTCTATTGAAAACTTAGTATTATTAGGTAGCCCATACAATCTACATAACATGGCTGCTGCATAGTTGTAGGGGTTTTCCAAAGAGGCTATAGCATACATACCCGATTTGTCATACTTGAATTTGTTGTCTAACACCCTCCAACCCTGAATTAGCTTGAAGGGGTCTGGATTCTTCTTTGCGAAGTTAGCCACAAATGTGTTGTCATAGATATCCTGGGGATCAGGTATGTGGTACATCTTCTTCAGATCCTCTGCTCTGAACAACCCTATAAGCTCCATCTTTGAATTCTTGAACTTCCTATCTTCAATGATAAGGTTTTCAATCACCCACCTAATCATGTCTGTATAGGGGAGGATTTTAGCCCTTGCTCCTATCCTATGAAGGAATGAACAGGAAGCATCTCTACATTGAAGTTCTGAAGGCCTTTTTGAGTCAGTTGTTGCTCTCGTAACAATGATTTTAGGACGCTCATCCTCCAGCCTATTGTAAATTACTTCCCAAGTTGTTGCGCCTCCAGCAACATCACAAACTGTATCAGCAAAGATAGGAGCCATCTCTGTAAACTCAGCTTCAACAATGGTCTGTTTGCTCTGTTTCTGCATCACCTTTCTTAGGGACATGTCTTTTGTCACTTTCTTGAGATAGACAAGATATATCAGCGCAGACGATATCTAGTAATTAAGATTGAAAGCTTCTGTGAAATGACTTTGGATCATGAGAAAGGTTTTAATGAGATACTTGATTATAACTACCCATAACCAGGAAAATGATTATCCTTCCTCGGGCCACTAAATATTTAATAATTTGTCAACTTGTTTGTTTTATCATTTAAAACGTAATTATTCCACGCGTTTTACCAGACTTAATCGCGCATCGCGGTCTTAAAATGGATACAGTATAGCGTTACTGTATGTATTAAGAAAAATGCAATTGTAGAGGTCGCAATATCGCATTTCGCAAATCATTTGTGGTTGTTCTAATGGCTTGGTCAAGTTTCTCGTGAACTATTCAAAGTGTGAAATGCGATTGTGAAATGACAAGGTGATGTTATCATAGCAGGAGACCTAATTGCATATCACACTTTTGTAAAGGTCTTTTAACATTGTCATGTGGAAAAGTGTGATTTGCAATCTGTGATATGGATTTCATCCTTAGTTAGTTTTGCAAGGTTTTGCTAGGAATTTTCTTAGAGTTAGGGTTTTATTATCCTAAGCCTAAAAATTTAAAAGGGTCCCTATTTAAAATTCTAAGCATAATTATTGTTTGTTATAAATGGGGGGGTTGTTTCGTAGTACAACACACTCACAACTATAAAGATGGAAGTGCTGTTGCTCCTAGCCTCCCACAACCTACATGGTTTACACTACAAAAATTGGAGGAAAAAATAGTAAAAGGGCTTTGTTACAATTGTGATAGGAAAAACACTAAAGGTCATAAGCGTGCTTGGAACAAAATATTTTACATAGATTGTGAAGAGGAGGAATAAAAGGAACAAGAAACATCAAAAGAATAGGATATACACCAAGAACCAACCATAGGAAACGAAGAAATGAATCTGACTATATCTTTTAATGCATTGGCAAGAATTACCAATCCTTAAACTCTTAAGATAGAAGGATATATTGAGAAGAAAAAGGTAATATTTCTAATTGATTCAGATAGTACCCATAATTTTATTCATTATAATATAACCAAGGAATTTAATTTCCTTCTATATCCAAAACCAAAGTGTCAAGTGATGGTTGAAAATGGAGGAACTATAAATTTCTTTGGAAATTTCCATAATATCAAGCTAACCATGGGTGAATATGTATTGAATACTACAATGATTTCCATTCCAATGGGTGCTATTGATGTTGTACTAGCAATCCAATTTTTACAATCTTTGGAGATGATAACTTTTAATTTTCAAGAATTTTTCAAGAAGTTTTTTTGGAAAGGAAAGGAAATTGAATTAAGGGGTATAATAGGGAAACCATGGAAGGTAATCATCTCTAATGGCATGAAAAAGATTTTGAAGAAAGAACAACAAAGTGTAATTGCAAAATTATGCTCACTAGAGGTTCAAATATCGAAAACGTCCATTTCTCGAGATCTCCAAAAAGTCTTAGACAATCATTCCAATGTTTTTGAGACTCCCAAAGGAATCTTACATGTTCATGATTATGATCAATCTATTCACTTTATTCCAGGTAGTATTCCTCCAAACATGAGGCCTTATATATATTCCTGTAACCAAAAGAGTGAAATTGAACATATGGTTGCAGAAATGCTAGAGGCTCGTATAACTCAACCTAGCCAAACTTCTTTCTTTGCTCTAATAGCATTGGTGCACAAGAAGGATGGATCATGGCATATGTGTCTAGATTATATGGAGCTCAAAAAAATCACTATTAAATATAAATTTCCCATTCCTGTCATTGATGAATTGTTGGATGAATTACATGGAGAAATTTACTTCGCCAAGCTAGATCTTTGTTCAGGATATCATCAAATTAGAATGAAGACATAAGACATTCTGAAAACAAAATTCAAAACTCATGAAGGTCATTATGAATTTTTGGTCATGGCTTTTGGCCTTCCTAATGCACCTTCCACATTTCAAGGTTTGATGAATTCCATTTTCAAACCCTTCCTTATAAAATTTGTGTTACTATTTTTTGATGATATACTAATCTACGGTAATTATTGGAAGGATCATGTTCAACATGTTGATAGGGTTCTCAAACTATTGAAGGAGAAATAATTATATGCAAAAACTTCCAAATGTTTCTTTGGAGTACAAGAGGTGGAATATTTGGGTCATATTGTATCTCTTGAGGGTGTTAAGGTAGACCCTAACAAAATTAAATCCATTAAGGAATGGAAAATCCCCACAACCCTCAAGTATCATTGAGTATTTCTCAGGTTGACATGGTATTATAGCAAGTTTGTTAAGAATAATGGGAGAATAACAATGCCTCTAACAAATTACTAAAGAAATATGCATTTTATTGGACTATAGAAGAAACTAAGGCCTTTGAACATCTTAAAGAGGCAATGTGCCAAGCACAAGTCTTAGCTACACCAAACTTCACAAAAACCTTTATTGTGGAATTTGATGCCTTAGGAAATGGAATTGGTGTTGTTTTAATGCAATAAGAAAGGCTCATTGATTTTGAAATTTTTCCAATCAAGGGAAAGTATTTACACAAACCTATTTATGAGAAGGAAATGTTGGCAATACTACATGCGCCAAAGCAATGACTACCTTACCTAATAGGAAGACGCTTCAAGATAAAAATAGATCATGATAGTATTAAATACTTTTTGGAACAAAGATCATCTTCAAAAGAGAAGAAAAAATGGGTCACCAAGATGTTGGGTTATGAATTTGAAATCATCTACAAAAAATGGAAGAAAAATGTTGTTGCAAATGCAATCTCAAGAAAGGATGACGATGTGGAATCATTACTCTATGCCATTTATATTATCCAACCTGATTAGATAACTAAAACAAGGGATGAATGTAAGAATGATGAAGAGGTGTGGACACTCATTCAAAAGTTGCAACAAGATCCCAGTACATCAAATACATTTATGTGAAAAAATGCTTCATTATGGGACAAAGATTGCTTATATCTATGTCAGAATTCTCAACTCAAACAAAAGATTATTTTGGAATTTCATACCTCCCCCTTAGGAGGGCACTCATGATTTTTAAAAACCTACCACAAGATTTAGAAGGAATTTTTTTGGGATGGACTTAAATCTGATATTCAGAAGTTTGTGGTAGAATGTTTGGTTTGCCAACAATATAAGTTGAGATAATTAAGACCTTTGGTCTATTATAACCTTTAGCCATTCCAAGTCAGTGTTGGGAGGAGGTCTCAATGGATTTTATCACGGGTTTAGCCAAGTTCGAAGGAAGGAGTCTCATCATGGTGGTAGTTGATAGACTTACCAAGTATGCACAATTTTTTGCAGTATATCACCCTTTTAAATAGCATTTATGGAAACAATTCAAAAGCTACATGGAAACCCAAAGATTATTGTAAGTGGCATAGATCCCATTTTCACTAGAATTTTGGGACGAAATTGTTTTCTTGCCTTGGTACTCAATTAACTCATATCTCATCTTATCATACTCAATGTCACAGGAAAACTAAGATAGTGAACACATGTTTGGAAGGATATCTTTGTTTCTTTGTATCTGATAAAAAAACCACAATAGGTCAAGTGGTTACCTTTGGTTGAATGGTGGTATAACAATTCCTTCCATATTATAGCAAAAATGACCCCATTTATGGCACTTTATGGATACCATCCATCGTTCATCACATCATCTTTAAGAGGAAATTCTAAGGTCCAAGCAATGGAATATCACATCGAGCATCAACAACAAGTTCTCCAACTCTTAAAGGATAAACTCACTGTGATGCAGAATCAAATGAAACAAAAATCATATCAACATCATAGTGAAAGAAGTTTTGACATATGTGACTAAGTATTTTTAGGGCTAAAACCATATAAACAATTGTCCCTTAAGGAAGCTAATAAGGATAACAAATTATCACCCAAGTACTATGGCCCTTATTGGGTTTTTCAAAATATTGGTACTATGGCATACAAATTGGGGTTACCTACATCTTCCCAAGTACACTGTGTAAATTGATAGTATTACTCATGTTGTTGTGATAAGGCTCAAGGAGTAGCTAAATTATAATCCTTGGTAAAGGAGTAGCTAAGTCATAAATTCCTAGTAAATTCTTGGCACATATGGCTTACGAATGGTTGGATATACTCTTGGTGTTATAGTGGTAGCATCTCTATTGGATATACTCTTGGTGTGATAGTCGAAAAATCTTGGTAATGGAATGGCTAGGTGATAAATTATTAGTAAATCCTTGGTATATTCGGCTTATGGGTTGTTGGATAGTGGCTGCAACACCCTCCAAAATTTTGGCTTGCATTCAAATTTCAGAGCCTTTTCTTTTTCGTTGATGGTTGCAAACACTTCAGCTCATCGCATGAGATCTTGTAGAGTCTTTTCACCCCTTTGGATTGTTTGACCAACGGTCGTATTTTGGCATATTAATTGATTATTCATTCTTTTGATCTTATTCTGGTAATTTTGAAGGTTTGTCTTAGTGTTTTGGAGGTCTTTGTTATGTGCACATCCGTGGTATTCACACACAAAGTTGTAAGCACTACCACGCAAGTGTCATCATGGTCGTCCGAAGGTCTATTTCAAGTTTCATGCTTGTCTCTCTCAACTCTAAGAAAATCTCACCGAGGGCATGTTTTGTCTTATTGTCTTGGTGGTATATTTTGTCTTGTCATCAAAGTATGCTAAGTGTGTGATCACAATGTCAAGTATGCACAAGTTCACTTGCCTCCCACACAGGGCCATTTTCCTGAAAATTTGTCTAACCGGACAACCCTCTTCCACCGAACCCTGATTGAGCTGCACTGTACAATCTCAGACCTCAGCGACCTTGCTATCCTACCTGAAACTGTGTAGTGCTTGAGGTTGTACTCTAGGTCAGTTGCACTATGTAATCTCAAAGGTAAGCAACCTGTATTCCTCTCCAAAACTACGCAGAAAATGGCTCCATGCCTGATATGAACCGCGCATTCCACAAGAACATTCATCAAGCCTCCTTCCTGCCTGCTGGAACCTTGAATTGCACAGATACCTGGGCCTACACTGCTCTCAGAAACTGTAGAGAAATGCCCAGCTAGTTCCCTGCTGCCTTGGCATGTCTTCCTCTTGAAAACTACCCAGAAGTACCCAACAAACCCTCTGCATACCTGTCTTGTCTTCCCTCCAGGAACTGCGCAGAATTTCCCCTTAGGTTCCCATGTTACTGCAACCACTAATGTCCTTCACTATGTAATTCTGCCTCCTAATTGTCACTGCAAATTTTTCCCCGCTAGCGAAGACTATGACTCAGAGTTCCTCATCCTAACCTGATATGTGCTTTTTGTTGTCTTGGTGACTTTTCCTCCCTTCTTGTCACCTGGAACTGCATATTGCATAGTTTATGGGCCCTCTTCCTAGCCTATCATCGGCCCTGGGCTCGAAACATGAAAATAATGCATCGTTTTAGACTAGGAGGTTTTGGATGTGATGTCATCCTATCATGAGTGAATTGCAGGAACATGTACATAGATGGATCATGTTGAGATGACGAACATGATGAATAAGGAACGCACATGCTAGAAGAGTTACCCACAGTTGGACGGATGAGCAAAGCACATCAAACAACAAGTGAAAGGAACACATGCATTGAACCATCTTGCAAGACCAAGACAATTGAAGACCTCACAACACTGAGTCATGTGAAGGAGAATACAAAGCACACCAAAAGTACATCCATCACTTAGCATCACAACAACTTGACATGGACACCAAAATCATCCAATACATGTTAGCAGTGTCATGTCAAGTTGCATGATGAATTGTCTTGGCCACATCACTACCATGGGCCATATCTTTTGTAACTGAATGTAATATAAAGTGGAAGTCCAATGGATGCACACAAGAAGTCGAAGAGTCATGAAAATTGAAAAGTCAATAGGAATTTCAATGGTCATGAGGGTAGTCCAAAGAGTCACAAGGGTCAAGCATCACCCTTGGCTATATATACCCCTCCCATTGTATGAGCAAGGACTTTTCACCTTAGCTCCTCCCACATAGCCTTAAGAGTAGAAAATCAGTGCTTTGAGGAGGGAGGAGTGACTCCAATGTCCCACTACTAGGAATAGTGATGTATGGTTTATAGATGTGCCTTTGGACTTTTGCTTAATTTAGAAGCCTGTTAAGGCCAACAAGTTTTCATGCATGTTTTATAGATGTTTGTAAGACTATTCTTTTGAAATTTGCAATGCATGTTTGTTTCACCTGTACTAAGATAGTTTAACTATTTTGGTTGTTTTAGTACCTACATTGTTGGGAATGTGTTGTGCTAGTTATCACCGCTGTCTCGTCCCTGTGGACTACTCTGTGGGACATTAGACATACCACCTTTGTGTGTTGGTTATCACCGTTGTCTCATCCCTGTGGACTACTCCGCGAGATACTTCATGGACCATCTTTTTGTTTGGCTTCCAACGACCATCACATCCATGTGGACTACTCCGCTAGGTGGTGTACGTGTTGTCCCCTTAACTTTGGTGTTAACGTCTACTGCATCTGATATGGACTATTCCACTGGATGCTGGACAAACCTTTCTAGTTCACGTGTGCCTCTTCCTGGGTGGTACTATTACCTCTCACTTAGAGGCTCACTTTACTCTTTGCCTTTGCAGTAATAGAACCAAGACACCAATTACATTACACACTCACTAGGCATAATCTCCTCACTTTTTGAAGGTACTAGAAAAACACTCTCACGTGTTGAACAACAATACCTAAGGAGAATCTCTAGGTAAATGGAAACTGGGTCATCGTACTTGTTGGGAATCCTACACCAAATGATGTGAGGTCTAATTGGGACTTCATACCAGGGAGATCCCCTGAATGTTGGCGAGTCCAACACTGTCAACATTTATGGCGCTAGAAGGAGGGATGCCAATAGTTTATGGCTGATTGTCCTACCGACCCAACTCATCCATTATCTCGTCAAGGCAATAACACTCACTCCCTCTCCCCTACGCGCAACTCTGAAGTTTGTCATTTATCATCTCCCATAACCAAGCAAGAAATTCTATATCAACATATCTGCGTTGTCTGTCCCATCACCTGTCAATTCGCTAAAGTTGTTGGACTGATTCCAGGAGTGTACACTCTTCCATATTCGTATAGGAAGCAAAATACTACTCTCACAGGAATGGTAGTCTCATATGTGGAAGAATAAATCTTTTCCTCTCTTGAAGAGCCAGTAGTAGAGTGGAAAAATAAGAGGAACCTCTAATCTTTTGAAAGGAAGAAGAAGACAACCTATTACTCTTGGGCTCAAGTTCCAGTGCAGGAGACGGAGGGGAAAGCATCGAAGGAGGTGGAAGCGAAGACGAACCAATAGATTCAGATGAAGAACCATTATATTCCAAAGAAGAGGGTAAATTGGTAGAGAAAAATATGGAATGGATGACTCAAGGCCCACTGGCACTTCCCGATGTCCTGCACAAGATGCCGAGACATGCCGAGAATATTTTAACGAAATATGACCTTGACAGAACAATGAAGGCAGAAGATCACTTAGACATGTTCTACCTACATCTGTAGACACTTGAGGTATGCTATGACAACGTCGCATGTAGATTTCTTCCATGTAACTTGGATGGCAAAGCAACTGTATGGTATCACAACCTTCCACCAAATATCATCCATAGATGGGGGTGTTCAAGATAATGTTCATTGAGAAGTTTGTTGAAGACAAGAACCCCACCATGTTGCTGAAGGAGTTGGGTAGTCTCAATATGGAGCAGAAAGAGAAAGTTAAAGATTTCAACTATAGATTTAACCACATTTTGAGAAAATTCTCAGCAAACACCAAACCTTATGACTCCATCACCATCGACCACTACACGTCTGCATTGCCAACCAACATTGCACAGTTTGTTAAGCAAGTTGCGAGACCAAATCTAACAGAAAATTGTGAAGAGGCTATAGCCATGGAAAAAGACCTGCACGCTATTGGAGTCATTGCAGATGACAAATCCACTAAGGACTCCAAGGACACAGGCAAGAGGTCTCAGGCCTCTGTGAGTAAGGCTAAGGAAAAGGAAGAAAGTGACATCGAGAGCCTTACTTGTCTCCTCAAGTCCCTAACTACCAAAGTTGTTGAACTCAAACAATGGATGAACGAGACAACCATGAGCATCAAGCCTCCCAGGTACCCGTCGAAGAAGAATGTGACTTCAGGTTGCAGCCAGCCAGCCAAATTTGCACAGAACTCCAACGTGGTGTTGAACCTTAAAAATCTCATGACAGACTCTTACTACTCGTTCCACAATGAATGCCATTCTGAAAGAATGTGCTCAAATTGGAACCATATGATGAGAAAAATGGCCACATAGTTGTCCAAAGGCAGTGTGGTCAATGAACAAGCTAAGCCCAACGTTAAAGATGAAGAAGATGTTGCATCTGATGAAGCCCCAAGTATTGGGCATACAATAAACATGTATCAGTGTTCGTACACAACCCAGAAGACCACCACCAAGAAGGATCCTCCTAGTGACGGTCTGACCCCGAAACAGAACAATTGGTACAACTTGAGAAGTCAAGGGGTCTCCATCATGATTGACATACCCCAAGGGAAAAATTAAGAAAATACATACTAAGGATAGTATATCCATCGGTTAACTCAATGCATAAAACTTAGAGAAAATCGGGGAAGACAACTACAACAATGAGTGTTTCCATAGGAAGCAAAGGCAAAAGCAGTCCACCGGAAACCACAAACACAATTCTACCCCCGAACATCTCGGTGAGTCTCCCCACTTTGGATTAAATCATTGTATAATACATGAAGAAGACTTGTGCAAACACATCTTTGTATGAGCTAACCAAAACCACAGGTCATCAAGATCTTCTTCTGCGTGCACTTGTGCAGACCTCTACAGGTGATGCTACCTCTTTCAGAAAGGGAACAAGTAAGTCTCCTAATGCACTCGTATCCGTGCTCAACACGCTCTGTATGGAGGAGGTGAATTCTCTCTATCCACCTTTCCTGTTATCATTTGAAATATTCAATTTCAGTGTCCATAAATGTTTGGTTGATTCTAGCACATCAATCAATGTCATGCCACTCTCCATCATGAAGACAATCAATTCCCAATGGATCAAGACAACTACGCATATCATCCAACTTGACAGAACATGTGTGCCGACAATTGGTGAACTCTGGGATGTGATCATTCAGTTATCATCCAATGGATGAGTTCATCAATGCATCAATATTGTGATTGTGGACATCCTAGAAGCATACAATATATTTCTTAGCAGAGACTGGTCAAGAAAACTGCAAGGATACTTTTCCACTGACTGGTCACACTTATGGCTTCTATACCAGGGCAGAAACAACCAGATCTAGGTGTTGTCAGAAAGATACATGAGGCACAATATGAATCCCTTGAATGGATAAAATGAACTGTTGGATTTCACAGAAATTATGTTGAGCAATTTCTTTCTGGAGACACAGTTGGGGTGCTATCTTGCACAACCATCCCCAACCCCACTAGACACATAGTTGGGTCTCCTTCCATGCCCAACTGGCAAAAGTTAAACTTGTACAATATATTGTAACAGTAGTAGTAGTAGTAGTAGTGATAGTAGCATTAATGTGGCAAGCGGTCCTTGTACAAATGATATGTGGACCATGTACTTTGATGGTTCCAAGACATAGGAGGGCTTTGGAACCGGTTGTGTCTTAACAAACTTGCTATAGAGGAAACACTTAATCTCTTGCCATTTGGAGTTTGAGTGCATGAACAAAACCATTGAGTATGAAGCACTCGTCATGGGCTTACAGAAAGCCATCAGCCTCAAAATTGCTATGCTAAAAGTGGTAGGTGACTCAGAGATCATGGTGCGTCAAGTATGTAACACCATACATTGTGTGTCACCCTATCTTAAAAGTTATCAACAAGAGGGTATGGTGACTAATTTCTCAATTCCAAGCCTTCAATATTATTTCTATACCAAGAATGCGTAATGCAGCTGCAGATTCCTTGGAAAACACAACTGTTAGGATTACACCATTAAGGGATATATTTTATGTTGAAATTTTATAGAAGCCACCTGTCTCAGATAACATCACTAATCTACGTGTTTTTAACAATGATCAACAGATACTACATTTCATGGCTAACGCTGACATCTTCAAGGACACAAAAATAGATGAGGACGAGCATAAGTAGTCTCTGCAAGACACAGATGATGTAAGCAAAGTCAACCTCATCCCCAAGGGTGTGGTATCACTTGAGAAGCTATATGAATTGTAGAACCACTATAGGATTTCTTTCAATTCTAAAACCCATAGATCTACATTGTTGCACGGACATATTAATCTGGGGATAGACAAGGATCCGAAGTTTGTGAATATTGATACGTTCTGCACACCTCAAGAGTGGCAAGTTTTCATATACCTTTTCAAGCACTACCAAGATGTATTCGCATGGACGTACGACGACCTCAAGACATATGACACGTGAATAATCTAGCACATCATACCAATCAAGGAAAGGGCCAAGCCTTTTCAGCAGAAGCTAAGGAAAGTTCATCCTTCACTTGAGCCCCTCATACAAAAATAATTGACTAAGGTGTTGGATGGTCAGATCATTTACAAATTTTGGCATTCTATGTGGGGTTCAAATCTAGTCCTTATTAGAAAGAAGTCCCCGGACATCTTCCTGTGCGTAGATTTACGTAATCTAAACCACACCTCACACAAATAAAACTACAGAGTGTCATCCATGGATAATATATTGCATACAATATCTGGAGCAGAGATGTTTTCATTTCTTGATGAATTTTTAGGATACAATCAGGTTCTAGTAGTAGATCCTGACAGACTTAAAACTACCTTCCGTACCAAGTGGGTTACGTTCACTTTTCAAAGGATTTCGTTTGGGCTAGTGAATGTAGGTGCAACTTTTCAGCATGCAATGGACATCACCTTCCATGGGCTCATCAGACAAAGCACGGTGGTCTACCTCGATGACATGAAAATCTTCTCAAGGCAACAGTCAGACCATCTGTTCCATCTTAAGAAAATCTTAGAGCGATGTCGAAAATAGGCATATTATTGAATCCCTAGAAGAGCATCTTTGCAGTGTCTGAAGGAAACTTGCTTAGACACATCAATGCCAATACTAGGATCAAGGTAGATGTAGACAAAGTTTAGACCATCACATAGATTCCTCACCCCGTGAACAAGAAATCCATGCAGTCTTTCCTAGGGAAGATAAACTTCCTCAGAAATTTCATCTCTAATTATGCACAAATTGTCAAACCCATCCAAAATATGATAAAGAAGGATGAAATCTACAGCTAGGGAAAGAAGGAAAACGACATGTTCCCCTGTATTAAGAAAACTATAGCAGAAGCGCCCGCACTGTACAACCCAAACTTCATTAAGGATTTCTTTCTCTATACTTTTTCTTCCGATACTTCACTCACTGTTGTGCTCACTTAGAAGGATGAACTAAACAATGATTGACCAATCTCCTTCGTTAGAATGAGCTTGCAAGGACCCGAACTCAACTATCCCACCATGGAAAAATAAGCATACGCAATACAAAGGTGGTCAAGCATTTTAGACCCTACCTCCTAAAGAAATATTACATTGTCTTTGTGCCACACCTAGCAGTCAGAGCACTGCTTGTTCAACAAGAGCTGGGTGAGAGGAGGGCGAACTAGATGGCAGGAACATAAGAGTACGATCTTCAAATCAAGCCAGTTCATACTATTAAGGGTCATGGTATGTGAAGGCTAACTGTGGAAGAAGTACATGTGCAGGAGGAAGAAGAAGAGATCACAGATTGGGAGCAATAAATAAAAACGTACAATGTTGAGCGAGCCTCACCCACTTTGCACGGAGACTCTTGGTACACAGAAGTGCGCCAATACCTTAAGCATGGTACTGTTACCTCTCATTTTTATCTACAGAAGGAGAGGGCACTCATACTCAAATCTCTATCTTACCAGATGTTACATGGGGTTCTTTACAGAAAGCATCACAATGGTGTCTTGCTCAGGTGCCTGGAGGCTGAAGATTCATAAAGGGTGTTACACGATCTCCATGACAGACTAGTTGAGGAAAATTTTCGGGTAACACAACAACGCACAAGGTCATGCGGGCTAGTTTCTAGTGGCCTACACTGTTCAAGGATGCACCTACATATACTTGCAAGTGTTCGGTCTGTCAAAGATATGCCAATAGAAATCGAAGGTTAGCAACCCCAATGCAACTCGCTGAAGTGGAAGAACAATTCCAATAGTGGAGATTGGATATCATTGGGGATATTTTCCCACATTCATCAAATAAAAACCATTATATTTTGACTGCTATAGATTACTTCACGTGGTGGATAGAAGTAGTTCAGCTAAAACAAGTGAATGAATTGGAAGTCATCAACTTCCTACAATAGAACATCATCTCCAGGTTTGAAATTCCTGTATCACTTGTTTTGAGAATGCAATGTAATTTTCTTCATTGAAGCTTTATGACTTTGCATTGCAAAATGGTATTGTATTGAAACATTCTACTAACTACTACCTGTGGGGAAATGGTCTTGCTGAGTCTATAAACAAGAACCTCATCCGCATTATCAAAGGGACCATTTACTCTAAATAGTGAAACTGACACTCCACTCTGGTGAATTCTCTATGGGCCGACCGAGTCACACCTAAGCCTTCTATGAATACCTCCCCTTACTTCATGGTATATGGAAAAGAAGCCATCCTCTCGCCGAACATCTACTTGCCTGCTCCCCTATCATCCCAAGAATCCCAAGGCAGTGGTGTTTGTTGTTTAGTGTGGCATGGACACACTACACAAGTTATAGGATGAAAGGATGAAAGAAAAAGAAAATTTTACACTCCACCAGTAAAGTATCAAGAGATGGTTCAACAGAAAGTATGCAAGGAGTACTAGCTTCAGTGTGGGCAACTTATTCTTGAATTGGGACAAACCCCATGAGGACAAAGGTAAGCATATGAAGTTTCAGTCCCTGTGGATTGGTCAATTCACCATCCACGAGAATCTTGGCCAACACACGTATGGTATTCAATCACTTGACGAGAGGATTGACACCCTCCCTGCCAATGGCCAAGACTTCAAATGTTATTTTCAATGATCTGGGGCCACGCCCTGTGCTATGTATATAGTCTTTTCATTGCTTGTTCTGTTGTTTACTTTGATCTTTTGCTTTGTTTTGCTATTATGTTTTTTCTTTGTAAATAATTTTTGTCCTGCACTGCGTTCTGGATTCTGAATGTGTATGTGCCTGAAGTTCAAAGAGCCTCGTGACACTACAGTGCTTGGCCAGTCTTATGTCCATATTCTTTGTGTTTGGTTGTAACCTTTGGTAGATGAAGTCTTGACGAAAAATACGATCCGTCTATAAGGATAATTTTGTTCACACCATGAACTTGTGTCTAGTCTAGGAAACCTCATGCCTATACTCAATCTTCTGCTCTGGTGTGTTCAAGCTTATCCAACTAGTAGAAACGAAGAAGGGGAAAATCTAAATAAGAAAAATTGAATCAAAGATATTTACATTCTTCTCTAAAGGAACATCCTCTCCTGCTCTCAATAAGGCGGGATCCCTCCTCCACCCCAAAATTAAATAAGTTCCTATGCATAATTCTCTTTAAAAAATAACAAAGGTGAAAGAAGATAAATGCTTCCTGTGAAAAGAGGTGAAGCAAGAAACTCCCATGGGGTACTGTCCAGGCTCGCTGGTAGTGGAGAAATTCTTGTGTTCCTGTGTGACTCCATCGGGGTATTGTCTAGGTTTGCTGGTAGTGGAGCAACACCAAAGATGAAAAATTTATACTCTGAAAATCTTAAGCTCGCAAGCCAGACTACCCTTCGCAGTTCAAAACACTGTGATTTGGATGAATCTTATATTGTGTTCAATTGAGTTGGTACAAGGTGAACTATGTCTGTCCACGGGGTAAGTGGGGTAACCAAAGTGATATGCAAAACAAATCAATATACCCCGAAATGCCAAGGCCCTGTGCTAAAAATGAACCAAAAAAGAGAAGATGGTATTCAACTAGTGTGTCGCCAAGTGTTGTAGCAGTTGCAACACTATCCAAAATGTTGGCTTGCATTCAAATTTCGGAGCCTTGGTTTTTTTGTTGATGTTTGAAAACACTTGAGCTCATCTCATGAGCTCTTGTAGAGTCTTTTCACCCCTTTTTCTTGTTTGACTAACGGTAATATTTTGGCATAGTGATTGCTTTGTAATGCTTGCGATCTTGTAAGGTTTGTCTTTGTGTGTTTGGGTTGTCTTCGCTATGCGAAAATCTGTGGTACTCACACACAATGTTGTAATCATTGTCTGGAAATGTTGTCACAGTCGTCTGAAGGTATATCTCAAGTGTATCGCTTGTAACTCTCAACTCTAAGATAGTCTCACCGAGGGCATGTTTCGTCTCGTTGTCCTAGTGGTCTATGTTGCCTCGTCGTCAAAGTATGCTAAGTGTGTGATCAAAATGTCTAGTGTGCACAAGTTCACTTGCCTCCAACACTTAGACATTTTCCTAAAAATATGTCCGACTAAACAACCCTCTTCCACCGGACCCTGACTGAGCTGCACTACACAGTCTCAACCCTTAGTGACCCTTCTCTGTTGCCTAGAACTGTGCATCGCTTGAGGCTGTCCTCCAGGTCAGTTGCACTCCGCAATCCTTGAGGTGAGAAATCTGTCTTCCTCCCCAGAACTACAAAAAAAATGCCTCCATGCCTGATCTGAACTGCTCATTCTGTAAGAACATTCATCAAGCCTCCTTCTTTCTTATTGGAACCCCACATTGCATGGAGACATGATCATGCAATGCTCTAAGAAACTACGCATAAATTCCCAGATGGTCCCATACTGCCCTACCATGTCTTCCTCTTGAAAATGTGCAGAACTGCCTAGCTAGCCCTCTATAGCCCCGACTTGTCTTCCCTCTAGGAAATGAGCAGAACTTCCCCTCAGGGTCCCATCTTGTAGCTACCACTGATTTCCTTCACTGCACAAATTTGCTTCCGAGTGGTCGTTGCGCAATTTTCTCCGTCAGTGAAGGTTTTTCCCTAGAGTTCCTCATCCGAGCTTGAGCTGCACTCCGCATTGTCTTAGTGACTTTTCCTCCCTCCCTGTCACCTGGAACTGCATATTTCGCAGTTTTTGGGCCCCTTTCCCAACCTATCATCTTCCCCAGGACTGAAACATGAAAACAATGCATCATGCTAGACTAGGAGATTTTGGATTTGATGTCATCCTGTCCTGAGTTAATTGCAAGAACAGGTACATAGATGGATCATGGAAAGACGACGAACAAGATGAAGAAGGAGTGCACATGTTGAAGACTTACTTGCAACTAGACGTGTGAACAAAGCACATCAAGAAAAAAGCGAAAGGAACACATGCATTGAACCATCTTGCAAGACCAAGACCATCGAAGACCCCGCAACACTAAGACACCCAGAGGAGAAGATAAAGCACACCAATACTACATCTATCACTTAGCAGCGCAACAAATTGACATGGACACCATAGTCAGCGAGTCCATGTCAGTAGTGTCATGTCAAGTTGTGTCATGATTTGTCATGGGCCATATCTTTTTTAACTGAATGTAATGTAAAGTGGAAGTCCAATGGACTCACACAAGAAGTCGAAGAGTCATATCAGTTGAAAATTCATAAGAAGTTCAGTGGTCATGAGGGTAGTCCAGGAGTCATAAGGTTCAAGCATCACCTATTACTATATATACCCCTCCCGTTGTATGAGCAAGGACTTTTCACCTTGGATCCTCCCACATAGTGTTGAAAGTAGATAGTCAGTTCTTTGAGGAGTGAGGAGTGGCTCCAACATCCCACTACTGGAAATAGTGATGTATGGTGTATAGATGTGTCTTGGGACTTTTTCTTAATTGAGAAGCCTGTTAAGGCCATCAAATTTTCATGCATGTTTTGTAGATGTTTGTAAGTTTTGTACCTGTTTCCCGTAGGCAGTCCTTAGCTGCAAAAACTACACTAGGAATCCAACTCAACCAGCCTTTAGGTTCAAGATGGCCCTTGAACCAAAGGGGGCTCCCTTAGTTGTTACAAGGCTTTGTTTAACTTTGTTAACCTATCACTGAACAACAACATTTGAAGCACAATGGCTATATTTATGGTTTTAATTGGGGGTGATTGGCGATCAATGATAATACTTACTCATGATTTAGAGGCTCTCTCACAGGGTTCCTTTTGAAAGTGTCAGCTTCTAGCCCGATAGAATGACTTGATTTGTATAAGAATTTGGCAGAAGAATGTAAGGAGATTCCTAATAATTGAGTAGCCAAACTAATTACTTGACCACTAGAAAGATTTGGATGCATGTAGAAGATTTCTACAACCTAACAAAATAGATTTAAAGGGAAACAGAATGGCTAGACTGAAACCAATTCTGAGAAGAGCTATTTCAGACAAATAGCCTTATAAGCTAATCTCTTTTAATGGATATCAAAAAGCACAAAACAAAGCCAGTTAAAAAGGAGTTATGATGAACAAACAGTCCAATAAACAAATCTCTTTCTAAAGATAATGGTTTTGCAAACCTTCCTATAAACACTTTTATCATTTGCATAAATAAGACAAGAAAAACTGGAAAAACATACTTGAAGCACAAAATTCTATCAAAAATACAGCCGTAAGGATTTCATTAGAAAAAATACAACAGAAGCTTTATTATAGAGTGAAGAGTCTTGGGATCAAAAGCCAACCTCATTTACTTCACTTGATGAAGTATTTATACAAATTCTAAACTAAAATATCTTGAAAAAATATCAAGATTTGTTTACAAATATCTTAAACTATTTTACACAAATAGAACTAAAATATAGGACATTAAAAGCTAATGTATCTACTTGGCACTATCCTTATGCATTTATATTTACAAAAAAGAGAATTTCGAATTGAATTGCAACTCTTAGCTGATGAGGTGGCCTAACTGTCTTTGAGAATTTGCCTCCCGAAATCCTACAAAATAGGGTCCAACGATTCATTTGTATATATCAATCCAAGATATTTATGTAAAAATTGAGAGAGGTTACTGTAGATGAATCTATTCTTCAGATAAACCTCTATCAGTTTCCCAAAATTAAGCTCCAACTGTTCACAATACTTTCTGCAAACAGATGTCTAGAAAGGAATTTACACATTCTGAAAAATAGGTTGTGAAGATGTACTTGTATCTCTGATTATGTAATATCTGAGTAAAATCTGAAGTAGGTTATTGTAATATAGCAGCTTAGGAACACAAACCTCCTTCAGTTTCTGAAGAATCTGATTATCCATAATGGTTTCTGCAAAAAGGTTGCTTAAACAAGACATTGCACAGTCAGAATCATAGGCTAAACATGATGAGAGTGTGTATACCAACCCCTGACACCTGTGTGAAAATTGAGATAGGATTTTGTATTATGGAATCAGATGAATGAAAAAATCTTCCAGTTTCCAAATATTCATCTTTTTTTAGTCACACTATCCTCTGCAAAAAGGTGACTAAAATGAGAAATTTCTAGAAAACATTCATTCAAAGATGCATTTGCATCTCCCAATCCATAATAGTTGTTACAAAACTGAGAGACGTTTTTGTACATGAGGATGTTATCAACAAAAACCTTTTTCATTTTTTGAAAATTCATTCTCAACAATTTGTAAACCATGTTTGAATTTACTTTATTACATCCTTTAATCATGTTTAAGGCATGATTAACTAAATCAACGAGCTAATGAAACTTAAAGTTACATTTTGAGGGCACATTTACTCTTGCAGACCCATTTATTATTTCTAAACTATTAAAACCTATTATATCAGCAAATTTAAATTATCAAAACTAATCATGTTACAATATCGGCTCAAATGGGGACTGCTTCCCCCTGTGGGATGCAGAGAACTAGTAGACCAATTGATTTTAGTGTTGGGCATGGAGTCATACCATAAAACCACCAACCACATATTTTCCATCTTATGTAGAAATATAACCAATCCCCATGGATCAATGTTGTCATTTGAATACTCTGCTACTGCACACTGCAACCTACAACTGTAAAATGCAACCATATGCTTGCACTAATTCGAATACTCTTTCACATTGAAATCTAAAAATTGAAAACTGCTGAAGTGAAACATCTGACAATGTAAGTGGAAATAAGCACAAGAGTGCCTAATTCATGGGCTATGGATTTAATCAGTTAATCCCTTTGGAGCCATTGTACTCAACCAAACCAAACTTAATACTGCAATCTTGAAATATAACTGAAACAATTGTAGATCTACTGCACCCTGAATCTGAAAGTAGCTAATCAATCCCACACCTCTATCTAACTGAAATGAAAAACTTTACTATTGTTAGGTGTAATCTTCTTTCCAATGTATCCAAGTGCGGAGTAGATTTATAGACAAACCAAGTTGCCAACAACTAAAAATCTGAAGAATATATACAATATGCACATGAAATCCCATGGAAAACTTATACTCACAGGTGTATTTTAAAAGCTGCATCCTCTGTAGACATTTTAGATATCTAACCATGGATGAGAGGGAAAGACATATACTGTTTATTGCAAGTATCAATGAACCTTGCATAGTAGTAAAGGTAGCTGAAATTTCAAAACAAGAGTGGGATCGATAATCCAATGGAAACGCCATCCAACAATGTGGAGTTGCTAGGTGAAAATAATGCAACTAATACAAATGCCTATTCCTTGTTCACTAGCATGAAATAGATCTAATCTTTATCATTCCCCGGAGAAAGATCTTTACTTTTCTCCCTGGCAACGACACCAAATGTTGTACCTATTTCTCGTAGTCAGTCCTTGGTTACAAAAACTATGCCAGGAAACCAACTCAACCAGCCTTTAGGTGCAAGCTGGCCCTTGAACCAGAGGGGGCTCCCTCAGTTGCTACAAGGCTTTGTTTAACGCTATTCACCTATCACCGAACAACAGCCTTTGAAGCACAATGGCCAGATTTATGGTTTTAATTGGGGGTGGTTGGTGATCAATGATAATCCCTACTCATTATTTAAAGGCTCTCTCACAGGGTTCCTTTTGAAAGTGCCAGCGTCCAACCTGATAGAGCGACCTGATTCGTATAAGAATTTAGGAGAAGAATGTAAGGAGATTCCTAATAATTGAGTAGCCAGACTGATTACTTGACCACTAGGAAGATTTGGATGCATGTAGAAGATTTCTACAACCCAACAAAACAAATTTAAAGGGAAACATAATGGCCAGACTGAAACCAATTCTAAGAGGAACTATTTTAGACAAATATCCTAATAAGCTAATCTCTTTTAATGGCTATCAGAAAGCACAAAACAAAACTAGTTAAATAGGATCTATGATGAACAAACAGTCCAATAAACAAATATCTTTATAAAGATAATGATTTTGCAGACCTTCCTATAAACACTTTTATCATGTGTAGAAATAAGATATGAAAAACTGGAGAAACATACTCAAAGCACAAAATTCTATCAAAACTAGAGCTGTAAGGCTTTCATTAGAAAAAATACAATAGAGTCCTTATTACAAAGTGAAGAGTCTTGGCATAAAAATCCAACCTCAATTACTTCAATTGATGAAGTATTTATACAAATTCTAAACTAAAATATCTTGAAAAAATATCAAGATTTGTTTACAAATATCTTAAATTGTTTTACACAAATAGATCTGAAATAGAGGACTTTAAAAACTAACGTATCTACTTGGCACTATCATTATGCATTTCTATTTACAAAAAATAGAAATTCGAATTGAATTGCAACTCTTAGTTGATAAGGTGGCCTAACTGTCTTTGAGCATTTTCCTCCCAAAATCCTAAAAAATAGGGTCCAGTCATTCCTTTGTATATCTCTAGTTCTATAAAAATTTAGAGATATTATTGTACATGAATCTTTTTTTGAGATAAACCTCTCCTAGTTTCCTGAAATTAGGCTCCATATGTTCACAATACTTTCTGCAAACATATGTTTAAAAAGGAATGTACACAATCCGAAAAATAGGCTGTGAAGGTGTACCTGTATCACTGATTATGTAATATCTGAGTAAAATATGAAGTAGGTTATTTTAATTTAGCATCTTAGGAACACAAACCTCCTTCAGTTTCTCAAGAATCATCTCTGATTATCCACAATAGTTTCTGAAAAAAGCTGGCTCAAACAGGACATTGCACAGTCGGAAAAATAGGCTAAACATGATGAGAGTGTATATGCCAACCCATGACACCTGTATGAAAAGAGAGATAGGCTTTTGTATGCAGATATCTTATGAACCAAAACCTCTTCCTATTTCCAAATATTCATCCTTTTTTAGTCACACTATCCTCTACAAAAAGGTGACTAAAACGGGAAACTTCTATAAAACATTCATTTAAAGATGCATTTGCATCTCCCAATCCATAATAGATGTTACAAAACTGATATAGTTTTTTGTACATGAGGATGTTATCAACAAAAACCTCTTTCAGTTTTTGAAAATTCATTCTCAGCGGTTTTTAAACCATGTATGAATTTACTTTATTACATCATTTAATCATGTTTAAATGCATGATTAACTAAATCAACGATCTAATGAAACTTAAATTTACATTTTGAGGGCACATTTACTCTTGCAGACCCATTTATTATTTCTAAACTATTAAAACCTATTATATGAGCAAATTTAAATTATAAAAACTATTCATGTTAAAACATCAACTCAAATGGGGACTGCTTCCCCCTGTGGGATGCAGAGAACTAGTAGACCAATTGCCTTTAGTGTTGGGCATGGAGTCATACCATAAAACCACCAACCACTGATTTTCCATATTATGTAGAAATATAACCAATCCCCATGGATCAATGTTGTCATTTGAATACTCTGCTATTGTACACTGCAACCTACAACTATAAAATGCAACCATATGCCTGCACTAATTCAGATACACTTTCACACTGAAATCTGAACTTGAAAACTGTTGAAGTGAAACAACTAACAATGTAAGTGGAAATAAGCACAAGAGTTCCTAATTCATGGGCTATGGAGTTAATCAGTTAATCCCTTGGAAGTAATTGTACTTAACCAAACAAAACTTAATACTGCAATCTTGAAATATAACTGAAACAATTGTAGATCTACTGCACCCTGAATATGAAAGTAGCTAATCAATCCCACACTTCTATCTAACTAAACTGAAAAAAATTTACATTGTTAGGTGTAATCTTTTTTCCAATGTAACCAAGTGCGGAGTGGATTTATTGACAAACCAAGTTACCAACGGTTGAAAATCTGAAGAATATATACAATATGAACATGAATTCCCATGGAAAACTTATACTCATAGGTGTACTTTAAAAGCTGCATCCTCTGTAGACATTTTAGATTTCTGACCATGGCTGAGAGGGAAATACATATACTGCTGATTGCAAGTATCAATGAACCTTGCATAGCAGTAAAGGCAACTGAAATTTCAAAACAAGAGTGGGATCGATAATCTAGTGGAAACACCATTCGACAAAGTGGAGTCGCCAGGTGAAAATAATACAACCTATACAAATGCCTATTCCTTGTTCATGAGCAAGAAATAGATCTAAATTTTATCATTCCCCAAAGAAAGATCTTTAATTTTCTCCCCAGAAACAACGCCAAATGTTGTACCTGTTTCCCATAGGCAGTCCTTGGTTGCAAAAGCTACGATAAGAAACCAGCTCAACCAGCTTTTAGGTTCAAGCTGGCCCTTGAACCAGAGGGGGCTCCCTTAGCTGTTATGAGGCTTTGTTTAACGCTGTTAACATGTCACTGAACAACAACCTTTGAAGCACAATGGCCATATTTATGGTTTTAATTGGGGGTGGTTGGTGATCAATGATAATCCCTACTCAAGATTTAATGGCTCTCTCGCAGGGTTCCTTTTGAAAGTGTCAACTTCCATCCTGACAAAAAAACCTGATTTGTATAAGAATTTGGCAGAAGAATGTAAGGATATTCCTAATAATTGAGTAGCCAAACTAATTACTTGACCACTACGAAGATTTGGATGCGTGTAGAAGACTTCTACAGCCAACAAAATAGATTTAAAGGGAAACAAAATGCCAGGCTAAAACCAATTCTAAGAGGAGCTATTTCAGACAAATAGCCTAATAAGCTAATCTCTTTTAATGGTTGTCAGAAAGCACAAAACAAAACCAGTTAAAGAGGAATTATGATGAACAAATAGTCCAATAAACAAATCTATTTCTAAAGATAATGATTTTGTAGACCTTCCTATAAACATTTTTATCATGTGTAGAAATAAGATATGAAAAACTAGAAAAACATACTCAAAGCACAAAATTCTGTCAAAACTAGAGCCATAAGGCTTTCATTAGAAAAACTACAACAAAATCTTTATTACAGAGTGAAGAGTCTTGGCAACAAAAGAAAACCTCAATTACTTCAATTGATGAAGTATTTATACAAATTCTAAACTAAAATATCTTGAAAAATATCAAGATTTGTTTACAAATATCTTAAATTGTTTTACACAAATAGAACTGAAATATAGGACTTTAAAAACTAATGTATCTACTTGGCACTATCATTATGCATTATTGTTTACAAAAAAGAGAAATTCGAATTGAATTGCAACTCTTAGTTGATGAGGTGGTCTAACTGTCTTTGAGCATTTTCCTCCCAAAATCGTACAAAATAGGGTCTAGTCATGCCTTTGTATATCTCAATATGAGATAGTTCTGTAAACATTGAGAGAGGTTATTGTATATGAATCTCTTCTTGAGATAAACCTCACAGTTTTCCAAACTTAGGCTCTAGCTATTCACAATACTTTCCGCAAACAGAGGTCTAAAAAGGAATTTACACAGTCTGAAAAATAGGCTATGAAGATGTACTTGTATCTCTGATTATGCAATATCTGAGTAAAATATGAAGTAGTTTATTGTACTTTGTCATCTTAGGAACAGAAACCTCCTTCAGTTTCTCAAGAATCATATCTGATTATCCACAATAGTTTCTGCAAAAAGGTGGCTTAAATAGGACATTGCACAGTCAGAAACATAGGCCACACATGATGAGAGTGCATATACCAACCCCTGACACCTGTGTGAAAAGTGAGATAGGATTTTGTATTCGGGAACCTTATGAACCAAAACCTCTTCCACTTTCCAAATATTCATATTTTTTTATTCACACTATCCTCTGCAAAAAGGTGACTAAAACGAGAAATTTCTAGAAAATATTCCTTCAAAGATGCATTTGCATCTCCCAACGCATAATAGTTGTTAATAACCTGAGAGATTTTTTTGTACATGAAGATGTTATAAACAAAAACCTCTTTCAGTTTTTGAAATTTGTTCTCAGTAGTTTGTAAACCATGTTTGAATTTAATTTATTACATCATTTAATCATGTTTAAATGCATGATTAACTAAATCAACGATCTAATGAAACTTAAATTTACATTTGAGGGCACATTTACTCTTGCAGACCCATTTATTATTTCGAAACTATTAAAACCTATTATATGAGCAAATTTAAATTATCAAAACTAATCATGTTACAACATCAACTCAAATGGGGACTGCTTCCCCTTGTGGGATGTAGAGAACTAGTAGACCAGTTGCCTTTAGTGTTGGGCATGGAGTCATACCATAAAACCACCAACCACTGATTTTCCATCTTATGTAGAAATATAACCAATCCCCATGGATCAATGTTGTCATTTGAATACTCTGTTACTGCACACTGCAACCTACAACTGTAAAATGCAACCATATGCCTGCACTAATTCGGATACTCTTTCACATTGAAATTTGAAACTTGAAAACTGTTGAAGTGAAACATCTAACAATGTAAGTGGAAATAAGCACAAGAGTGCCTAATTCATGGGAGTTAATCAGTTAATCCCTTGGAAGTTATTGTACTCAACCAAACCAAACTTAATACTGCAATCTTGAAATATAACTGAAACAATTATAGATCTATTGCACCATGAATCTGAAAGTAGCAAATCAGTCCCACACCTCTATCTAAATGAACTAAAAAAATTTACATTGTTAGGTGTAATCTTCTTTCCAATGTAACCAAGTGCGAAGTGGATTTATTGACAAACCAAGTTGCCAATAGCTGAAAATCTAAAGAATATATACAATATGAACATGAAATCCCATGGAAAACTTATACTCATAGGTGTACTTTAAAAGCTGCATCCTCTGTAGACATCTTAGATTTCTCACCATGGCTGAGAGGGAAAGACATATACTGCTGATTGCAAGTATCAATGAACCTTGCATAGTAGTAAAGGCAGCTGAAATTTCAAAACAAGAGTGGGATCGATAATCCAATGGAAATGCCATTCGACAAAGTGGAGTCGACAGGTGAAAATAATGAAACCAATACAAATGCTTATTCCTTATTCACCAGCAAGAAATAGATCTAAACTTTATCATTCCCCGGAGAAAGATCTTTACTTTGCTCCCCAGCAACGGCGCCAAATGTTGTACCTATTTCCCATAGGCAGTCCTTGGCTACAAAACTTATGCTAGGAAACCAACTCAACCAGCCTTTAGGTTCAAGCTGGCCCTTGAACCAGAGGGGGCTCCCTCAGTTGTTATGAGGCTTTGTTTAATGCTCTTCACCTATCACTGAACAACATCCTTTGAAGCACAATGGCCATATTTATGGTTTTAATTGGGGGTGATTGGTGATCAATGATAATCCCTACTCATGATTTAAAGGTTCTCTCATAGGATTCCTTTTGAAAGTGTTAGCTTCCAGCCTGACAAAATGACTTGATTTGTATAAGAATTTGGCAGAAGAATGTAAGAAGATTCCTAATAATTGATTAGCCAGACTGATTACTTGACCACTAGGAAGATTTGGATACGTGTAGAAGATTTATACAGCCCAACAAAACAGATTTAAAGGGAAACATAATCGCCAGACTGAAACCAATTCTAAGAGAGTTATTTCAGACAAATAGCCTAATAAGCTAATCCCTTTTAATGGATATCATAAAGAACAAAATAAAACCAGTTAAAGAGGAGTTATGATGAACAAATAGTCCAATAAACAAATCTCTTTTTAAAGATAATGATTTTGTAGACCTTCCTATAAACACTTTTATCATGTGTAGAAATAAGATATGAAAAATTGGAAAAACATACTTGAAGTAAGCCTTTCATTAGAAAAACTACAATAGAAGCTTTATTACAGAGTGAAGAATCTTGGCATCAAAATCCAACCTCAATTACTTCAATTGATGAAGTATTTATACAAATTCTAAACTAAAATATCTTGAAAAAATATCAATATTTGTTTACAAATATCTTAAATTGTTTTACACAAATAGAACTGAAATATAGTAAATTAAAAACTAATGTATCTAAGTGGCACTATCATTATGCATTTTTGTTTACAAAAAAGAGAAATTCAAATTGAATTGCAACTCTTAGTTGATGAGGTGGCCTAACTGTCTTTGAGCATTTTCCTCCCGAAATCCTGCAAAATAGGGTCCAATCATGCCTTTGTATATCTCAATCCAAGATAGTTCTATAAAAATTGAGAGAGGTTATTGTAGATGAATATATTCTTGAGATAAAACTCTCTCAGTTTCCCAAAATTAGGCTCTAGCTGTTCACAATAGTTTCTGCAAACAGATGTCTAAAAAGGAATTTACATAGTCTGAATAATAGGCTGTGAAGATGTACTTGTATCTCAGTTATGTAATATCTGAGCAAACTCTGAAGTAGGTTATTGTAATTTAGCATCTTAGGAACACAAACCTCCTTCAGTTTATCAAGCATCATCTCTAATTATTCACAATAGTTTCTGCAAAAAGGTGGCTTAAACAGGGCATTGCACAGTCAGAAAATAGGCTAAACATGATGAAAGTGTATATACCAACCCCTGACACCTATGTGAAAAGTGAGATACAATTTTGTATTCTAGAATATTATGAATGAAAATCTCTTTCAGTTACCAAATATTCATATTGTTTTAGTCACACTATCCTCGGCAAAAAGGTGACTAAAATGAGAAATTTATGCAAAATATTCCTTCAAAGATGCATTTGCATCTCCCAATCCATAATTGTTGTTACAAAAACGAGAGAGGTTTTTTTGCATGAGGATGTTATCAACAAAAACCTCTTTTAGTTTTTTAAATTAGTTCTCAGCGGTTTGTAAACCATGTTTGAATTTACTTTATTACATCATTTAATCATGTTTAAATGAATGACTAACTAAATCAATGAGCTAAAGAAACTTAAATTTACATTTTGAGGGCACATTTACTCTTGGAAACCCATTTATTATTTATAAACTACTTAAACCTATTATATGAGAAAATTTAAATTATCAAAACTAATCATGTTACAGCATCAACTCAAATGGGGACTGCTTCCCCTTGTGGGATGTAGAGAACTAGTAGACCAGTTGCCTTTAGTGTTGGGCATGGAGTCATACCATAAAACCACCAACCACTGATTTTCCATCTTATGTAGAAATATAACCAATCCCCATGGATCAATGTTGTCATTTGAATACTCTGTTACTGCACACTGCAACCTACAACTGTAAAATGCAACCATATGCCTGCACTAATTCGGATACTCTTTCAGATTGAAATTTGAAACTTGAAAACTGCTGAAGTGAAACATCTAACAATGTAAGTGGAAATAAGCACAAGAGTGCCTAATTCATGGGAGTTAATCAGTTAATCCCTTGGAAGTTATTGTACTCAACCAAACCAAACTTAATACTGCAATCTTGAAATATAACTGAAACAATTATAGATCTATTGCACCATGAATCTGAAAGTAGCAAATCAATCCCACACCTCTATCTAAATGAACTAAAAAAATTTACATTGTTAGGTGTAATCTTCTTTCCAATGTAACCAAGTGCGAAGTGGATTTATTGACAAACCAAGTTGCCAACAGCTGAAAATCTAAAGAATATATACAATATGAACATGAAATCCCATGGAAAACTTATACTCATAGGTGTACTTTAAAAGCTGCATCCTCTGTAGACATCTTAGATTTCTCACCATGGCTGAGAGGGAAAGACATATACTACTGATTGCAAGTATCAATGAACCTTGCATAGTAGTAAAGGCAGCTAAAATTTCAAAACAATAGTTGGATCGGTAATCCAATGGAAATGCCATTCGACAAAGTGGAGTCACCAGGTGAAAATAATGAAACCAATACAAATGCTTATTCCTTATTCACCAGCAAGAAATAGATCTAAACTTTATCATTCCCCGGAGAAAGATCTTTACTTTGATCCCCAGCAACGGTGCCAAATGTTGTACCTATTTCCCATAGGCAGTCCTTGGCTACAAAACTTATGCTAGGAAACCAACTCAACCAGCCTTTAGGTTCAAGCTGGCCCTTGAACCAGAGGGGGCTCCCTCAGTTGTTATGAGGCTTTGTTTAATGCTCTTCACCTATCACTGAACAACATCCTTTGAAGCACAATGGCCAGATTTATGGTTTTAATTGGGGGTGATTGGTGATCAATGATAATCCCTACTCATGATTTAAAGGCTCTCTCATAGGATTCCTTTTGAAAGTGTTAGCTTCCAGCGTGACAAAATGAATTGATTTGTATAAGAATTTGGCAGAAGAATGTAAGAAGATTCCTAATAATTGATTAGCCAGACTGATTACTTGACCACTAGGAAGATTTGGATACGTGTAGAAGATTTATACAGCCCAACAAAACAGATTTAAAGGGAAACATAATTGCCAGATTGAAACCAATTCTAAGAGGAGTTATTTCAGACAAATAGCCTAATAAGCTAATCTCTTTTAATGGATATCATAAAGAACAAAATAAAACCAGTTAAAGAGGAGTTATGATGAACAAACAGTCCAATAAACAAATCTCTTTTTAAAGATAATGATTTTGTAGACCTTCCTATAAACACTTTTATCATGTGTAGAAATAAGATATGAAAAATTGGAAAAACATACTGGAAGTAAGCCTTTCATTAGAAAAACTACAATAGAAGCTTTATTACAGAGTGAAGAATCTTGGCATCAAAATCCAACCTCAATTACTTCAATTGATGAAGTATTTATACAAATTCTAAACTAAAATATCTTGAAAAAATATCAATATTTGTTTACAAATATCTTAAATTGTTTTACACAAATAGAACTGAAATATAGTAAATTAAAAACTAATGTATCTAAGTGGCACTATCATTATGCATTTTTGTTTACAAAAAGAAGAAATTCAAATTGAATTGCAACTCTTAGTTGATGAGGTGGCCTAACTGTCTTTAAGCATTTTCTTCCCGAAATCCTGCAAAATAGGATCCAATCATGCCTTTGTATATCTCAATCCAAGATAGTTCTTTAAAAATTAAGAGAGGTTATTGTAGATGAATCTATTCTTGAGATAAAACTCTCTCAGTTTCCCAAAATTAGGCTCTAGCTGTTCACAATAGTTTCTGCAAACAAATGTCTAAAAAGGAATTTACATAGTCCGAATAATAGGCTGTGAAGATGTACTTGTATCTCAATTATGTAATATCTGAGTAAACTCTGAAGTAGGTTATTGTAATTTAGCATCTTAGGAACACAAACCTCCTTCAGTTTATCAAGCATCATCTCTGATTATCCACAATAGTTTCTACAAAAAGGTGGCTTAAACAGGGCATTGAACAGTCAGAAAATAAGCTAAACATGATGAAAGTGTATATACAAACCCCTGACACCTATGTGAAAAGTGAGATACAATTTTGTATTCTAGAATATTATGAATGAAAATCTCTTTCAGTTACCAAATATTCATATTTTTTTAGTCACACTATCCTCGGCAAAAAGGTGACTAAAATGAGAAATTTCTGGAAAATATTCCTTCAAAGATGCATTTGCATCTCCCAATCCATAATTGTTGTTACAAAAATGAGAGAGGTTTTTGTACATGAGGATGTTATCAACACAAACCTCTTTCAATTTTTTAAATTAGTTCTCAGCGGTTTGTAAACCATGTTTGAATTTACTTTATTACATCATTTAATCATGTTTAAATGAATGACTAACTAAATCAATGAGCTAAGGAAACTTAAATTTACATTTTGAGGGCACATTTACTCTTGCAAACCCATTTATTATTTATAAACTACTTAAACCTATTATATGAGCAAATTTAAATTATCAAAACTAATCATGCTACAACATCGGCTCAAATGGGGATTGCTTCCCCTTGTGGGATGTAGAGAACTGGTAGACCAATTGCCTTTAGTGTTGGGCATGGAGTCATACCATAAAACCACCAACCACTAATTTTCCATCTTATGTAGAAATATAACCAATCCCCATGGATCAATGTTGTCATTTCAATACTCTGCTACTGCACATTGCAACCTACAACTGTAAAATGCAACCATATGCCTGCACTAATTCAGATACTCTTTCACATTGAAATTTGAAACTTGAAAACTGCTGTCATGAAACAACTGACAATGTAAGTGGAAATAAGTGCAATAGTTCCTAATTCATGGGCTATGGAGTTAATCATTTAATCCCTTGGAAGTCATTGCACTCAACCAAACCAAACTTAATATTGCAATCTTGAAATATAACTAAAACAATTGTAGATCTACTGCATCCTAAATCTAAAAGTAGCTAATCAATCCCACAACTCTATCTAACTAAACTGAAAAAATTTACACTGTTATGTGTAATCTTCTTTCTAATGTAACCAATTGCGGAGTGGATTTATTGACAAACCAAGTTGCCAACAGATAAAAATCTGAAGAATATATACAATATGAACATGAAATCCCATAGAAAACTTATACTCACAGGTGTACTTTAAAAGCTGCATCCTCTGTAGACATTTTAGATTTCTAACCATGGCTGAGAGGGGACGACATATACTATTGATTGAATGTATAAATGAACCTTGCATAGCAGTAAAGGTAGCTGAAATTTCAAAAAAAGAGTGGGATCGGTAATCTAGTGGAAACGCCATCTAACAAAGTGGATTCGCCAGGTGAAAATAATGTAACCAATACAAATGCCTATTCATTGTTCATCAGCAAGAAATAGATCTAAAATTTATCATTCCCCAGAGAAAGATCTTTACTTTTCTCCTTGGCAACGGTGCCAAATGTTGTACCTGTGTCCCATAGGTAGTCCTTGGCTGCAGAAACTACGCCAGGAAACCAACTCAACCAGCCTTTAGGTTCAAGCTGGCCCTTGAACCAGAGGGGGCTCCCTCAGTTGTTACAAGGCTTTTTTTAACCCTATTCACCTATCACTGAACAACAGCCTTTGAAGCACAGTGGCCAGATTTATGGTTTTAATTGGGGGTGGTTGGCGATCAATGATAATCCCTACTCATGATTTAAAGGCTCTCTCACAGGGTTCCTTTTGAAAGTTTCAGCGTCCAACGTGACAGAACAACTTGATTTGTATAAGAATTTGGCAAAAGAATGTAAGGAGATTCCTAATAATTGAGTAGCCAGACTGATTACTTGACCGCTAGGAAGATTTGGATGCGTATAGACGATTTCTACAACCCAACAAATCAGATTTAAAGGGAAACAGAATGGCCAGACTAAAACCAATTCTAGGAGGAGTTATTTCAGACAAATAGCCTAATCTTTTAATGGTTGTTAGAAAGCACAAAACAAAACCAGTTAAAGAGGAGTTATGATGAACAAACAATCCAATAAACAAATCTCTTTCTAAATACAATGATTTTGTAGACTTTCCTATAAACACTTTTATCATCTATACAAATAAGATATGAAAAACTGGAAAAACATACTCGAAGCACAACATTCTGTCAAAACTAGAGCCATAAGGCTTTCATTAGAAAAACTACAACAAAAGCTTTATTATAGAGTGAAGAGTCTTGGCATCAAAAGCCAACCTCAATTACTTCAATTGATGAAGTATTTATACAAATTCTAAACTAAAATATCTTTAAAAAATATCAAGATTTGTTTACAAATATCTTAAATTGTTTTACACAAATAGAACTGAAATATAGGACATTAAAAAATAATTTATCTACTTGGCACTATCATTATGCATTTCTATTTACAAAAAAGAGAAATTCGAATTGAATTGAAACTCTTAGTTGATGAGGTGGCCTAGCAGTCTTCGAGCATTTTCCTCCCAAAATCGTGCAAAATAGGGTCCAGTCATGCCTTTGTATATCTCAATACGAGATATTTCTGTACAAATTGAGAGTGGTTATTGTATATGAATGTATTCTGGAGATAAAACTCTCTCAATTTCCCAAAATTAAGCTCCATCTGTTCACAATACTTTCTGCAAACAAATGTCTAAAAAGGAATTTACACAGCCAGAAAAATAAGTTGTGAAGATGTACTTGTATATTTGATTATGTAATAGATGAGTAAAATATGAAGTAGGTTATTGTAATTTAGCATCTTAGGAACACAAACCCCCTTAAGTTTCTCAAGAATCCTCTCTGATTATCCACATTAGTTTCTGCAAAAAGGTGGCTTAAACAGGACATTACAAAGTCAGAAAAATAGGCTAAAAATGATGAGAGTGTATATACCAACCCCTAATACCTGTGTGAAAAGTGAGATGGGATTTTCTATTCTAGAATCTTATGAACCAAAACCTCTTCCAATTTCCAAATATTCATCTGTTTTTAGTCACACTATCCTCTACAAAAAGGTGACTAAAACGATAAATTTCTAGAAAACATTCCTTCAAAGATGCATTTGCGTCTTCCAATCCATAATAGTTGTTACAAAACTGAGAGATGCCTTTGTACATGAGGATGTTATCAACAAAAACCTCTTTCATTTTTTGAAAATTCATTCTCAGTGGTTTGTAAACCATGTCTGAATTTACTTTATTACATCATTTAATCATGTTTAAATGCATGATTAACTAAATCAACGAGCTAATGAAACTTAAATTTACATTTTGAGGGCACATTTACTCTTGCAGACCCATTTATTGTTTCTAAACTACTAAAACCTATTATATCAACAAATTTAAATTATCAAAACTAATCATGTGACAACAATAAGGATATTCTTTTGGCATTTGTAATGCATGTTTGTTTCACATATACTAATATAGTTGAACTATTTCATTTGTTTTAGTACTTACATTCGTGGGAATGTGTTGTACTATTTATCACTGTTGTCTCATCCCTGTGGACTACTCCATGGGATACTAGACATACCACCTTTGTGTATTGGTTATCACTATTGTCTCATCCCTGTGGGGTACTTCGCAGGATACTTGACATACCATCTTTGTGTTCGACTTCCAACGACCATCACATCCATGTGGACTACTCCACTGGGTGGTGTACGTGTTGTCCCCCTCACTTCATTTTTATCGACTGCCGCATCCGATGTAGACTATTCTGCTAGATGCTAGACAAACCTTTCTAGTTCACATGTGTCTCTTCCTTGGTGGTACTATTACCTCTCACTTAGAGGCTTACTTTACTCTCTCCCTTTATAGTAAGAGAACCGAGACACGAGTTACGTTACGCACTCACCAAGTGTACTCACCTCACTTTTTGAAGGCACCAACATAACACTCTCATGTGTTGAACAACAAGAGCTAAGGCAAATCTATAAGTAAATGGAAATTGGGCCATCATACCGAATGGCACTCCTGCACCAAATGGTGTGAGGTCTAATTGGTACTTCATATAGGGCATATCCCCTAAATGTTGGTGGGTCCAACACCGTCAACAAGTAGCTAAGTCATAAATTCTTGGTAAAGTACTAGCTATAAAGGAGTGGCTAAGTATTGGTACATTTGGCTTATGGGATGTTAGATATACTCTTGGTGTTATAGTAGTGACCTCTTGGTAAAGCAATAGTTACTTCATAGATTCTTGGTAAATTCTTGGTACATCTAGTTTACGGGCTATTGGATATACTCTTGGTTATATAGTTTAAGATTTTAGATTAGTTTAAGATTTTAGATTACTCTCGGTATTATAGTGGCAACCTCTATATATAATCTTGGTGTTATAGCGGCAACCTCTAAGTTTGATCTTTAACTTCCCCTAGATTACTCCAATAAATTACCAATTCATTATGATTTAAATAATATAATATAATACTCCTTTCCAACTCAGAAATAATTGAACCCACATAAGGAAAAAATAACTTTATAACTTATAATCACCACGAATAATAACATTTATTATTACTTCCAGAGTTTTCGCATCCATGATTTGTTTGTATCGACGTTTCGAGCCCTCCACCATGGCTCATCATCGGGATAGATCAGAAATTGTGTAGGACAGATCTCTTTGAGTTTTAATAAATAGGGATGAGAGATGCACAAGGAATATTCTTCTTCTTCTTTCTCTTTCTAAATAATAATTTTAAATTGAGTTAGAAATATTTAATTATGTAATTGAACTTTTTAATTTTTAACTTGATTAATTAATTAATTTTATTTATTTATTTATTTATTTTTAGAAATGTTTAATTATGTAATAGAATTGTTTAATTTTTAATTATATGTTCAATAGTTTAATTATTTAATTATTTATTTGTTTATTTATTTTTCAATATTAGTATCATAATTGAATTGATTAATTTCTAATTTTATGTTTATATAGTTAGATTAATTAATCAATTAATTAGTTTTATTTATTTCTTTATTTTTAGATAGAATTGTTTAATTTTTAATTATATGTTCAAATAGTTTAATTAATTAATTAATATTTATTTATTTATTTTCCGATATTAGTATCATAATTGAAATTTAATTATTATTATTATTTTTTATGTTTATATAGTTTAATTGATTAATTGATTAATTAATTTTATTTATTTTTAGAAATGTTTAATTATGTAATAGAATTGTTTAATTGTTTAATTCTATGTTAAAAAATGAGTTTTTAATTTATTTTTATTTAATTTAATTTCTATATATTGTTTATTTATTTATGATTAATTGTATTATGTTTGTTACTACCCTATTTCATACTTATTTATTTTAGTTTTGTTCTTATTATTCAGAGTAAATTAATTAGTTTGAATTTAATAGTAATTTAATGTTTAGTACTAGTTTAATTCTAATGTTTGTTTCTATAATTTTAATGTTAATATTGTTAATCTACCATTTATAGATTATAGTTTTAAGATGTAAATTAATGATTATAGTTTTAAGAGTTGGGCGCTTGGGTAGGTGAGAAGAGTTTTAATGGGGGAGTGGGTTAGGTTAGGTAATAGATTAGGTTAGGTAATAGGTTAGGTATTAGGTTAGGTAATAGGTTAGGTAATAAATTAGGTAATAGATTAGGTTAGGTTAGGTAACAGGTTAGGTAATTCTAAAATTAATTATGTAATAGAATTGTTTAATTGTTTAATTTTATGTTAAAAAATGAGTTTTTAATTTATTTTTATTTAATTTAATTTCTATCTATTGTTTAGTTATTTATAATTAATTGTATTATGTTTGTTACTACCTTATTTCATACTTGATTTTATTTTAGTTTTGTTCTTAGTATTCAGAGTAAATTAATTAGTTTGAATTTAATAGTAATTTAATGTTTAGTACTAGTTTAATTCTAATGTTTGTTTCTATAATTTTAATGTTAATATTGTTAATCTAAGGTTTATAGATTATAGTTTTAAGATGTAAATTAATGATTATAGTTTTAAGAGTTGGGCGCTTGGGTAGGTGAGAAGAGTTTTAATGGGGGAGAGGGTTAGGTTAGGTTAGAAGGGGTTGTTCTAGGGCTATGTTTTATAGAACAACCCCTAGACATAGCCCTAGAACAACCCCTTCTAACCTAACCTAACCCTCTCCCCCATTAAAACTCTTCTCACCTACCCAAGCCCCCAACTCTTAAAACTATAATCATTAATTTACATCTTAAAACTATAATCTATAAATCTTAGATTAACAATATTAACATTAAAAATTATAGAAACAAACATTAGAATTAAACTAGTACTAAACATTAAATTACTATTAAATTCAAACTAATTAATTTACTTTGAATAATAAGAACAAAACTAAAATAAAATCAAGTATGAAATAGGGTAGTAACAAACATAATACAATTAATCATAAATAAATAAACAATATATAGAAATTAAATTAAATAAAAATAAATTAAAAACTCATTTTTTTAACATAAAATTAAACAATTAAACAATTCTATTACATAATTAAACATTTCTATAAATAAATAAATAAATTTAATTAATCAATTAAACTATATAAACACAAAAAAGATAATAATTAAATTTCAATTATGATACTAATATTGGAAAATAAATAAATAAATAATAATTAATTAATTAAACTATTTGAACATATAATTAAAAATTAAACAATTCTATCTAAAAATAAAGAAATAAATAAAACTAATTAATTAATTAATTGATTAATTAATCTAACTATATAAACATAAAATCAAAAATTAATCAATTCAATTATGATACTAATATTGAAAAATAAATAAATAAATAAATATTAATTAATTAATTAATTAAACTATTTGAACATATAATTAAAAATTAAACAATTATATTACATAATTAAACATTTCTAAATAAAAATAAATAAATAAATAAATAAAATTAATTAATTAATCAAGATAAAAATTAAAAGGTTCAATTACATGATTAAATATTTCTAGCTCAATTAAAAGAAGAAGAAGAAGAAGAAGTCGGCTTCCATTCCCTGTGCATCTCTCATCCCTATTTATTAAAACTCAAAGAGATCTGTTCTACACAATTTATGATCTATCATGATGATGAGCCACAGTGGACGGCTCGAAACGTCGATACAAACAAATCGTGGATGCGAAAACTCTGGAAGAAAACAACACACAAAGCACTGATTACAGAAGCCTCAAAACAATAATTTATTATTACTCTTAAGATTTTCTTCATAATTTTATTACACCAATTATCTATAAAGTTATACATTTCGATATTTTATTAAATTAATATTTTCTTCTACATATAAGATAAATGATACGTTTTTCAAGTCTCACAATACTAGCATAGGCATATAAATTAAATGGCTGATAAATGCTAATAAACATAAAAACACTTGCCATATGATACATCACATGTTTCTAAATTAAAATAAATCATAAAAACCAACTAGATTATTATTATTATTATTATTATATAATTTAAACATGTATACATTTTAAAAAACACAAAACATGCTTCTTAACCATGAAGATTTATGTCCACTTTATCATGGAGATTCTTAATCTACAAATAGGCTTTGTTACAATACCATGGCTTATCAATACCACATGCCCAAAAAACCATAACTCACTTCATATGACTCTTGTTTCATATGTCATTTAGTTAATTAATTAATTCAATTAAAAGGGAAAAAATGGCATAACTATCTTGGAGATAGATCTCAACCTTTAATTTGTATAAATCTATATCATCCACCTAAACTATTGATAAGTAAATTAAAATTCTAAAATCCCTATTCCAAAATAAAGACTCCTACTAACATAATTACAAATATTGTTTTACCAAACAAAGGAAACAATTTTACATAAACCTAACTCCATGTGCATTTACATCTTTCTCAATTATTTTTATGTTATAACACATTTCTATTTATTTTTATCATACATTGTGCCACATTCAATCACAACCTAATGCATCTTTATAGTTAATCAATTTATTTATGGTCTTTATGTCGCTAAATCTAGCAGGCCTTGGAGAGGGGCACCCCACAAGGCTAAAACTAGACCAAGAGGCAACAATGGGGTAGTGGCTCACTATCGCCTCAACTAAAAACCCATGTTATATATGGATTTTTCACTGATGGGAGGAGTCCTGGTATGTGAGAAGGTCACCTAATGGATTTTCTAAAGATATGATACAAGGTGACATGATAAGGCTTTCTTCAAGAAAGGCACAATTTAGGTTCAATGCTCCAATTGGAGGCAATTCACTTCCTTGATAGAGGCATATTTGATGCGGCACAAAATCTAGGGTTTGATTAATGAGTTATGTGTTGGTGTAACCAATGGTCAAGGCAAGGATAAAAGGTTTCCAACAATGTTTACTAATAAGTCCAAGGCTCACGAAATCTTCAAAGAAGCCCCTAAGTTGAAGAAAAACTAGACTAGGGTTTCCCCTTAGGGAAAACAACTAGCGCAAGAGAAATTATGGACAAGATTGAAGTGAATTCCCACTAAAAGGATATGTTTTGTGGAAAATGATATCCCCTTGATGTTTAGGCTCTCCAATCCCACAAATTCACGTTATCTAGGGATTCACACCAAGCCCTAACTAGTTCACTTGGCCTTGAAGGGGCAAAATTGGGGAAAGATAAATTTTTGACTAAAAGTGAGTTTGATCACCAACCAAATGGACCAGACCCTTATCCCTTGGGAGTATAGAGTATATGGTGCTTCAAATTAGCTAAATAGTCTCTACGGAGGCTAGAATTTTGATTCCCTAACAACAAAATTATGACAATTACCTTTGAAATGGAAGATGGATTTTTCATGGGAGAGCTACCAAAGAGTTCACCACTAAGGACATTCATTTAGATGTTATGTATGATTAATTCATACAATATATCATCTAGATCAACATTCAATATATCTTCAACAAATTAGGGCATAGTTTCAATAACTAGAGCCAATAATATTCCATACATTACACATGCAAAGGATAGATATTTAAAATTTAAATATAATTACAAGATAACATGCAAAGATTCCATTCCATTCATCCGAAGAATATCTCCAAAGTGCAATTATTTAGCTTCAAATATCGAAATGCATAAAAAATGCAATTTTCTCCACAAGTTCAAGAGGATAAAATGCACAAGAAGGCCAAAAATCCAAGTGTTATGTGATGATAAGATACGAATGAAGGCCTCCTATAATTATAAGAGGATTCCAAGTTCCAATTTAGCCTTTAGCCCCTAAACCCAATAAAATAATGAGCAAGAAACACTCTAGTTCACAAGTCGACCTAGTAGTCAATGAAATAAACCAACTCTTGTGCACATGTGTGACTTGTAGAAGTAATAAATGATGATTTCATGCATGCCTAGGCCCTTCTAGGGATGAAGTTGAGGGATAGGGGTACCATGAAGTGGGTAGATTCCCCCCAAAATCATCCTCTAGGGGTTGGTCCCTAGATCTCTAAAAATCTCCCTCTGTGGCACCCCATTTTTGGTTTTGGGGCAAAAAAGTGGTCTCATGGGTCTCCATGTGGTCAAAATGCCTCTCTGCTCCAATGTTGAGGGTTTTCAAGGTGGTGCTAGCCCTCCCATGTCTCAAGGTATGAGATGGTTCTATTTTGGGCCCTGGAGTTTCACTGCCAACTCTCATGAAGTGCCATGCCGACTAGGGGGATGTCTGGTCTAGGTGCATCATCCCATAAAAGTCCTTAATGTATGCCAAAGTGTTGTAAAAATATGGGCATGGGAAGTTCCCATGGCTATGTGTGATGTTATACTACTTCTTAGATACCCATGACTCTTAACGCCTCACCTATGGGTGGAAATATGATCCCTTGAAGGAATTGAGCCTCAATTAAGTTGCCCAAGCCATGATGAAACCAACTAAAAATTTCACACAAAATCTAGCGCTAGTATCTACTAATTTAATTATTTTTGCATATAAGTAAAACAAAATTTCATGTAATGGGGATTTTGACACTTTAATCAAGGATTCCCTTTCAAAATTAAGGATTTTAACTCAATATAGCGTTATCTCCCTATGTAGGAGTGGTTAATAGACCACCCTATTGGGTGTTTCCAGCCCCTATTAGGAAATTACATGTCTTTGGTCCACCTTTAAATCAATATGTGCCATGTGAATAATGATGGAATAGAGGGGAGAAGAGTTCATGACCAAGTGCCATGGTCAAAGGGACCAACTATGATGGGGCACCTCATCCTAAGCATATAAATGTGGGGAGGGAGGAATCATTGATGCATGAGTTACCAACTTAGTCTTTGTTTTTCCACCCCTCTTATGTGTCTTTTACTTTTCTTGATTTCCTTTGCATTACTATTCATAACTCAAGAGTTAGAGCTGGATTTGTATGATTTATAGCAGTGATTACCCCCTTAAGGGTGAGACAGCTCATTTCCCACCAATGATTGGGACGTGCAAGGGTTCCTTCTCATCATATGACAAGAAACATGTGCTCAAGAACTAGGTGATGGACATAATGAGTGAGGTATAGCTCATTCTAGGTATTTTCCCATGTGCTAATGTGTATGTCTTGACCATCTTTTTCATTTTTATCGTCCTTGTTTTTACTTGTGGCCAATATTTTATTTTTCCTTTTCTTTTAGTTGCATCAACCTAGCAGGCCAAGTTTCGAGCCCTACCTAAGAATGAGGATGTATGGTGCCAATCCCAGAGAACCAATGGTTAGTTGAACCAAAGAAGGGAGGTGGAATATGGGGTTCGTGATGTAAGATGGAAAGTTCTAAGTATGGACTAGGGAGAGATGGGGACTATGCTATCTCAATTGGGGTTTCCCAAGTAGTGCCCTTTTTATACCCATTGGGCCATTAGGTGAGGCCCCACTAGACTGGGATGAAATATTAACCCCCCATTGAAGGTGATAGAACAAAATTATGGTCAAAAACCCTCTTCCTTCCTGGTTACCGCATAATTCGTGCCAATTTCCAAAAATATAAGAAATCATAAGGACCCGATTGCAAAATGAATAAAGTACCTTTTAATTGGAATCCCACCTTCCAATGTGCACTCTTGTCAAATGGACGATGAAACATATGAATGATTAAGGTGCCAGACATGTGAATAACACATCATCATCCTCTACTAGTGGTTATCAGTGGATATTGGTTACCAATTGAAGAGATGGTAGGGGAAAATTTTCTCGTACAGGGTGACCCACTCTTGGTGGGTAACATTTGGATCCAACTAAGACACAAGTTCACCCTAGACTTCATGATCCATGTACTTAAACAAGGAGTTGATGAGAACTCCAACAATCTCCTAGAAATTTAGACATGTAACTTGCACATAGCAATCAAACTATTTGTGAACATGTGCATTGGGCATAGGATATTGCCCATATTTTTCATCAACATAATAAATCCATACATAAGTAAAGCCTAATCTAAGTGCAAGGTATATTCTAAATGTTTTGTAATCTATATAAAAACATGATATGAGTGATGCTAGCATGTGAAAAGACAATGCAATGCATCTACACTACCATGTATAATATGTGAATGTCAAGTCACATGGATGGGGTATGGCGACTCCCTTTCACCTATGACGGTAAAAGTTTCCAATCAAGCTTGGTAATATAAAAGTATCCCACTCCCAATTTCCCATGGATCTTGACAGGGATGAGGTCTTTATCAACCAATTCAACGTCTTGCTTCTTAGGAATAATTGGCTTAGGATTAGACTTCTTGAGATTGCAGAATTATTCAAAAGGAGGAGGCTTGGTCAATTTAAATGATTTTGTTTAATGTTTTTGGTTCATGGTATTTTTTTTATGATTATGAAATGGGAAGAGATTGATGTCCTCCACATTATTTAGGATGCAGGTCTCCCTATAGAGAGTAAAGGGGGTCCCATTGAGGTCAAGAATCATGGAATATGATAGTTTCATTTGTAATTGGCCAACCACCTAGGCACTTCATTTCATAGATGGTAACATCCCCCATACATTAGGAACATCAATGACATCTACATCCATTAGCATGGAAATGTCCTTATTGATAGCCAAAGAGACCTTAAGGTCATTAATAAGACCATAAATGGGAATTGACCTAGAATCAAAACCACACACATTCTTATATGGCCTAGTGATTTCCAATTACAATTAATGGATGACCTTTAATGGCATGACATTAGCAAAAGCCCCGAAGTCAAGCATACAATTATGAAGTATTTCTATTGGTCACGAGGGAAAATATGAATGGTTCACTACCCCTATTTCATTTTTCAAAGTTCATATTTTGTAATATAATGGGAGGATGATCAGGTTCATCATCGAGGCCTAAAGCCATTTTGATTTTCCTCTTATGAGTAGGGAGTTTAGCCATCGCCTTTATGGTGACTTGCATAGTAAGTTTAGCTACCAAACTACTTGATGTTGACACCAATTTTTGAAATTATTTAGTTTTTCATTAAAATTACAAAAATACCTTGCATTTCTTGTCAAATTTGAACGCCCCAAAAGAAAATTGTCACCCTTCACCATGACCATAGAATAGGGAGGATGCCACGTGAGAAATTATAAGCATTCATAATTAAAAAATATCACATACAACTACCTAAATGAATGAAATACATGTGAATGTTTGCTTCAACTCTCAATATCAATGGTTTGGTTTGAAATATTCATATGCAAAAATATCATATGCTACAACTTCATAGAGCATCATTATAATTCTATGGTTATGTTTGATGTCATGGTGAGAATGGCATAATTAAAGGCTTAATTTAAAAACCCCATATTATATATATGTTGGGTAACAAAAGAAGGGTTTTGTTTCACAACCATTGGTATATAAACAAAGGGTTGTATATATGTTCATTGAACACTTGAATTTAGCATTAAACATTGGAAAGTTTGATATATTCAATATCAAATATCAACAAGGTATTTGAATCTTATGTTGCAACAATGCAAACATTTGACAATGGTTTTTGTTTGAAAATTCATATCATAAATATGTCAAAGATTTGTGACTTGGTTTGAATGTGGGAATAATGCAAGTGAAAATGCATAAAACGAGGATATGTTGATTGGTCTATTATGATGGTTAATTAATATGATTATGGTTAATTAATATGGTTGGTTGATTGTGAAAACATCTCCACCTGGCGAATGGCTTGTTGTGTGACATGGTATGAATCTTAATGGGTGACACATTTCAGTTGTTGTTATGTGATAGTTATTGTTATCATGTATATGTGGTTTTATTAGTCAAACACATGATACATGGGTTTTTTGTAAAATTCATATTGATGGGTATGAGGAATGGAAACATCCATTCGAATGGAATGTTGGTTTTCATGAAATAAATAAGAAGGTGGAGAATTTAATGCTCACCCATATCACACATTAGATCAACAATAGGGATTTGTAGGGATTTTCTTATTAATGTTGAAGATTATATGCACCACATGGAGATTTTTCTTGGATTTTTTATTGCAATAGACCTCCAGACTTAACGTTTTTCTTTTTCTCTTTCCATTTTGTTTGTTGTTGCTTTCTCTGTGAGTAATTTTTGGCTTTCTTCTCCTTAGGCGTCAAGTAATTCCTTGAATGAGTTCCACATTTGAGATTCAAACTCATTTTTGTTAGAAATGTGGTAAGGAAAGAGGGAATCCATTGCATTAGACTATTTTTTCGTCTTGGGAATCTAGAAGTTAGTTTTTGCACAACATCTCCAATTATTTTCAACTCAACTTATGGTTAATTATGCAAATGAAAATATTTGCTTTTATTGGTAGACTCTATGGTTTTCATCCCTCTCCCATCTACAATTCAAAATGTTTTCTTTGACCCTTTAAATAATTAAAACTTCCATTTTCCTATTCGACAAATTCATTGAATGTCAAGTTGATTGGAATATATGAATTTCTTTTAATGGTTTCAGGGGTTTTCTGGTTTTCTGTTGTATAAAAATAAAAACCCTATATCATACTATTGTTTTGTAAGCAATAAATGAAGAACCAATGAATTATACCATTGATTCTATGCATGAGTTCAACCAAATTTTAGTTTCATGCATTAGGGCATACAATATACCATCACATTCAATTACTCCCTTCCTATCATTACTAGTCCTTAAATAAGCTTTTGCCTTATGTAGCTATGTGGAACCATAAAAGAGTTGAATTAAAATCTTTATTCACTATTGCATAGGTTTTAATAATGTTGTATACATATATCCTATCTTTAAATCGATTTTTATATACATGATTTAGACTTATGTAGAGCATATCATGTTAGAAAATTATATATTACAGAGCAATGGAACACATAAAATATTGTAGAAATATAAACACATAAAACACATAAAATAAGAGAGACACAAATATACATGGTTCACCCAGTTTGGGCTACATCCATGGAGAAACAGCCAGTCCTTCTTTATTATATTATCCAGCAAACTGAAGAGATACAACCTACAACAGATCCGCTGTAACACCCTCTTCGCTCTCAATCTCCTCTCTCTTCCTCACTTAGAATACATATATACATAGACGCAATACAATTCCCTCATATATAATGAGGGGTTGCCTAGGGCAAAAAATCCTAAACTAAACATAACTTCTACCGTCATATCATCCACCTAATGAACGGCCCAAATTGACTAGAAATTACTAGACTTTTACAAGGAAATTTTACATCTATTTTAAGCTTCGGGAGCACTGCCCCTGAACCCCCGTCGGGGGACCGCTGGCCCCCGGACCCCCCAATAGGGGGGATTAGCCCCCGTGCACCCCCCGCGTGGAGGGGTGTACAATCTTCCTAGGTTATACATCCGACTGAGACATTTGAATACAGAAGATAATCAGGCTCCACACCCAACAATCTCCCACTTGGAGACTGATTATAGCAACTCCACCGCTGCTTCATTTGCTAGACAATGACTCCACTTTGGACCTGGGTGTTTCTCACCTTTTTCATCATACTTGAAGACCAATTGAAACTAAGCAGATTCTCAGTTTCTCCCTGGTTACAACTTTTGTTAGCATATCTATAGGATTCTGGCTAGTGTGTATCCTTTCCAGCTTCAACTGTCCATCTTCCAATGCTGACTATATGAAATGGTACTTGAGCTATATATGTTTAGTCTTGGAATGAAATGTAGAGTTCTTTGAAAGATGTATGGCACTCTGGCTGTCACTGTATAACCTTCCCAACTCCTGCTTCTTACCCAATTCATCCAAAAACCTTTGTAACCAAATCATTTCTTTACTAGCCTCTGTAGCAGCAACATACTCTGCTTCTATTGTTGAAAGTGCAACAACACTTTGGATTTTTGAAACCCAACTAACAGTTGTTCCACCTACAGTAAATACATATCCTGTAGTGCTCCTCCTGTTATCTCTGTCACTTGCCATATCTGCATCAAGATATCCCTAGAGAGCAATGTTTGAACTACCAAAGCATAATGCTTGATTTGTGGTACCTCTCAAATACCTGAGAATCCACTTCACTGCCATCCAATGTTCTTTTCCTAGATTGTTCATGTACTTGCTTACAACTCCCACTGCATGTGAAATATCAATCCTTTCGCAGACCATTGCATACATTAAGCTTCCAACTGCTGATGCATATGGAACTTTAGACATATGAGCCATTTCTTCCTGAGTCTTGGGACGCACCTCCTTACTTAATTTGAAATGACTAGCCAAAGGTATACTAACTGGTTTTGCATTCTACATATTAAACCTTTTCAATACCTTTTCTATGTACTCACTTTGAGACAATGTTAATTTGCGATTCTTCCTGTCTCTAGTTATTCTCATACCAAGGATTTGTTTTGCAACAACCAAATCCTTCATTGCAAACGAGTTCGCCAATTTCCTTTTGAGCACATTTATTTCCTGCATGTTAGAACCTGCAACAAGCATGTCATCTACATACAATAACAACATAATATAGCTACCATCATTTTTCCTTTTGAGATAAACACAATGATTAGAGTGACATCTAGTATAACCTTGTTCAGACATAAACCTATCAAATTTTAGATACCACTACCTTGGAGCCTGTTTTAAACCATACAAACTCTTCTTCAACTTGCACACTAGTTTCTCCTTCCCTTTTACCTCATATCCTTGTGGTTGTTGCATATATATCTCTTCCTCCAAATCCCCATGGAGAAAGGTTGTCTTTACATCTAACTGCTCAAGATGCAAATCTTCAGCTGCTAATAGACTTAAAATAGTTCTGATTGGAGTCATTTTAACAACAAGAGAAAATATTTCATCAAAATCAATACCTTTCTTCTGTGCAAACCCCTTCACCACAAGTCTAGCTTTGTACCTCTGTTTTCCTCCATCTTCTTCCTTCAGCCTGTAAACCCATTTATTCTACAATGTTGTTTTACCTGCAAGCAACCTGACTAAGTCCCAAGTATGGTTATGTGCTAAGGAGTCCATCTCTTCTTTCATGGCTTGCTCCCACTTCTTCTTGGTTTCTACATGCACTACTTCTTCATAACATTCTGGTTCACCAGAATCAGTCAACAATACATAATATAATGAAGGATTGTATCGTTCAGGGGGTCTACTTATCTTGGTAGATCTTCTAACACCACTTTCCGGTGTTTGAGGTGCTTGTTGTTGTTGTGGTTGTTGTTCTAGCTGTTGATCATTATGATTTTCAGGCACCATCACTTTTCCTGTGATATCATCAAGCACTATGTATTCTTTGTTTTCTTTTTCTTGTTTCTTTTCCTGCAACTGATTCTTATACAAGACCTTTTCATTGAATATTACATCTTTGCTCCTAATGATTTTGTGATTTTCATAATCATATAAGCGATAACCAAAATCATTAACACCATATCCAATAAAGGTACATTTCTTTGATTTTTCCTCAAGCTTTGTTCTATTTTCTTTATTAATGTGGAAAAAGGCTTCACAACCAAAAGTCTTTAAAAATGAGTAGTTTACCTTTTTACCTGTCCATGCCTCCTCTGGAATACCACCATCCAAGGAACTTGAAGGCCCTCTGTTTATTAGATAAACAACAGTATCTACAGCATCTGCCCAAAATTGCAAAGGCAATCCTACATGCAATCTCATGCACCTTGCATGCTCCATGATTGTCCTGTTCATCCTTTCTGACACACCATTTTCTTGTGGTGTTCCTGGAACTATCTTCTCTCTGCGAATTCCATTCTCTGAACAATACCTATCAAACTCTTTACTGCAATATTCACATCCATTATCTGATCTGAGACACTTCAACCTTTTCCCTATCTCATTTTCAACCAAAGCTTTCCATTTCTTGAAAGTATCAAATACATCAGATTTATTTCGAATACAATAAATCCAGGTTTTTCTGGTTGCATCATCAATAAAAGTAACATAACAATGAGAGCCACCAAGAAATGATACTTGAGCAGGTCCCCATACATCAGTATGCACAAGCTCTAATTGTTCACTCTTCTTTTCTTTCCCAACTCTAAGGAATCTAACTCTCTTCTATTTTCCATAAACACAATTCTCACAAAATTTTAAATGAACATGCTTCAAACCTAGCAACAAATTTCTTGAGTGAAGAATCTGCATCCCCTTCTCACTCATGTGCCCGAGCCTATGATACCACAATGTCGTATCTTCTCTTGTAGATGTTAAAGCATTAACATAATTAGAAATACCATTGCAGAAATACAACGTACCAACCTTTTCTCCTTTCGCTATTAGCAGGGATCCTTTAGTGACCTTCCAGGTTTTATCTATGAAAGTAGTTACGCAACCTTCACCTCCCAACTGCCTTGTTGAAATCAGATTTTTCTTTAGATCTGGAACATGCCTTACCTTCTTCAATAGCCATTGATTTCCATTTTGTTGTTTTATGAAAACTGTACCCATCTCGACGATTTTACAGGGTTTATCATCACCCAATCGAACTTGTCCAAAATATCCTTGAACATAATCATGAAAATGTTTCTTATCAGGTGTGGCATGGAATGAGGCCCTTGAATCTATCACCCAGGCATCAATAATATTTTCTAATGAAAGAATCAAAGCATCTTGCAACACATCACTTATTACATTCGCTTCATGATTGTTTTCTTGTTGCGCGTCTCCTTCTTTTCCCTTCCGAGACTTGCAGTCTTTCTTTAGGTGTCCTTTCTTCCCACATTTCCAGCACACTATCCCCGACCTGGACTTGGATCTGTCTTTTCTTGACTTACTGCGATATCCTGGGCTCTTTCCTCTTTCCATTTTTCTTCCCCTAGTCTCTGCAGTCAAAGCATTACTTGATGTCTCATCGGAGCTTTTCCGTCGCATTTCCTTGCTAAGAATTACACTGACAACACCATCAAAATTTAAAGTACTAGATCCGGAGACAGAGTTACTAATGGCCATAACTAAACCATTCCAACTTTCTGGCAATGAGCACAGAAACAACAAAGCCCTAACTTCATCATCAAAATTTACCCCTACAGAACTTAACTGACTTGTGACTGTATTAAAATCATTTAAATGATTTGGAACAAATCCACCTTCTGACATCTTCATATTAAATAAAAACTTCATAAGAAATACCTTATTTGAGGCCGAGGGTATTTCATACAGTTTGGCCAATGCCGACATTAAACCTTGTGTTGTTGTTTCCTTTGCAATATTAAATGCTATTGATGCTGCTAGGTACAGCTGTATTGTTCCAAGTGCCTTTCTATCGATAATATCCCATTCTGTGTCTGTCATACTCATCGGCTTCTTTGTCTTTCTGCTCAATGATAGGTACAGATCTCTCTGATACAGATAATCTTCCATCTGCATCTTCCACAGCTGGTAGTTTTGGCCATTGAATTTTTCGACCCTAAACCTACAATCTTCCGCCATTTCTCCCACTTGAACCAAGAACCCTTCTCTCCTGTGAGTTTATCAACCAAATAGACCTTCGGCTCTGATACCAGTTGTTAGAAAATTATATATTATAGAGCAATGGAACACATAAAATATTGCAGAAATATAAACACAGAAAACACATAAAATAAGAGAGACACAGATATACGTGGTCCACCCAATTTGGGCTACATCCATGGAGAAAAAACTAGTCCTTCTTTATTATATTCTCCAGCAAACTGAAGAGATACAACCTACAGCAGATCCGCTGTAACACCCTCTTTGCTCTCAATCTCCTCTCTCTTGCTCACTTAGAATATAGGTATACATAGACGCAATACAATTCCCTCATATATAGTGAGGGGTTTCCTTCTAGGGCAAAAAACCCTAAACTAAACATAACTTCTACAGTCAAATCATCTGCCTAATGAATGGCCCAGATTGACTAGAAAATACTAGACTTTTACAAGGCAATTTTACATCTATTTTTAGCTTCGAGGGCGCTGCCCCGAACCCCCGCTGGAGGACCACTAGCCCACGAATCCCCTAGCCGGGGGGGATTAGCCCCCCTGGACCCCCGATGTACAGTCTTCCTTGGGTATACATCCAGCTAAGACATTTGAATACAAAAGATAATCAGGCTCCACAACCAACATATCGATTACCTCCTTGATGTGAAATTGAAATTTTAAAGGCATGATATCAGTGGATGTGAAAATGAATGTTAAAAGAAGAATGAAACATGAACAAGTATTGAAACTATTATTAACCATATTTGTTCTAGTTGCTTGTTTTCACTTCCTCTGTCAATGGCCACCTCTATTCCTTTTCCACATCGAGTTTATTGATATTACTGGATGAATTCTTTTGTAATAATTTAAAAGTGACATAAGTTGGAATATTTATTGATTATTATTTTTTCAATATGTCTCAAATTTCTAAATGAAATATAATTTAATAAATCAGTTTCTTCAATAGGGGATCAGTTAGACAAGGCCATGCCAGAGGTCATGACAAAGGAAACAAGTCTCATAATTTATGCGCAAATGGGAGAAATAAAAAGATAATGTTTTTTGTACATTTAAATGCAGATTCTGAGGAATTTCACCAAATTTCTACTATCGGCCATTTATTCCTTGCATCACATAATGTGTCTTACCATCCCTCAATTCCACATGTGAGACCTCATTCTCGTTTGAAGCCAAATCCTAATGTGTGAGAGATCCTTGAGAACAACCAAGATAATGACAGATGGAATTCCATTCCCAACCCACCTCACCAAGAAAACCATGGATGGCGTAAAATAATTGCTAGTACTCCCCATAAATCACACTCTTCTGATAACCATTCTCAATCATCTTCTTTGGAAGCACTGAATCCTAAAGAGTCATGTATCCATCCATCTATTTTATAAAACATTGCCATTATTTTTATTTTTATTTTCCTTCTTTAAATCAGAATTAGTTTTCTTGGGATAACTATTGGGAAAATCTCATGGTATAGAGTTGAGTGTGAAATTGGAAAAAGAATAATGAGTTTTTGAAAATCATTTTGACAACTCTTCACCCATATATTTCAACTTGCATAAGGAGAAAAGGGCCACACTTTTACACAATGAATGGAATGGTTTAGTTTTCTTTCTTTAGTTTGGAGAATTTTTTTTTTAAGATATCTTGAGTCTGACAGATTTGGTGAAATAGGTATTCTTCTAAAAAGTAGCAATGAACAAGGTTATTAATTTCTTTTCTTGTTGTTGAAGGCATTATTTTATAATTTTGGTCATTGATGGGTGTTTAGTGCTTTTGCTTCTTTATCATGGCTAACCATTGAAACTTTTGTAGCAGTCATAGTAATATCCATAACTTTTTTATTCGAACAAGTTGTAGCAAGGCTTGAGCTTATTTTGTGTTCTTTAATGCTTGCATTTGACTCTTGTGGTCATTAACATTGTCATTTGTAAAGATCTATTTATCACATACTTTGATATCTATTGATATTGACTCAAAAATTCTAAACAATTCTTTTGAATGAACTCAATGAAAAAATTTCCCCTGGTTTTACTATTTTGTGCTTTTCTTTTTGTTTTCTTCTTCAATATCTTGTTACTATTTTTGTCTCTTATTTTAATACTATTTCTCTTTTAGTTATTAGTTAGTATTTTTTGTAATAAAGTGTATATTTCAGATTATAACAATATAATTAAGTCATGTTTTCTTAGAGTTGTAAAGAAATATTTAACAATGGTGCTTATTATCACTGACATTCATTTCAATATTTGTAATATATTTATTGTAACACCCTCCTCTCATATTTACCCAAGCTAACTAGTCCACTGAGGTAAACATATGATGAAGAGTTACCATGATATGATTCAACTCCCCAAGTATAGTTAAATAAGAGGAATCGACATGAAAAGACCAATTTGACCTTCCACACATGCTACAGAACCTCCAGAAGCTAACCAACCCTTCCAGGCAACCAACCCCTGTGGAAACTTACCTTTTTTAACTAGAGCCCCATTCGCTTCCTCGCCAAGCCCTCCAAGCAACTGAGAGCCTTGAGTTGCTTCCATGAGAAAACCTGAGTGTGACTGTAGCCTTTTTTTTTTGCCAGTGTTATACTAACGACTGCAAGATTTAAGGCTATGACCCAGTCACTGCCTAGAACTCCATGAAACTTCCAGAAGTCATAAAATACATGAATACAATGTTTTTTTATTAGAATCTTGATTAAGGACTTGATTGGACCCCTACTAACCATGACAAGAATTTCGTCAAACATGTCACAAATATTCAATCTATAGGTCATAACAGTAGATCTGAGCATAGGGGTCTCATACTTATCTTAGAATCGCTAAGAAGCATTAATGCCTTATCACAATAGTTGCATTATCATCTATTAGGTAATATATTCATTGTACATTAATTTACTAATAGAAACATGATGAGAACCATACATAAACTCTGTCATAAAACATACTTATAACCAACATATAACCCATAAAATCCACATATAAGCCAATACATTTACACATAAAATACCAAGGAGAAAGAGATCTTATTAATGAATGCATAAGTCAACCAGGTACGGGACTTCCACTAACCACTCGACCATAGATTGGGTTGAACCAAATCTCTCTATCAACCAATCACCCCCATGCTATATTCCAAGCATGAATGTGAGATCTCATGAAATAAATCCAACAAAACTGAACCAGGGCTTCCAAAGGTCAAAACACCCCAAACCTCAACCATTGATTTAACCTCACAATCATACATCACCAACCATCCCCTTATTGGTCTCCACCCAATATGTCCAGGACTCTAGATCATTTTCTCCAATCAAGGCTTCCAGGAATAGTAACTCAACTTGCAACGGCTACCGGTCTCTAAATCATTTGTCCAACCAAGGCTCCAGAACTAATAACTCAACCCACCAAGGGCTCCAGAGTGTTTTTCCAACCAAGGCTCGAGGACTATTAACTCAACCCAAGTTGTTACAGGGATTCCATAAAGTTTGTCCAACCAAGACTCCAAGAGATAATAACTCAACCCACAACCAAAGGAATATGAGAACCAACCAAAAAACAAATGTAAAACCCACAACACCATGTCTATCAAGGAAATGAAAATTTTAGGCAAAACCATTGTCAATCCAGGCAATCCTCCATGCCAATGATGGATCATAACCAAATAACCACATTCATATGCCATGCATGCCAAAACTAGCAAGGAAATCATACATACAACTTGGTACATGCAAGCAAAACCCGTTGTAGCTACTGGTCCTAATGTCCTCTTGTGCTTTTGTTCTTTTCCTTTTCCATCTTGCTCCAAATCCCATGTATGCCACACTCCTCCAATAGTGCTCCAAGAAAAATCTAAGTGTCCAAGAGTATGAGAGAGAGAATAGAGAGAGAGCTCCAAAACTGAATGGACAAAAGTCTATCAACTAACCAAAATCCATGAACTAATCCTTAGAAGCCTTTTTATTAATGAAGACTCTATCTTCTTCAATTTCCATTATTTTCCTTCATTTTCCTCCTCACATGCAATCTGTGACCTTTCACCTTCCTTTTCTCCTAATTTCCATTATTTTCATAAATAAAATGTCAAATAATGCCACTTTTACTTTCCAAATCCTTAGCCATTTCCTTTTCCATTTGCATAGCCATTAATTAATCAAAATTGATCCACATCACATGTTTTTACCCAAAATTCAACTTGGAATATGTGTCCTGTTGGGTGTGGAGCCTGATTATCTTCTTTATTCAAAGATATTGCCGCATTGAACCCCATTTTATAATGTGGCGGCAACGCTGCCCGTTTATGTGCACCGCCAGGGGGGTGATGATAATTCTTTAGACCCCCCCCGGCCCCCCCGCGCCTGGTAGGGGATTGGAGGAAGCACCCTTGAAGCTAAAAATATATGTAAAATTTCCTTGTAAAATTTTGTAATTTCGTAGTCAATCTGGGTCATTCATTATGTGGAAATCTGAATCATAGTAGAAGTTATGTTTAATTCAGGGTTTTTTTCCCTAGAACGCAACCCCTCGCTATATATGAGGGAATTGTATTACGGCTATGTAGAAGTGTATTTTGAGCAAGAAAGAGAGAGGGGATTGTGTGAGAGAAAAGATGGAATTACAATGGATGTGTTGTATGTTCTATCTCTTCATTTTGCTGGATAATATACAAGGAAGGACTGGCTGTTTCTCCATGGATGTAGCCCAAATTGGGTGAACCACATATATCTGTGTCTCTCTTGTTTTATGCATTTTCCGTGTTTATTTTTATGCAATATTTTATGTGTTCCATTTCTCTATAATATATCATTTTTCTAACAACTAGTATCAGAGCTGAAGGTCTATTTGGCTGATAAACTCGCAGGAGAGAAGGGTTCTTGGTTCGAGTGGGTGCAATGGCAGAAGATGGTAGGCTTAGTGTCAAAAAATTTAACAGCCAAAACTACCAACTGTGGAAGATGCAGATGGAAGATTATTTGTACCAGAAAGATATGTACCTACTTTTATTGATGATGCAACCAGAAAAACCTAGATTTATTGTATTCGAAATAAATCTTATTTATTTGATACTTTCAAGAAATGGAAAGCTTTGGTTGAAAATGAGACAGGAAAAAGGTTGAAGTGTCTCAGATCAGACAATGGAGGTGAATATTGTATCAAAGAGTTAGACAGGTACTGTTCAGAGAATGGAAATCAAAGAGAGAAGATAGTTCCAGGAACACCACAAGAAAATTGTGTGTCAGAAAGGATGAACAGGACAATCATGGAGTGTGCAAGGTGCATGAGATTACATGCAGATATTGCCTTTACAATTTTGGGTAGATGTTGTAGATACTATTTTTTATCTAAGAAACAGAGGGCCTTCAAGTTCCTTGGATGGTGGTATTCTAGAAGAGGCATGGACAGGTAAAAAGATAAACTACTCTTTTTTAAAGACTTTTGGTTGTGACACCTTTGTCCACATTAATAAAGAAAATAGAAAAAAGCTTGAGGAAAAATCAAAGAAATGTACCTTTATTGGATATGGTGTTAATGATTTTGGTTATCGCTTTTATGATTATGAAAAACACAAAATCATTAGGAGAAGAGATGTCATATTTAATGAAAAGGTTTTGTACAAGGATCAAATGCAGGAAAAGAAACAGAAAAAAGAAAATAGAGAATACATAATGCTTAATGAGATCATAGAAAAAGTGAAGGTGCCTGAAAATCATAATGATCAATAGCCAGAACACAACAACTGCAACCACAATAACAAAAAGCACCTCAGATATAGAAGATCTACCAGGATAAGTATACCCCCTAAATGATACTCTCCTTCATTATATTATGTATTGTTAACTGATTCTGGTGAACCAGAATGTTATGAAGAAGTAGTGCAGGTAGAAACCAGGAAGAAGTGGGAGCAAGGCATGAAAGAAGTGATGGAATCCTTAGTAAATAACTAGACTTGGGACTTATTCAGGTTTCCTATAGGTAAAACAACATTGCATAATAAATGGGTTTATAGGTTGAAGCAAGAAGATGGAGGTAGAAAAAGGTATAAAGCTAGACTTGTGGTGAAGGGGTTTACACAGAAAAAGAGTATAGACTTCAATGAGATAATTTCTCTTGTTCTTAAAATGACTTAAATCAAAACTATTTTAGGTCTAGTAGCAATTGAATATTTTCATCTTGAGCAGTTAGATGTAAAGACAACCTTTCTCTATGGGGATTTGGAGGAAGCGTTATATATGTAGTAACCATGAGGATATGAGGTAAAAGGGAAGGAGAAACTAGTATGCAGGTTGAAGAAGAGCTTGTATGGCTTAAAACATGCTCCAAGGTAGTGGTATCTAAAATTTGACAGATCTATGTCGGAACAAGGTTATATTAGATGTCACTCTGATCATTGTGTTTATCTCAAAAGGAAAAATGATGGTAGCTATATTATATTGTTATTGTATGTAGATGACATGCTTGTTGTGGGTTCTAACATGCAGGAAAGAAATGTGCTCAAAGGAAATTTTGAAAAATCATTTGCAATGAAGGATTTGGTTGCTGCAAAACAAATCCTTGGTATGAGAATAACTAGAGATAGGAAGAATCGAAAATTAACATTGTTTCAGAGTGAGTACATATAAAAGGTGTCGAAAAGATTTAATGTGCAAAATGCAAAACCAATTAGTATACATTTGGATAGCCATTTCAAACTAAGTAATGAGGTGTGTCCCAAGACTTAGGAAGAAATGGCTTGTATGTCTAAAGTTCCATATGCATCGACAGTTAGAAGCTTAATGTATGTAATGATCTGCACAAGGTATGATATTGCACATGCAGTGGGAGTTGTAGGCAGGTACATGAACAATCCAGGAAAATAACATTGGATGTCGATGAAGTGGATTCTCAAGTATTTGAGAGGTACCATAAATAAAGCATTATGCTTTGGTGGTTCAAACATTGCTCTATAGGGATATGTTGATGCGGATATGATGGGTGATAGAGATAACAGGAGGAGCACCACAGGGTTTGTGTTTACTCTAGGTGGAACAACTTTCAGCTAGGTTTCAAAATTATAAAGTGTTTTTGCACTCTCAACGACGGAAGGAAAGCATGTTGCTACTACAAAGGCTAGTAAAGAAATGATTTGTTACAAAGGTTTCTGGATGAATTGGGTAAGAAGCACGAGTTGGGCAGGTTATATAGTGACACCCAGAGTGGCATGCATCTTGCAAATAAATCTGCATTTCATTCCAAGACTAAACATATATAGCTCAAGTACCATTTCATACGGTTAGTATTGGAAAATGGACAATTGAAGTTGGAAAAGATACACACTAGCCAGAATCCTACAGATATGTTAACAAAATTTATAACTAGGGAGAAACTGAGATTCTGCTGAGTTTCAATTGGTCTTCAAGTATGATGATGAAGATGAGAAACAACCAGTTCCAAAGTGGAGTCATTGTCCAACAAATGAAGCAGCAATGGAGTTGCTATAATCAGTCTCCAAGTGGGATATTGTTGGGTGTGGAGCCTGATTATCTTCTTTATTCAAAGGTATCTCCGCATTGGACCCCATTTATTAATGTGATGGAAATGTCGCCCATTTATGTGCACCACTAGGGGGTCCAGGGAGGGGGTGAAGATGATTCTTCAAAGTCCCCCCCCCCCCCATGAGGGATTGGGGGCAGCACCCCCGAAGCTAAAAATAGATGTAAAATTTCCTTGTAAAATGTTGTAATTTCATAGTCAATCTAGGTTGTTCATTAGGCGGAAATATGACAATAGAAGTTATGTTTAATTCAAGGTTTTTTCCCTAGAAGGCAACCCCTCGCTATATATGAGGGAATTTTATTATGGCTATGTAGATGTGTATTCTGAGCGATAAAAAAAGAGAGGAGATTGTGTGAGAGCGAAGAGGGAATTACAACGGATATGTTGTAGGTTGTATCTCTTCTTTTTGATGGATAATATAAAAGGAAGGATTGGTTGTTTCTCCATGGATGTAGCCCAAATTGGGTGAACCACATATATATGTGTCTCTCTTGTTTTCTGCATTTTCTATGTTTATATTTCTACAATATTTTATGTGTTCCATTTCTCTGTAATATATATTTTTTCTAAGATGTCCCATGACCAAGGCCTTATTTTGCCTTTATTAACTTTATTACATGGATTTTTGACTAGGGTTGTTACAGAACCCTACCCCTTGGGGAACACCATCCTCGGTGTTTAATGACACCTCCTAAACATCAAGATTGCTAAAAGAAAAACATACTTCCCATGGATATTTATAACTTAGCTTGTTGCAGTATTTATAATGATCAACCCGCTGAGACACAAACCAACATAACCAACATAACAATCATAATGACATGACAACCATACCACTTATTGGAGCTTTATAACACATATCGTGATGGTATTTACATCCATATACATATATACATATACCGAAACACCACACCAAAATATATACCAAAATGCATTTGCTTAACCAACGAATATAGAAGGATACATATCCCGCATCTAATCATCCATCTCTTGTGTAGCTTCGTTAGGCCCAAAGTGCTTCCATTGCGTTTTAACCTGCTCGATGGCTTGGTTCCTAAGCATGAGAATATTTCTCTGCAAAATTCACTGAGTTTCCATCTGGAATTCTCCTTTTGGCTCCACGTATAATACAAACCAGTCAATCATATGATAAACATATTTAACATACTTCTTAAGCAATGACACATGGAAAAAATCATGGAATTTCACTATCGAGGGTTACTAGTCCAATCCTTTCAAGAATATTGAAAGGTCCACAAAACCAAGGTCCCAACTTGGCACATGATCTAATCCTCAAGTAGCTCTTCTTAGGCTTGATGTGAAAGTACCCTTGTTCCCCAACATGAAAATCCATAAGAAACATGTTCTAATATGCACAACTTTTATTTCTATCTTATGTTGCCTTTAGATTCTTCTTGATTACCTGCATTTCCTATTCCATTTCTACCAACATGTTTGGTGCTATCAATACCTTGTTAACTAGATCACTCCAACTGATGGGAGTATTACAACTCCACCAGTAGAGTTCCTCAATTGGACTCATCCTCAAAGAATCTTGATACCCATTGTTGTAAGAAAACTCTACCAAGTGGAAGATACTCTTCCCACTTTCACTGATGATGCATGACGTACATTCTCAACATGTCTTCCAAAATACTTTTGACCCTCTCAATATTTCCATCTGTCTATGGATGATAAGTTGTGCTAAATGCCAACTATGTACCCAAACCTAAAAACAACTCCTTCCAGAATCTCGAAGTGAACTTTGCATCCTTGTCTGACACAATCTTCTTTTGAACACCATGTAACGTCACTACATTTCTGATGAATACATGTGCTACATCATTAGTTGAATAAGTAGACTTCATAGGAATGAAGTGTGCTACCTTTGTCAACCTGTTAACCACAACCATAATAGAATTATTCTTTGTTGATGTCCTTCACAAACCTGTGATAAAGTCCATGGAAATAACTTCCCATTTCCACTCTAGAATTAGAATCAGTTGTAGTAATCCACATGGATTCTTACACTCTGCTTTTACTTGTTGAAAATCCAAGCATCTAGCCATAAACTCAGGCACTTCTCTCTTCAAATTTGACCAATAGTATAACTTATTCACCGTTTTCAATGTCTTCTGATATCCTGGGTGATCTGAATATGGCTTAGCATGAAATTCCCTCAAGATAAGCTTCTTAAGCTCACTGTTGTCTGAATCATATATCCTGTCCCTAAATCCGACCAAGCGATATGCTGTGAGATGATAGTCCACATCTTGATCATCTATACCCTATTGTAACCTATGCATAAGCTAAATATACCTATCATCCTACTATCTTGCCTGCAAGATACGATCATGCAAATATATCCCATAAGAACTCATATATGTTATGTGATTTAGTTGTATCTACCTGCTCAGATCATCTACAACCCTATTATCTTTACCTTTAATATACCTGATCTCAAATTCAAACTCACCGATTGTGACCAACCATCTAGCTTTCCTTGCATTCAAATTCGGTTGGTCAAATAGATACCTCAATCCATTGTGATCTTTCATCAATACAAACCTCTTGCCCAAAAGATAATGGCTCCACATATTCAATGCATGGATGATCATTAGAAACTCAAAATCATGTGTCATATAATTCTGCTCGTGCTCATTCAATTTCCTTGATTCATAGCATACTACCTTTCCTTCCTGCATAAGAAATCCACCAAGTCCTCTCTTGCAAGCATCTGTACATACCACAAATTCTTTATCCAGATCTGTAATCTTTAACACTAGAGCATTCGTTAACAACTGCTTCAACTACTCAAAACTAGCTACGTATTCCTTTGTCTATTCAAACTTCTTACCTTTCCTTTGAAATGATGTAACCAGATAAGAAATTCAAGGGAAGTTCCTCATGAACCTCCTAGAATAACCTGCTAACCCCATGAATGATCTTACCTCGTACACATTTCTAGAATATGCCCACTCCATGATAGCCCTTATCTTCTCTCGATATACTATTATGCCTTCCTTGGAAACCACGTGTCCCAAGTAATGTACCTCTATCTGAAAGAAACTGCATTTACTGAGCTTGGCATACAATTGATGCTCTCTTAGTAATATCAATACTGTTGTTAAGTGTTCAACATGTTCTTCCTCATTATTAGAATATATCAATATATCATTAATGAACACAATAAAAAACTTGTCCAGATAAGGACACAATACACTATTCATCAAGAACATAAAGGGAGCTAGAGAATTATTCAAACCGAAAGGAACTACAAAAAACTCATAATATCCATACCTGCTCCAGAAATAAGTCTTAGAAATTTCCTCTTCTTTAATGTGTACCTAATGATATCTTGATCTCAGGATAATCTTCGAGAACATTATTGCTCCCTTCAACTAATCTAACAATTCATCAATCCTCGGCAATGGATACCTTTTCTTGACGGTCACCTTGTTCGGCTGCGTCTAATTGATGCACAACCTGAGAGTACTATCCTTATCCTTTACAAAAATATTGGTGCACCCTAAGGTGATACACTTGGCCTAATTTATCCCTTGTCAAGGATTTCCTTCAACTGCAACTTCAAATCCACCAACTCTAGCGTGCTCATCCTGTATTGGGCCCTAGATGTCGGTGCTACCCCTGGTACCAACTCAATATAAACACCTACTTCCCTATGAGGTGGAAATTCTAAAATATTTGTCGGAAACACATCCTGAAACTATTGTAGAACTGGGTACCTGCTCAAGACATCCACATCCTTAACTTCGCTACCTTTGTCACTGGAAATATGAATTACGAATAACACACACCCTTTCCTACGAATACACTTTTCTTGCATGGTTGTCACCATTATAACTGATGTTTTCTTCTTCTTACCCTGTAATATTATTTGTTCTCCATTGTCATCGAAGCACTCAATAGATTTTTCATAACATTCCACCTTAGTCCTATGAAGATACAACCAATTCATACCCAAAAACATAATATACGAACCCAATGGAAATACATTAAAATGTGTTGATGTAGGCATACAATTCAACCCAAATGCACAAGCTCTTACCCAATGATGAACTCACTTCTTTGTACCTATAGCGAACTACACTAACCAATATTTTGCATGAACTTCTTTATTCAAACCAAACTTATCCACCAAGTCAGGATTAACATAACTATAATTATATTTAGGGTCAACTAGAATAGAAAAAATTGATCACAAATCTTACCGTCCATCTCAATAATAGATGCATGTTGATATTCCTGCCTGTTGTCCAATGCTACATAGATCCGAGGAATACTCAGTCCAAATTCCACATTATCTATGGTCTACCTCCTTAATGTTGTGGACCATCTCTCTTGCAATGCTCTCCTCCACAAGTCCAACACCGTAAGGGCTTCCTATCATCACCCATGTTCTACTCAAAACGAAATCCTTATCCTATATTAGATGCAGTGAAATTCTTATGTGGTTCTTTATTCTCTTTGTTACTTGTATCTTGAGGTCTTGTTCGCTTCTTGTTCCATTTTCCTTTATTCTTATCATTACCTTTCCAGTCCTGCTTAGTCTCATATATGCACTTTTAATGCTCATATCAATGCTTTAGCTTCCAGATGGCCTCCTCAAATGATATGGACTCATCAAATTCAATCCTTTCCTTGAATGCTACCAGAAACCCACCGATGAATCTCTAAATCTCCGGTTTCTCCTCCTTGAGGTAAGTCACATATCTCAATAACCCCAAAAATATGCTAGTGTACTCCTCATTGATCATAGATCCCAATTTCATCTCATAGAATTCCTTTGCTCTGTCATCATAGTATGTCTGTGATAGATGCTTCTTCTTGAATAGTCTCTTGAACTAATTCCAAGTCAACTCCTCTTCATGAATGCCTTTGATGTTATTTACATCTTCCCACCAAATGTTTTCTTTAACTTTAAGACTGAACATAGCTATTATGAACTTCATGTTCGTTGAGTAATCATGCAACCTAAAGAACTTATTCATCCCAAGAAAGCATGCTTCGACATCCTGTGACTTCTTCATTTCCCCATCAAATGTAGGTGTCTTTTCTTTATGTAACTCATCTTCCAAAAATCCCTTGTCACTCCTCTTATAAGGATGATAATGATGATGATCATGATATCTGTCAGAACCAGCACTAGAATAGAACCTATGTCCATTGCCTCTCCTATTTGGAGATTCCAAAAACATGAAATCTATAATCGTTTCATCTCTATCTGACCTATGCCCACTGTGAGATCTACATCCATATGCCTAATTCATCCTATCCTCCTATCCATGGCTGATCTGAAGTGGTCCTTATCTCTGCAATTTTGAAAAACTCTGAAGAATTATTGCATTGAATTATAATTGTTTCTCTTGTGGCTGCATGATTATGTCATTATCTTCTTTGCAACTTCTTATTTCTTCCTTCAAGCTTCTCAATGTGTCTATTATGTCAGAAGAGTGCCCAACACCACGCTACTCATCTGATCCATAGGGAAAGTCTCATGAATTGTAGTCTACAATCTTGCTAATCATCTTTGCTCTCTTCTTCCTGCAAGGTGTATTATGTTACCTAAACCAAATTGTAAACAAAAAAACACACCTTAGTATAGTTCGGGGAGGATATCTCATCTACAAGACTGACCAGATTAATAATATACATACATAAACATAATCAAGTCAACATATAATCATCATTTCAGCCATTACCTAGTTATCAATGCCTAAATATACATGACCACATACAACGACTTCATGCACAACAACCATCACCAACTCAATGTATGTGTAACAACATATAAACACTGAGATGCATACCCAATGCATAACTGACACCATAAACTTTCACTTGGAGACACAAATGTAACCACGATCACCACCATGCATACACAACAATTACATAGACCATAAGCATAAGGATCACATATGCAACTGACATGTATGCATGACCGACACAAAACCCCTCCAGTCCAAGGGTTGAAACATGCTTTGATACCACTCTATAACACCCTCCTCCCATATTTACCCAAGATAACTAGTCCATCGAGGTAAACATGTGATGAAGAGTTACCATGATATGATTCAACTCCCAAAGTACAGTTAAGGAAGTGGAACTGACATGAAAATACCAATCTAACCTTCCACACATGCTAGAAAACCTCTAGGAGCTAACCATCCCTTCCAGGTGACCAACCCCTAAGGCAACTTACCTTTTTATGAACTAGATCTCTAGTCACTCCCTTTCCAAGCCATCCAAGTGACTGAGAGCCTCCAATCACTCCCATGAGCTTACCTGAGTGTGACTATAGTCTTTTTCTTTTAGTGCTATGTCAACAACTGTGAGATTTACGTCTATTTTCCAGGGCTAGGACCTAGTCACTACCTATAACTCCATGAAACTTCCAAAACTCATAAAAGACACAAATAAAATTCTTTTGATAACAAACTGGATCAAGGACTTGAATGGAACGCTACTAACCATGACAAGCATTTCATTAAACATGTCACAAATTTGTAATCTATAGGTCATAACAACATAACTGAGCATAGGGGTCTCATAATTATCTAAGAATCACTAAGAAGTGTTGATGCCTTACCACAGTAGCTGCATTATCATCTATTAGGTCATATATTCATTATAAATTAATTTACTAATCGAAACATTAATAAATCCATACATCAACTCTGTCATTAAACATACTCATAACCAACATATAACCAACATAGATAAGAAGGATATAATAGCCATAAAACCCACATATAACCCAATACATTTACACATAAAATAATAAGGAGAAGGAGCTCTTATTAATGAATGCATAGGCCGACCAGGTATGGGACTTCCACAAACCACCCGACCATAGATTGGGCTGAACCAAATCTCTCTTTCAGCCAATCATCCCCTATGCCATATTCCAAGCATGATTGTGGGATCTCATGAAAAAAATCCAACAAAAATGAACCAGGGCTTCCAGAGGCAAAACCACCTCAACCCTCATCTAGTGATTCCACCTCATGGTTGTACATCACTAACCATCACCAGATTGGTCTCCACCCAAGTTGTCCAAGGCTTCCAGGACTAGTAACTCAACCCACAACTGTTGTCAGGATCCATAAAGTTTGTCCAACCAAGGCTCCAGGACTAGTATCTCAACCCACCAAGAAATCCATAGAATTTTTCCAACCAAGGCTCTGGGACTAGTAACTCAACCCACCAAGGAATCTAGAGCATTTGTCCAACCAAGGCTCCAGAACTAGTAACTCAACCCAAGTTGTTATAGGGCTTCCAAAGTGTTTGTCCAACCAAGGCTCCAAGAACTAATAACTTAAACCACAACCAAAGGAATATGAGAACCAACCAAAAAACAAAAGTAAAACCCAAAAAAACATGGCTATCCAAGAAATGGAAAGGCTAGGAAAAACCATTGTCAATCCAGGCAATCCTCCATGCCAATGATAGATCATAACAAAATAACCACATGCATATTCCATGCATGCCAAAACTCGCAAGGAAATTATGCATGCAACTTGGTACCTGCAAGCAAAACCCGTTGTAGTTACTGATCTTGATGTCCTCTTGCACTTTCCTTCTTTTCCTTTTCCTTCTTCCTCCAAATCCCAAGTATTCCACACTCCTCCAATAGTTCTCCAAGAAAAATCTAAGTGTCCAAGAGTATGAGAGAGCTCTAAAACTAAATTGACAAAAATTTGTCAACTAACCAAAATCTATGAATTGGTCTTCAAAATCCTTTTTATTAATGAGGCCTCTATTTTCTTCAATTTCCATTATTTGCCTTCATTTTCATCCTCACATGTAACCTTTCACCTTCATTTTCTCCTAATTTTCATTATTTTCATAAATAAAATACCAAATAATTCCACTTTGTCTTTCCAAAGCCTTAAACATTGCCTTTTTCAATTTCCATAGCTATTAATTAATCACAAGTGATCCCCATCACTATGTTTTTTTCCCAACATTTAGCATGGAATACGTGTTCCATGACTAATGTCTTATTTTTCCTTTATTAACTTTATTACATGGATTTTTTACTAGGGTTGTTACATTTATTGTTAAATTATTTTATTTTGTTTTGTTTTGATTATATAAGTGGTTATTACAAGGCTATAAAATCATGGGTTATGTTCCCTTTTTTCTTGGTCTAGCCCACCAAGAATTCAAAAAATGTTGCAAGAATAGCTTAGGCCATTTTTATCCATCAACATTTCTTTGGTGACCATATTGGGGAGCATAAGTGATCATTGGTATCGTCTATATATCATCTTTTCTTTTTATTTTTTCTAATTTTAATTCTTTTCCTTTTAATTTTTATTTTAATTTTTGTTATTTTTTAGGCTTTTAGTCTACTTGATTTTGTATGCTTTAAAAGTTATGACAATAGTGGATCCTCTTAATTTTGAAATCAAGAATGAACAATACAATATTTCCACTTCATTGCTCATATTTTTTTAAGAGACTTCCAAGAAGAACTTCCATGCATGTCAGCCTATTACTTTTCTTATATTATTAACTAAATATCTTTATCAAAGATTAATTGATCAAGAGATTGGAAAAGATAAAGTTGATCAAATTGTTTTAAGATAAGTTTATTGAATTTTAAGTTATCTTTTGATTCGTGGCTTTACTAGTCCCTACTCAACCTGATTTGTAGCCTAGTTTTAATAAACAATTTAGTATTACTTCTACTTTATTTTAAACTATGCTAAATATTGTTGAGACTAGGGAAGATGTTGAAAGACCTTGGGCTACAATTTCTCATGATACTAATCTAGTTGATGCTCAAGAAAGAGAAAGACAAGTTTGATATAGGATCTAAAATTTGTTTTTCTTAAGTAAATGCATAATACCCCTCAACAGTCTAAAAGGATGAAATGTCGTTCTCCTAAATTTGATTCCTTATTTGAAGTTAGAATAATAAAGGCTGAAATCCAACAAATTAAAAGAAAACTCCAAAGATATCTTTCTTCTTTCTAAATTGTCTCACCATCTCTTGTCTTGAACATATCATCGATTTATAGAACAATGGCATCTCAACCTTCAAACCCACCTATTTTAGGAAGTGTTTATAGTGGCTATAATCTTGTTATTTCTACAACCAATTTAAATAAATTTATCAAGAAATATGGTCTATTCCAATTTGAAGAATCTTGATCTAAATCCATGGCATATGCCATATCCTCTTGATATAGCACCAACTACTGCCCCACAACCCAAATTTAAAGATTATCTGCCCAAGTTTTTCGGATACAATACATGCATAGTTGATGTGTACATATAATTTTTTTTTTGAATGCATGTAAGAAAATAGGAGCACACACAAATGATATATGTATGTGTTTTCTTATTAATACTCTTGAAGAAAGAGCATCAATTCATTTTTTTAATTTTCCTCCTAGCTCTTTCTAAACATGGGTTGAGTTATGTTCTTGGTTTAAATATACTTTTGGACAACAACAAATCCCTATAGATTGGCTAAAATAGTATAAAAATATGGTTTATCAACCTAATGAATCAATACAAACTTTTAGTTTGAGGCTAACTAAGTTATATAATAATATTCTTAAGATTAGAAGATCTCATAGTCAAGATGCCCTAATACATTATTATAATACTATTTTGGAAATTTATAAGAATAGGATTGAGGAAATATTTGTAGATAACATTTCTTTCACCCTTTAGACTTGTTTAGAGTTTGAGGATCACAATCTAAGAACTTGTTTCCTTTAATGGATACAAATAAAAGTATGGAAATGATTGTTGTGCTTTAGCTCATGCAAGACATGAATAATAGGATGATTTCTTTTGAAAGAAAGGTTTCCCCCTTAGCTTCAAATTATGTTATTCAACCCACTCCCATGTAATCCATACCTAGTCTCTTAAATATATCTTATTTTTATTTTTGTGAACATTACCATGATCAACAAACTTGTGAAGTTATGAAGGGTATCCAAGAATTGTTTTTTGGAAAGAAACAAACTCCTGCTATTAATAGTCCCATTATTAACACTTTAGAATGGTTAAAAGAATGAGGATTCAATGTTGTGAATGCCCACCATCAAACTATTTGTTTTAAAGAAATGGGTATTGAAATTGTATTAGTAAAACTGGGATTTGACCCAAACCTTTATAATTCTTCTGGGAACAATAGCTATTGTAATTCCTTGAAGGTTTGGAATAAAGCACACAATATCATCCAAAAATATTACATGAGAACCCCACTTACAAAAAAAGTGTTCCCATTCCAACTAAATACTTTCCAAAATACTCCTAAAATCCAAATGTATTTGCATCCCATTTTCAACATAATTTCATTTTAACTTGGATTTTCTTCTAGTTAATCCTAGAGAGATACTTTTCATCTTTTTTCCAACTTGATTCCAACCCATGTTTTCTAAAAATTGCCTCATCATAATTCAGAGTGTGATCTCTACTAACATCTTCATTTTTTGGGGTCAATGAAGACTCTTTCGCATCCACCTAGTCCACCAAATGAGGAGATTTTTTGAACTTATTTCCTAGGGGGAAATCCTCTTAAGGAATGTGTAACAACCTCCGAGGTAAATGTACATATAAACAACATAATAGGAATAGAAATATAATAAACATATCAGCCATCAAAATCCAGATATATATATATATATATATATATATATATATATATATATATATATATATATATATATATATATCAGTACATTTGCACATGAAAATCAAGGGAATGAATTTTTCATTAATAAATGAAATGAACAAACCGGTGATGGGACTACCATGTTCCACCCGACCATAGATTGGCTGAGCCAAGTCTCTCTTCAGCCAATCACCCTAGTGCCATATTCCAAGCATGAATTTGGGATCTCATAGAACACATCAACCAAAACTCATCCAGGGCTTCCAGAGGCCACCCACCTCAACCCATCAAACAGTGATTCCACCTCACAGTCAGACATCACCAAAAACCATCATCAGGTTGATCTCCATCCAAGCCTTCCAGGGATTCCAAAGTGTTTATCCAGCCAGAGCTTCCAGAACTAGTAACTCAACCCACATCTTGTACAGGGCTTCCAGAGCATTTGTCCAACCAAGGCTTCCAAAACTATTAACTCAACCCACAACTTATACAGGGCTTCTAGAGCATTTGTCCAACCAAGGCTTCCAAGACTAGTAACTCAACCCACCAAGGGCTTTTAGAGCGTTTTTCCAGCCAGGGCTTCCAGGACTAGTAACTCAACCCAAGCTGTTACATTTGTTCAACCAGGGCTTCCAGGACTAGTAACTCAACCCAAGCTATTATAGGGCTTCCAGAGTGTTTGTTCAACTAGAGATTCCAGGACTAATAACTCAACCCAAGCTAAGGAAACATGAGAACCAACAAAAACAAAGCAATTAAAGTAAACCCACAATCATCATGGCTATCCAGGAAATGGCAAGGCTAGGCAATCCATTGTCGATCCAGGCAATCCTCCATGTTAATGATAGATCACAACCAAGAAACCACATGCATGTGACATGCATGCCAAAACTAGTGAATAAATCATACGTGCAACTCGATACCTGCAAGCAAATCTGATGTAGCTATTGATACCGATGCCTTCTTGCGCTTTCATGTTCTTCCTTTGCCTTCTTGCTCCAAGAATCCAAGTATGCCACACCCCCCAAGGGTGATCCAAGAAAACTCTAAGTAACCAAGGGTATGAGAGAGAGAGGGAGAATAATGAGAGAGCTCCAAAACTTAACTGACCAAGTCTCGCCGATTGATCCTTAGAAGCCTTTTTATTAATGAGGCCTCTATTTGCTTCATTTTCCATTATTTTCCTTCATTTTCCTCCTCACATGCAACATATGACCTTTCACCTCATTTTTCTCTTAATTTTCATTATTTTCCTTTATTTTCCTCCTCGCATGCAACCTGTGACCTTTCACCTCCTTTTTCTCCTAATTTCCAATATTTTCATAAATAAATGTGCCAAAATACCATTTTACCTCTTTAATGCCTTTTCCAATTCGCTTATCCACAAACAACCAAATGAACACCCCCTAGGATGTCTTTCCCACTATTTAGCTTGGAATACGTGTCCCATCATCCGTGGTATTTATATATTTTTACATGGAATTTTCACCAGGGTTGTTACAAAACCCTCCCCCTTGTAGAACACCGTCCTCGGTATTCAATGACACCTATAACCAACATGACTACTGAAAATAAAACATACTTCCCATGGAGCTTTATAACATAGCTCATTGCAGTATTTACAATGAAATACCTGCTCAAAAGCAAAATATCATGACAACATGACCAGATAAAAGCCATACCGTATATTGGAGCTTTATAACACAACTCATTATGGTATTTACAATGATATACACATTTTATTAACCAAAAAATAAAGGATATGATGCCCGTATCTACAACAAGGGAATCCAGAGGCTCACACCTCCACCCTTAAGTAATACCAAGGTTCACCTCCTTTCTAGGAAGTCCAGAATCCACTACACGGTCAAATTTGCATTCAATGTCCAGCGAACAATTATTGGCTCATTGTTCCAGGGGGCACTCTCAATGTGCATCTGAATCTATCTAGCAATGCTAATGAACAAACAAATCCATCCATGACCTTCCCTTCTCTGCTACATAGTCCCTCGGGAATCTGGTCACCCATTCCATGTAGTCACTCACCTTCCAAGTTCTGTTGGCACCCCCATCCCAAGCAGTCCATCCGTTGGCAAGGCTTCCTCGCATCAGAAGATACAACAACCAAGGCATATACCTACCTCAAAACCATCATACCGGTCATAACATGCTCATGGAAATCAATGGACACTATTGGGTACCAGTGTCCCACAATGGCCCTACTCTTGAATATTTTACCAACATGTTGCTACATGTTCCAATTCCTTTGCTATTGCTACTAATTCTTGCAGTTGATTTCAACCACCCAATTGGGCATGTTCATGATTCCTGTACCATGCACATAGCTTCCATCATTTTTAAGATAAATAAAAATAAATTCACATCATAACTCATTGGTAGCTCATCAATAAGGTACATTTGCAATCATGTTCACTTCCTATCACAACAAGTCAAACTAGCATATTTGACAAAATCAACATATATAAAAATATCACATCAGGTTAGCTCAAGCATAACCATCAAAATCATAAATGACATGTAACCATAATTAATCAAAGTCATATATCAGATGTAATCATCATGGGCCATAATCATAAGTCACATGCATACTAAAACTGAAATACAATATTGATACTTATCCTTCATCGATCCTTACTTCTACTTTGGTTCTTTTTGTAACACATTGGATTGGTTTCCACACCCGAAAATATCCAGTGCCTTCTCCTCAACCATGTGCACATACACATAGTGTGCATCACACACATATAACCACACATCATACCACACCATGCAATACATGCATCTACCCCTGACATACAACACATACATCTACACCCAGTATATACCATACAATGCATCCATCTATAAATGATGTGAAATACCACCCAATTCATGTACCTACACATAGTACTACACAATTATTAAACACACCATAATATCATGACTACATGATGCATATACATAATAACGCATGCTCATAACACAACATCGACGACATGCACACAATACCACATGTACACCAATACCATATGTACAACATGTACACAGTACCACCTATACACTGCACCACTTGCACAACATGTGCACAACATCACATATACATGGCACCACCTGCACAACATGTACACAACACTGCATGTACCTACACCACTATACAACGTGTACACAATACCACATGTACACAGTACCACACACACAATGTGTACGTGACACCATATGTACATAGCATCACATGCACGACATGTACACAGCACCGCATGCTCATAGCACCCGATGTACAACATGTACACGACACCACATTCTCACAACACCACTTATACAATCATGCACACAACACCATATGTACATAGCACCATATGTACAACATGCACACAACACCAAGTGTACATAACACTACATATCCAACATAGCATCATCCATACACATCACTGCATATCCAACATGCACAAATCACCATATGCACACACACCGCATATACATCATGAAGATAGTACAATATGTACACAACACCCCATATGAAATATTCACACAACCCTATTTGTACCGTCATGTACATAACATTGCATAAATAACATGTACACATGCTATGTATACACAACACCACAAGTTCACACATCATAGATGCAACATGTACAACATATACAACATATGCATAACAGTAGTACCACACATCCAAAACCACACTTTCCTTACCAAGAAACCTTGCTTCCGGTATCTCATCCATGCTTATCCTAGCATGCCGCTGTTATACAGTAAAATTAACCCCTCATCAACTAAGAGGGGAAAGGCATGATAGATGAAGCAAAGACCAAGATCACATGCCTTGTTTCCACACTAACACTGGCTATACACTGACAACCTGCTTTATAAAGCTTCTCTATAAGCCTAAGGGTGTGTTAGTGACCCTACTAACTACAGTTGTTAGTTCGGGAACAACTTTAGTGGATCCTAATGAAGTTATAAAGGTAAAATGAGCGAATTGACTCATAAATATCTAGATATTTGCTCCTAAATCTATTCAAGAAAAGCAAGGAAACATCTCAAGTTTGACCTATTTAGGGGATTTCTAATCCTAATGAAGGAGGAAAATGGGAAAGAGCTGAAAAGCATAGCAACTTCATTGCTTTTACCCTAAGGAACTCATGGAGGAACTTGGAAATCCTAACTCAATTGCTACATAAGAAAAGCTAGGGCTATGGCGATAAAGGTCAGATCATTTGAAAGGATAGCTTACTTGATTGTTGAGCATAGTCTCAAATCTAAGCATAAGAAGTTGGTAAGAAGGGGGAGAGAGAGAGAAGCCGGAGGGGTAAGGGAAGGCTGATGCAACAGATGGTTGTAATCACTCTTTCGACATTAATATAGAACTGTAGTTGTATTGTCTACTCCGTGGTGTTGGTACTATCATTCATTTATTTGTTTGTCCAATACCTTTTAGCATGAGTAACTTACTTATGTGTAACTAGATGTCTTTTATGTATTCATGTATTAGTTATCAACGTTGTATGTTGTGATTATGCTTGTCTCTTCTATGCGTAGGACTTGATCTAGAGTTGGCTCAGGGGACTTCCACCTAGCTGCATTGTGCTCTCCAACAAATCTACACGGAGGCTTGAGGTAATCCACATGTCTTGCTTTTATAGTTAGTTAATGTTTATGGACATGCATGCAACTTCGTGATGGCTGCAGATAATATTACAGTCTTCCAAGGGTCCCAGGAAGACCCTTGAGGGTATCTCCATACACCGTGCATTTTATCCTATAGCAGCTGCAAACCACATTGCTTTCACTTTGCTGATGTATCCTTCAACATTACCTATCATAACATAAACATAGGCATAATACAAGCATACAATATAAATTGCCTCATATATTTGTCATGAATACTCTTCCCACTTGGTTCCTCATCTCCAAGAACTCGTCATGCCATTCACCAGTATAAGCAATCATTCCTCCACAATAATGATCCCTGATAATCCCTATAAGACAGTAACATAGATACATACATACATACATATATAATCGTTAGCATAAAACAATCATCACCTTGTCAGACAACGACATACATACATTCATGTATACATATATAAACATCAGCATAATCATGATCATAACATAATTGCCAGATAACATAAGGTCTAGGTTAATAGGAATTCCTTTATTCATGTAACACATGTGCAAAATTGAGAACAACAATTCCCAACATAGCCAAGGCATATGACACCTTTGATTCATTTACTTTACCTTTTCTGGTTACATTTCTTGTGTCTGCACTACTATTGTCCATTTACCACAATGGACCCAACCAATCCAACCGTCTGTCATAGTCTTACTTTCCGCTGCACTTACTCATGCACTGAGCTTCATCCGGGTCATGCTTTACTTGCATTACCTGTCGAGTACCACAAAACTCTCCTCAAGCTCCATCAACTTTCCTCTTTCCCAACCAATTCCCAAGACTTAAAACATAAAAGGCAAGAAAAACAACAAACAAGAAGAAGACGATAAAACCCAATAGCAACATGACTCCACAAACAAAGTGGTATGGCCATACATTATACATAAACGAAGCCGCAAAATTAAGCTCAACAATTCATAACAGGCCAAAAGCACAAGACTAACAACAAACACCATGACTCAATCCCCATGGTTCCTAGGGAAAGCTCAATCCAAGCCTTCTTCAAGATTTCATGGCAACCTCTCTTGCCATGCAACTCCCTGCATCATGCTTTCATTAACACATAACTGTTAGTGCATAAATAAACATAACAATACACTAGCTACTTCATCTTGTTGTGTCAAGCACGTTGCTTGCAACTGAACACATCCACACCATCTCTCAAGGGACTCCAATACTTTAACAGATCCACCTATAGCTAAAGACTAGCTAATATACCTGTCAAGTACATGTTCATGAATATAGCACATATCTAGATAATATCATACAAAATCAAGGTTAAGAAGACTTCCTATGTGCAAAGACCTCATTCGTTTGGAATTAGGGTTTCCAAACATAGTCAAAGGAATTATTTCCCCATTCCTTTCTTTTACCTTTCTTTTCTTTTTACCTTGCTGCAATTAAGTCTTATTATGCGCTATCACATCATCCAACTGTTAGTTATGTCATCACATCAACTATTACCTTGTCACGCTAATACCAAGCATGTTTCCTACAACTTCTCACACATGTCAACCACATGTTCCAAATATCAAGACAATCATATTTATCAATTTGAAATCAATTGTTACCAACACTAACAATCATGTCATAATCCATAGTCAACTCACAGTCGCCAGTCATAATACTACAACTATCACCTACTATACTCCAGTACATATCAACTGTCTCAGCACATATATTTTAGTACAATCATCTTAAAACAAGATCATTTGAACACATACTCATATTAAGCAATTCATCAATCATTCAAACACTTGCAAACATACCATGTTAAATAAATTAATTATACGACATAATAGGCACCAAACACTCAAATACCAAATAGGTGACATAATCAACTATGAAACACCAAGTATAATACATAAGCAAACTCATACCTTAGTGTACCTCAGGGGAGGCTATCTTTTCTGCATAATCAATCTAGTTAGAGAGATATAACTTTACAACATGTCAACATAAATCATGATATCCATAACATTAACTAACTAACATGTTCATGTCATAAGATCATAAGTATTTGTCATTCATGCATAGCAATCACATATGTATGATCAATCTAGATTAGTATGACACCATATCACAAACATGTCAGCTCATGCCTAAATATCGCAACAATAACCATCTGCATAGGTCAAACCAGGTTAACACAATACATATAACATCAAGATATTCAAGGCAATGAACATAACCATCATGCATATGACCAATCCAAATTATAACATCAATATCTCAATGAAATGACCCTAATCATCAAGTTAATAGCATATAACAACAATAAGCTATATATCATACTCATCAACAAAATAAAACTGAATCATCAAGCTAACTATCATATAACAATCAACAAGTTAACCTATAACATACTCATCAGCAAAATATAGCATAATCATCATGTTACCTAATATAAAACAACAATAGAAATGCATACAACTACAAGTCATTATCATTCTTGACTATCTGACGCATGTGAATATAACTACACTAATCAACCAACATCTATCATGAATGTAACCATAACTTCAAAAGACATGTACATAAACCTAATCTATATAAACCTAATGCATATAAAATCCTTAACTTACATACCTACATGTCGAACATACAATACCTATATGACGATCTACTCTTACCCCAAAGTCCAATGTTGCAACCTCATTATAATGATTTGCATCTTGTGCTCTATCTCAGCCAACACATTAACATCATAACATCCAATAGCACCATGATGACCTAAATTGCATACAATGACTTCACAAGGCATATTTGACCTACTATACATGCATAATCATAACCAAGACCATACACGCATAACAACTGCATATACACACATAAAAAATGAGTACCAAACCATATACACATCATTCCAGCTAGAGTCCAGTCATCAATGCATGACCATATCAACTACACAAACCATGACCTCATTCATGACAACAACCATTACTCTGTTGTACACATTGCCACATGCAACCGACACTATGCATAAGTAATGTCAAACCAACTACTAATATGCATAACCGCATGTAGTTGAACATAATCAATCAGTTCTTGTAATCAACCTACAAGACTAGTGCATGTAATCAAAATATTAAAAAATGTAACCTAACATACAAAGATGTAAGTAGGTATTAGGAAATCAACATGTAAGCGACATATAATTCATACATAGTCAGTCACATTTTCCAAAAATCAAGACATCGTGTCTTTTAATTTGAAATCATCATTCACCAATACTAACAACCTATAAGCATACCCCCTTACTATCCATGGTCCACCCTAAAGTAGAAGGAGGAAGCTACTAATCTCCAATGTCCAATTATGGAAATGGGATCTCCAAATCTCTACTAAATTTAACCACACTTGAAAAGAAATTTATTTTTATTTCTCATACATTTGTATGAGACTAAGTCAAAAACATTTCACTTATTCCACTTGTAACATAATAACTAAAAACATGCCACTTTTCCATTTCCTTACATGCAACTTTTCAAATTCCTTGCATGCAACCTTTCAAATTCCCTACATGCAACTCTTCAAATTATTTGCATGCAAATAGGAATAGATAAGCTACATCCATATTATGATACTACAATACTATCCCATCCAATAAAAAATAACATTTTCTTCAAACAATTACCATACTTTTACATTTTCTTCAAACAACTACTATACTATTACATTTGCATGTAAGCATTTATTCAAATACTTTACGTGAAAACTAATATAGAAAACTATTTGCATACAATTAAGAATATATTAACTACAATAATACTATTACACATCAATATTATCCCTAACCACAAAAAACATACTCATTGGGGAATTTTATGAAACAATTTGTATGCAATTAATCATTGAACCATTTAAGAATTTCATCAAACACTTTGCATGCAAACTAATATAGTGAATGATTCAATGCATATATCCTAAACTATAGTAGTACAAGTTATGGAAACTGAACCATGTGATCAGTGTTATTTTCCCTCACTATGGTTCAAGTTTCAACTTCTGATATTTCATAGATGAAAAGTTATAACAAAAATACCAACACAATCCTATTTGGTGCAGAATTCTAGGAGTATCCATAAATCTCGACTTACACTGGTCATATATCCTAAACTATAGCGAATAAATGTCTGAAATTTTTAACAAAAAAATCAATGGAATTTCCCTTCATCGTGGAAAAAATTTGAGCTCCTCGGAGTTCCCAGAAGAAAAGTTATAACAAAAATGTCAGTGTGACCTGTTTGAGGCCTGATTTTAGGAGCATTCAGAAGACTCGACTCCCTCTGCTCATATCTCCTAAATATTGCGACCCAATATCTAAAATTTCTACCGCATAATCATTGGTATTTCCCCTCGATGTGGACGATTTTTCAGCTTCTGAAAGCCTACAGAATAAACGTTATTGCAGAAGTTCCAATGTGACTTGTTTAAAGGTGCATTCAGGAAGGTCATCTTCCTTAGATCATAATTTCTAAAGTATTGTGAACCAATATCTGAAAATTTTACCACATTATTAGTGGGATTTACCTTCAATATGGACATATTTTCAACTTCTAAAATTCCACAGAAGAAAATTTATAACAAATATGACAGAAAGGTCTAAAATTTAACCTTTGTTCTTCATTTCACCTATGATAGAGCCCATCCAGTCCAATTGTTTGAACCATGCTCCGATACCACTCTGTAACAACCTCCAAGGTAAATGTGCATATAAACAACATAATAGGAATAGAAATACAATAAACATATCAGCCATCAAAATCCATATATATATATATATATATATATATATATATATATCAGTACATTTGCACATGAAAATCAAGGGAATGAATTTTTCATTAATAAATGCAATGAACCAACTGGTGATGGGACTACCACATTCCACCCGACCATAGATTGGTTGAGCCAAGTCTCTCTTCAGCCAATCACCCCCGTGCCATATTCCAAGCATGAATGTGGGATCTCAGAGAACACATCAATGAAAACTCATCTAGGGCTTCTAGAGGCCACCCACCTCAACCCATCAAACAGTGATTCCACCTCATAGTCGGACATCACCAAAAACCATCATCAGATTAGTCACCATCCAAGCCTTCCAGGGCTTCCAGAGTGTTTGTCCAACCAGGGCTTCCAGAACTAGTAACTCAACCCACATCCTATACATGGCTTCCAGAGCATTTGTCCAACCAAGGCTTCCAGAACTAGTAACTCAACCCACAACTTATATAGGGCTTCCACAGCATTTGTCCAACCAAGGCTTCTAGGACTAATAACTCAACCCACCAAGGGCTTCTAGAGCGTTTTTCCAACTAGGGACTCCAGGACTAGTAACTCAACCCAAGCTGTTACAGGGCTTCTAGAGTGTTTGTTCAACCAGGGCTTCCAGGACTAGTAAATCAACCCAAGCTGTTATAGGGCTTCCAGAGCATTTGTTCAATCAGGGCTTCTAGGACTAATAACTCAACCCAAGCTGAGGAAACATGAGAACCAACAAAAAAAAAGAAATGAAATTAAACCTGCAATCACCATGGCTATCCAGGAAATGGCAAGGCTAGGGAATCCACTTTCAATCCAGGCAATCCTCCATGTCAATGATAGACCACAACCAAGAAACCACATGAATGTGCCATACATGCCAAAACTAGTGAATAAATCATACATGCAACTCGATACCTGCAAGAAAATCTGATGTAGCTTTTGATGTTGATGCCTTCTTGCACTTTCATGTTCTTCCTTTACCTTCTTGCTCAAAGAATCCAAGTATGCCACACCCTCCAAGAGTGCTCCAAGAAAACTCCAAGTAACCAAGAGTATGAGAGAGAGAGAGAGAATAATGAGAGAGCTCCAAAACTTAATTGACCAAGTCTTGCCCATTGATCCTCAGAAGCCTTTTTATTAATGAGGCCTCTATTTTCTTCATTTTCCATTATTTTCCTTCAATTTCCTCCTCACATGCAACATATGACTTTTCACCTCATTTTTCTCCTAATTTTCATTATTTTCCTTCATTTTCCTCCTCACATGCAACCTATGACCTTTCACCTCCTTTTTCTCCTAATTTCCATTATTTTCATAAATAAATGTGCCAAAATACCTTTTTGCCTCTTTAATGCCTTATCCATTGCCTTTGCCAATTTCCTTAGCCATAAACAACCAAATGAACACCCCCTAGGATGTCTTTCCCACCATTCAACTTGGAATATGTGTCCCATCATCCATGGTATTTATATATTTTTACATGGAATTTTCACCAGGCCTGTTACAGAATGGGCTTAGATACATTCTTTCCTTTGACCATTTTTTAGTGCTCCACAATGGAAGCCCTTTTTCCATGAGAGTTCTCCGGAGAGGCACTTGGAGAATCATTTGATTTTCTATCTTTAAGTGGGATGACAAGAGCCTCCACATTAGTGCTTATCTTTTCTTGTTTTGTTGTTGAATAATTTGCTTCATTTTGGAACTTGTCCTCTTTACAAGAAGCTAGAGGAGGATCTACCTTAGATATTGAATAGTGATCAAAATTGGCACTCTCCCACCATCAATGTTTTTGACTTGGATTCTTAGCATTATTCTTCCCTGCTTTGGGGCAATAATTGAGGACATGTCCAGTCTCATAGTAGGCTCTGCAATGAAAACATATATATTCATAGTCTAACTTTTACATCAATGAGAATACAGGACCTATTAAATCTATTTCTATAGGAAATCCATTATTGAAATCCATATCCACACATATGCAAGGATATGTGGGCTTTAGATATAGTCTTGTATCTTCACTTCGATAACTGAATTTACCTTAGGCATTACCAATTGCAGTAAAAAGGTAAGGTTCCACAAATGCAAGGAAAGGTTGGAGAGCCTTATACAAACTAGAGCAGACGAAATTGAATCCATGAGTGGGTCAAAGGAGGGAAACCAAGGTTGGATAGAGAGCCCTTTGTTTCCCCAAAACCATGGAACAGAGCCAACAATCAAAGATCTATCATCAACTTTACTAAAAATTGATATAAAAAAACCTCTTGCTAGTGGGTAGATGTTCACATCATGTGAGATTAATGGTTTCTATTGCTTATAAATCCAAGAATGAAGGTAGACCATCTTTTTCCACAACCATTTAACTTATAAATTAATCTAGCTTCAAAAAAAAAAATAGCCTCACATATAGAACCTACCACTTGCAGAACCTCAATTATAGGAGCATCAAGAATGGGGATCTCATTGGTGTGGGATCTAGAGACAAACTTTAAAAAATTAGGTAAATAAGATGACCCCAAAGGCAGGCTTCTTGAAGCACACTTCACAATGTCACAAAAAGTCAAAGGAGGCACCGCTAGTCAAGGGCATTCTTAAATTTAAGGGAGAACAACGCTCGAAATACTAGTCTTTGAAACCAAGCCCGACGATAATGAAATTCCACTAGAGATAGTATTCACAAAAAAGGCCACTACAAAGAAATCCAAATATGGGATGCAAGAAGAATCAACACACTTAACTTTGAGAGAACTTGAGGGCGATCTTGTAGCTTTGGAAGATTGAGATGTCATTTTGACCATAAAGGGAGCCATTACAAGAGGAAAGAGAGCCACAATGACTAGAGTAGATAGAGGAGCTACCCACTGTAGAGAAAGAAGGAGCCTAGATAGTAGTAGAGGAAAAATATGGAGGAGGAGTGCCAATTGAAGGAGGGTGAAAGAAGGAGAATTAACACTAGGTTAGAGCCGAACCCTAGCCATTCCAGGAAAGCAACATGCATAATCCAACTACCCACTGTCAAACTTATGATAGAAAGGCCCTTTCTACTAATTATAATAAGAAATACATTAATGCTCCTAAGTAGAAAACTGTTGATATATTAGAGAAGGAGAATGCTAATCCTACTCCTAGCCCTACTTCTAATCATATTTATAATCATCCTACTCATGTTAAATCTTCCACACCTTCTCCTACTATTAATGGAAAATAAATATAATTCAAGATATTAGTAAGATCAAATCTAATGCTACTCTTTTGTATCAAGGTAATACTCCTAAACAAATTATAAATTTTAAGAATTTTATGGGAAAACAATCTAAAACTCATGTTTCTTCTTATGTTTCTATTACTGAAATTGATGATGACGAGGGTTAATCTAATGAAGAAGAAGTAGTATACTCTATTACTACTTGCAAACAACCTTAAAAAACCTCCTTTTTATGTCTCTATGGATATTATTGATAAAGTTGCCAAATTTCATCCTATCGATGATGGATCGAGACCTAATTTCATGTCTAAGAGCATAATGGAAGAACTAGGACTCTCTTGTACTAATGTCATGCTTAGAAATATTCTTGTTTTTAATAAGAAAAACATCGAATTGTTGGTAACATTAAATATATGACTTTTTGTTTTTATCGTGAGATTAGGACTACATGCAACATTCAGGTTATTGACACGGGTGTCAGTAACTACTCTATCATTTTTGGGTAGAGATTGGAAATATTTAATGGGAGGGTACTATTGAATGGATGGTAGTCATATTATCATACCTCAGGGGGCTAAAAATATTATCATATATAGAGAAGATCGAATAGCGCGTTATATAGAGAACCTTCCCCAATTGTTAGTTAATCAAATTGAAGAATACCATGGAATCTATTCTTTCTTTAATGAAGAAGAAGTTGAAGCAAAATACGGTATAGTGTTTTAGAAAATTCTAACAAAGTATGGCATGTGTTTTTTGATGGAGCTGTTTCTCAATGAGGGAATGGTGCTAGTATAATTTTATAGAATAAATTAGATAAAATACATACATTCTCATTTAGGTTAAATTTTGCTTGTATAAATAATATTTTTTAGTTTAAGTCTTTAGTTTTAGGGTTAATGAACACACTTAAGCTTAGAAATAAAAAATTAAACATTTTTGGGGATTTTGAATTAATTATTAACTTGGTTAAAAATATCTATGTACCCTTAAACAAGCTAATTTAGTTTTAGACATAATTTCATATTTTGAAATTTTTAATTATGCACATGTAGTTATAAGTATGAATATGATCACATATGGCTTAGTAGTATATGCTACAAGACCAGATAGATTTGACATGGCCAATAGACTAGATTGTCTTGTAGTTTCCTTATATAGGCCTCATCTTCCTGATAACTAAGAGTCGTGGAAGATATTCGAAGATGTTAAGACTCTTCTAGATTTCCTTACTAATGAAGTTTAAGAATATTCATAGGTCATAAATCTTGAACATAATATATTTCCCAAAATTCTTGCTCTTTTACAAGACACTTTTTGCCTAGTGATGTTGTAAAAACTGGGATATCTAATAAGAAACTTAATAAAAAAATTGATGTAAAAATTCAAGTTAATATAGGAACATAACAATATCATAAAATAATTCATTTATCTAGGACATATTCTGATGAAGAAGAAGATCAATTCCTTGAATTATTTCATAAATTTTCTGATATTTTCACATTGTCTTTTGTTGATTTAAAGGGTATACTATTACTATTTAAAAATAATTATCTCCTATTAGACAAAAATATAAACCTATTAATCATGCCTTAGATTCCACTATTAAAGATGAATTGGACATGTTACTAGCTTCTCATATAATCTTTCCAATTAAATATTTTGAATGAGTAGCCAATCTAGTTCTTGTTAGGCAAAAGAGTAGTCAAATCCAATTGTGTGTAGATTTATGTTCTCTTAATAAAACAAGTGTGAAATACAATATCCCCTTACAAAATATGGATTTCATTTTACAATAAGTGATTAGTTCTCAAATCATGTCTCTCTTAGATGGATTCTTAGGGTATAATCAGATTTGTGTAAAGAAACCTGACAAACATAAAACAACATTCACCACCAAGTGGGGAATATATGCTTTCAATCACATGCCTTTTGGGCTTGTCAATGCTGGAGCTACCTTTGAAAGAGCTTTGCACACAACTTTTGATGATTTAATTCGTTTGATTGTTATAATTAATTTGGATGAAAATTTGACTATTTACAATAAATTAAGATCTGATCATTTTGCACATCTGAAAGCAACTTTTATCCATTGTCACAAATTTTGTATTTTTCTTAATCCTTTGAAATCTATTTTTGGAGTAAAATATGGAAAATCACTTAGTCATATTGTTTTCAAATTGGGAATAAGTATAGATCCAAAAAGAGTAAAATATATTCAAAATCTATCTCATTCCACATCTAAAAAAATCCAAGATTTCATGGGAAAAATAAATTTGTACGAAGTTTTATTTCTAAATTCGTTAAAAGGTGATCACATTTTTAAATGGGATTCAGATACCAAACTTGCATTTCAAAAAATTAAATATGTTATTTCTTCTACCCCTTCTTTAGCTACTCATGATTTTTCAAAAGATTTCTTTATTTATATTAATGCAACTGAGGAGGCTATTCCAACCACATTGTTATAGAAAAATCATGAAGGTCAAGAGTATCCAATAGCATATATGATCCAAAGGTTATTTTATACAAATTCAACATATTCTTATATCAAAAGTATGCTCACTCTCTTGTTAAAACAATTGAAAATTTTAGGCATTTGATCCTAGGAAAGCATATTGAGGTGAGAACTCCTTTATTTGATGTGAAATTTTTGTTATCATAGAATCTGTTATCTAGTAAGTTAGCTCATTGGTTAACAAAGATTAAAGAACATTATTTAATTGTTATGACTTCCCATACCATTAAAGGAATAGATTTAGCACTTCATCTTGCACAACATCTAGAGAATTTTGAAGAGGTTGATTCGAATCAACAAGATTTTTATGTTGAATTATTTTTTATTCATGGTAACAAACCTGAATTTAATTATCAACCTGTTGTGCTCTACAACAACCCCCCATTTCATACCATTTTATTCATAAAACTATAATATGAAATGGGTCCCTTTTTATTTTTAATTGGTATCAACTTTGTATTATTCAAAAAGGTCCGAAAAACAAAATGAAAGCATTATAGAAAACATTTTTGACAAACCAATTATTTGGTCTTATAATATTAATAATTAATCTTTTATCATTGCGATAAAGCGATCGCAAGATCGCATATCGCAATGACAAAGGAGGCATAACTTAAAGGCCCATTGGTTTCTCTGATGCGATGACATGCAATAGGCTATCGAATATCGGCAATAATAAGTTCCCATAACAAAAGTGCCTCCCGCTCCGATGCGATGCGATCACGTCCCTTTCGCTCCGATGCGATGCGATATCGCTATCGGCGATCGGGGATATACCATGCATGCTTTTTAAAGTGCCCATACTCCCGATGCAATGCGATGCGATATCTCTATCGGCGATCGAGGATTCCAAAAGGTGTCAATATAAAGAGTTAAGTTTTCCCCGACACCCGATTGCGATAAAGCCAAAAGCGCAAACCTCAAAAAACCGTTAAAGTAGAGGTGTTACGATTAATTCGTATTTAAGGCCTTATCTTTCAAACAGTGATTCACCTGCGTTCAACCCCAAAACGTCCAAGGCACGCTTAAACAAATCATGCGGCCGATAGGAGATATGATGAGCATTTAAAGGATTGGCAGGTTTTAATGGCCATTTAATGAAATAGTAAGCTTAAAAAATCTTCTCATAGATTGTATCCGCGGCCACTTTAAGTTAATCCCTCATCATGCATTGATTAATATATCTCACTCGTATTTGGTTTTTGCTACCAATTCTCTTTGTTACACTTATTTCCACTACTATGCAAAATTCTTCCGAAGTAATAGATTCAAGCAAAATGGGGAAGAAGTTTAAGAAAACAACAGTCGCTTCCACTACACCAGCCACGGGACAAGTCGTCACTGATCCATCAACTAAAAAGAAAGGATTAATATCTGATACTACATGTTCAGGACTTGCCAAGACCACTTGGCAAAGTACCTATAATTTGATTGAAGCCGAAGAACCAAAGGTGACGGCAGTACAAGCTACATCGGGTTCCAGTAGAAAATCTGATGGTACTTTGAAAGACTTGGCCGACTCTTTCCTTCATCGGATAGCGGCTCGGGAACAAATTCTCCCATATGCGGATGTAGTAAAGTGGGAAATTGAGGAAATCCCAATCACAGACAGAACTTTATGCACCAGAGATGGGAGAATCTTCGGTTCATTCAAGGCTGATGATTTGAGGCAAATGTATCATTTGCCTGAGCCAGAGAAGAAGTACAACAAGGCATTTCTGGAGAAAATCCGAAATGAGAACGAAACTGAATCCAAACCCATTCGGGAATGGAGGCAAAATCCGGCGAAACACAAGCATGAAACTTCCTGTAAGTACTCTGTTGATTCTCTATGTTCTCCGTATTGTCATGCTGGGATAATGATGTGTAGATTATGGGGGTTGCATGATTCCGCTAATTTCACTATAGAAATGGTTCCCTTGATGGAAGCGGCATGTAATAGTGAGATAATGGATTGGGAAACCATACTGTCAGATAAGCTAGCGACAACAGTTCTTAATTTTAGAACTAAAACTTCCGTCTCAGAAAGGATTATTCCCCCATTCTACTACAGTGCTTATATACTTGATACCCTGTGTTTTAATTATGAGTTTCCTGTACTCGGCTGGAGGTGGACTCCACAAGATCCTACGCCTATTCACATATACCATTAGAAATTGTGGAAGACTTCCTATAAGCACCATTTGTACCAAGTCTGCAATGGCTTCATGTTACCCATTCATTATTCTATTTTTAATAAACCTGCTCCCAAAATTTCTTACCAAGCAGGGACTGATTTGACATCAATAGGAAGATGGTTCGGAGAGGAGAAATTTAATTATGTAAGAATTTTCGACAGCCAATCCGAACCTCATGTCCTTCCTTTGTATATACCTGACAAACAGCTGGCAAGGGAGATAGCCTATCAGATTATTGCCGAAGGAGTTGCACAAACTCTAAAGAAAAATAAGAAGCAGGTCTGGCCCTCCTTTCCTCTGAGATGTGGTGTCTACACCTTGCATGATTTTAAACATGCGGAAAAAGAAGCTACGAAGATGAAATCATTAACTCTAGCGACTCTCCCTAACAGGCGATTTGATCCCAACAAAGTCGCCTATAATGCTCTTGAACATGCCAAATTGACAAAGTTTGATCATATAGAAGATAAGTTTGATGACCTTTTCTCCTCAGCTGAATCAATGTATCAAGTTAGATCGCTGGCCATAATGGAATACAAAGATGAAGGGCTAGTTGAATTCAACAGACTTAGAGAACAGAGGTTGCAAACTTTGCCTCTAGATTTGTTAGCAACAACCCCAGAAACAAGACCAAGCAAGCTTGAACAACAACATTCAAAGGAACCACCGGTTACAACAAAAAAACAGGATAAAGTGCAAGAGGAAACCCAGACTAAAGAGTAGAAACAGAGCAACATAGAGGTGAATGTGAATACTCAAATTGATCCCAAATTGCTCCAGGAATGGCAGCAATTTGATTCAATTATCAGTAGTCTTGAATGCTCAAAGGACACCGAAACTTCGAAAGCGGCAGATACACAGGAAACCACTTCACAACAAGTTCCAAGTGGAACCGGTGGCCTACCCAGTTCAAAGGAAGTAGAAATAATCCCAAAGGACCCCTCCGATCAAATTGTTTTGCAAATAGAAGAAATTCCTCCCTTGGATGTCTTCTATAGCCCAAGGCACAAAGCTATGGTAAAACGACAGAGGAAGAGGAGAAGGACTGATCAACCTTCCCTTTTCCCAGAACAAACGGTCACGGGCAATGTGGTTTGGAAGGAGGAATTTGACCCCTCTAATGACCTAACAAAACTATCACAATATGTTGGAGCCTATTCAGCAGCAACAATAGACAAGGAATCAGAGGTGAGTCATTTATTAAAAACAAAAGACCAGGAAATCTTTTTATTGCAAGCACAGCTAACAGAAGCACAACAGAAAGCGGAACAGGCAGAACAGCAATTGTTAACACAACAACAAATAAATAATCAATTAACTCAACAATTGCGGGAAGAGAAACAGAGGATTGATCACAGCGCAATCCAGAAGCAGAAAGAATTGTCTGAGGCCTTGGCACAACTGAGGGTAGCAAATGAACAAATGCTGAAGTCAAAAGATGAGCAGATTGTTCAACTATCAGCACAGCTTGAGAAGACAAAGGGTATTCCATAGATAGCCGAATTCAAATTAGAAGCATTACAGATAAATAAGGCATTAATAACACAAATCAAGCTTCTATGCGACTTGACGGCATCAATAAGTAAACAAATCGCCCAGGCGGAACCACTATGCGACTTGACGGCATCAATAAGTAAACAAACAGAAAAGGCTAGAACAGACTTGGATCAAGTTGAAGAAACATTAACTGAATTTCTTGACTGGCAAGATACCGATCAGGGACAAGCGGCAAATTTACCAAGAATTTTAGAATCACATAAAGAAATATTGTTTACAGAATGGCAGTCCCAGTTAATGAAAACAGAGAGGGCAATTTCAAGATGCAAATCAACCACAAGTAATTTGGTTGAATTGGTTAATAATACTCTCTACTTGTCAAACATGATTTCCCAATGCACTCCAAGTAAATTGACAGTGGTGAAAACATTGGAGCAGTCATGTTATCCAGATCTAGAGGAAAAGGGAAGATTAATTGCTGGAATTAACAATTTAACATGGGACACCTATCGGTTCTTCTTGGTAAAACCACACAGTCAAAGAGCCACCCTCAAATGCCTTACAGATGCAATCGGGTATATTATCCCCGATATTCAGGATGCCACCTATGCTGCCCAGCTTAACTCTCGCCTCAACAGACCGCCCGAAGTGGAGCCAATGCTTGCGATAAGTCAGCTCAAGTTTAAAGGCAAACAGCCTACTTGATGATTCATGTCGCTGACTGCCAGGTTGCTGAGAAGGAGATATTCAAGATCATCTGATACCAATTAAGTAGGATTTCAGTTTCATAGATAGTTAGTTTAATTCAGTATTTATAGACCCTTTCATGTTTTTAAAAAGGGTCGTAAAGTTTTGTACATGACTTAAAGCCTGAATTTGCACTACTGTACTTCAGGCATATTCTTTTATAAAACTGGACCAATCATTTTGATTTTGGCAAAGAAGATTTTATGCAAATGTGCACTACTGTCTTTGTTTGAAAGTATTTCTGTGTTATAAGAAGAATCTCAAATAGTGATTGATATTGGGAGTGGCTCGCAGCTGATATGGTACTATTATCTATGTCTGAATCCATTCTTTTTATATGAATTGTTATTTGATCGCCTTTGCTATTATCAAATATATGTATGTGTTTTAACAACATTTCTTTATTCCCTCCACTATTGGATGTTTAGGGTAATGCTTTTCTTTTGATCATATATGTATTGATGATATAAATGATGAGTGTAGCAATATTGCGTTAATCACCTTGTTTAACTATTTAAGCAAAGTAATCCTTGAATGAATAAATGTCCATGTTTATTAGATGGAGTCATCTATATGCCTGTTAATAAACATAGATCATCAAGCGCTACACTTCAAAGTACAATAGTTCCCGGGATTAGTAGTAATTCTTTTATTTCGCTGATAAATTAAGTTATTCACCTATCATTAGATTAGTCAATCAATCATTCATTCATCCCGTTTATTCATTGCTGGGAAACTGGTCCCATTATCCCCAGTCGGAGCCACCATTCCAAACGGAAAAGGAGTTGTATTAAGGTCCGGACCGGGTGGTTATCCCCCAATGTTGATACAACGATTTTCAGGGCATCAACACAACCTTGGTACCATGATATCATATTTATTTAATTCATCAAAAATGTCTTGATAATCTTGATAAAATTCAAAAAACAAAATTCGTTTTAGGCATAGCCAAATATGTTTTTGTAGGCAAATATTTGCCTAGAAAATCTCCAAAAGGCATATTGTCATAATGTGTTAATGATAAATTTGCAAATGAAATCTTAAAATCTTTACATGGTTCATCTAAGCAAGATAATCACATAGGAGACCACTTTATTGTGCGAGCGAGTGCTCATAAAATTCTAAGAACTGAGTATTATTGGCCCACAATTTTCCATGATACTTTTAAATTTGTTAAATCTTGCAAAGAATGTTAAAGAGAAATGTGTAGACTACAATATTCAACTATGCCTCTTAAGCATATCATTTCCATTTTTCCTTTAGTGAAATGGAGATTTGATTTTATTGGCCCTATAAATCCACCTTCTTCTGCTGGTTATGTTTTTATTTTAACTACAATAGATTATTTTTATAAGTGGTCTGAAGCTATCCCTTTGAAAAGAGAAAATGATGACCAAGTAATTTATTTCTTTGAAGAAAAATTGATTCCTACATTTGATTCACCAATTCATATTATTTTTAATAATGGTCCTACCTTCATTTATTATAAACTTACTCCCTTTTGTAATAATTATGGAATCGAGCACTTATTTTCCTCATGCTACTACCAACAAGTTAATGGACTTGTTGAGTCAACGAATAAATAATTAATCAAGATTTTGAAGAAAATAATAGATGATAAGCCTAGACAATTGCACATTTTGCTGCCATATGTGCTTTAGGTTGATAGAACAATACTAAAGTAGCAAATGGTTTAACTCCCATTCAATTGGTTTATGGATAAAATGTGATTATGCATGTAGAGTTTAATTGGATTCTTTCCTTTTAACATTACAAGCTTATGACTTTACAGAATCCAATTAAATTATTTAATATCACACTTTGTTAGCTTTCGATGAACAAAGCACTCAAACACTAAATCAGATTAAGAAAACACAAGGAAGTGTTTAAGAGATGTTTTTATAAGAAACAAAAGCATACAATATTTTAGGTAGGCCAACAAGTATGAACATGCAGACAAAGTGAAAAACACTAAATCTCAAAAGTTATAAATTGGTCCCTTTAAAATAGATTATATGCTGGGAAGCAATTACTTTCTATTAAAGGATGAAGATGATCGACTAATATCATGTCCTGTCAATGGTTCTAAAATTAGGCATTTCAATGACGTTGTTAAAGGAATAGGGCAATGTGGTCTTACTTAATAAATCTCATGGTCATATTTTTCCTTTAATTGCCTCTATTACTATTATTTTTATTATTGTCTCTTTTTCTACTAATTTTTGCTTATATATATATATATATATATATATATATATATTCTTTGATTTATTTTGTTAATATGATTTTTTTTCTCTTCTTCTATGAGTTCAAAATTAGAATGTTATATATATGAGAAACCAAAAAACAATGCTAGAAAAATGCAACATGTTCGAAGGTACAAGGACTCAGTGACTCTTACAAATAAGTATCAGTTATTGTTTGACTTTAGAGCATATATACGTGACCTATTCATTCATGCAAAAAGAAAATGAATTACTCCCTATTTTCTTTTGGAAAAAGTTCACTTAAATGCACTTATTTCTTATTAGCTCTTGATACTTAGGTGAGTGATTTTAATCAATTATGAGGGGAATTGTGGGTTATTGGTTTCAATTTCTATTCATTCTATGACACCATAATGTTCTTAGTTCAATATAGTCACCTATATTTCCTTGTGTATTAGCCATTTTCTTATGAGAAACCAAAAAGAAAGCTAGCCAAAATGAAACATGTCCGAAGGTATAATGACTCAGTGACTCCTACAGATAAGTATCAATTATCAACTTTGACTTTAGAGCATATATAAGTGGCCTCTTCATTCATGCAAGAAGAAAACAAACTACTCCCTATTTTCTTTTGGAAAAAGTTCACTTAAATGCACTTGTTTTCTCATTAGCTCTTGATACTTAGGTGAGTGATTTTAATCAATTGTGAGGGGAATTGTGGGTTGTTGGTTTCAATTTCTATTCACTCTGTGAAAACAAAATTTTATTAGTTCAAGATAGTCACCTATATTTCCTTGTGTAGTCACAATTTGCTAATACCCATTTTTGATTTTTTTTACTTTTGCATTAAAACTACAAAAGTACCCCACATTGCTTGTCAAATGTGTCAAATTTGACCCACCCCCTTCCACTAATATTTTTTCACCCTTAACCATTACCATAGGATGGGGAAGATGCCACATGATAAATTATAAGCATATTCATAATTTTAAAAAAATCACATACAACTACATAACTCAATGAAATTCATGTGAATGTTTTCTTCATCTCTCAATATCAGTGGTTTGGTTTGAAATAATAGTGCATATGCAAATGTATCATATTCTAAAAATTCATTGAGCATCATTACAATTCTATGCTTATGTTTGATATCATGGTGATAAGGAAATACTTAAAGGTTTAGTTAAAGAAATAAAAACACACCCACACATCTATATCTTTGGTGGAAAAACAAGGTTTATATCTCTGGTTGATATGCAAAACAGTTGTATATATGTTGATAGTGTTCTTGAATTTGGTATTAAACATTCGAAAGTTTGATACATTCAACATAAAATATCAAGAAGTTATTTGAATCTTATGTTGCAACAATGCATACATTTGATGGTTGGCTTTTATTTGAAAAATCATATCAAAAATATTTCAAAGGTTTGTGACTTGGTTTGAATTTGGGAATAATTCAAGTCGCATCACACAGAACGAGGATATGTTGATTGGTATGTTATGATGGCTCATTAATATGGTTGGATGATTGTGAAAGCATATCCAAATGGTGAATGGTATGTTGTGTGACATGGTATGAATGGTATGTTGTGTGAATGGTATGAATGTTAATGGGCACCATATTTCAATTGCCGTTATGTGATGGTTATTGTTATCATGTATGCATGGTTTTATTAGTCCAACACAGGATACATGGGCGTTTTGTAAAAGTCGTATGCATAAGTATGAAGAATGGAAACATCAATTTGAATGACATGTTGGTTGTCAGGAAATAAATAGGAAGGTATAAAATTAATGCTCATCCATGTTAAGCATTATATCAACAACTGGAATTTGTAGGTTTTTTGTGATTAATGGTGGAGATTGCATGCATCACATTGAGGATTTCCTTAGATTTTGTGTGGCAATAGATTTCCAAACTTAGTGTTTTGACTTTGCTCTTTTTGTTTCGTTTGATGTTGCTTTCTCTATGAGTGAATTTTGGATTTCTTCTCCTTGTGAATTAAGTAATTCCTTTAATGAGTTCAGAATTGTGAGATTCGAACTCATTTATGTCAGAAATTTGGTAGGAAAAGAGTGGATTTTTTTGTGTTGGGCCAGATGCTTGTCTTCAGCATATGGAAGTTAGTTGTTGCACAACATATCTAGGTAATTTAAGCTAGGCTTATGGTTAATTATGTAAATGAAAATATTTGTCTTTAGTGGTAGACTCTGTGTTAGTCGTCCCTCTCCCATCTATAACTCAAAATATTTTCTTTCACACTGTAAATGATTAAAACTTCTATGTGCCCATTTGAAAATTCATTGCATGTTAAGTTGACTTGAATAAATGGAATTTTTTGAATGGTTTAAGGGGGTTTTGGTTCTCTATTGTATAAAAAGAAAACCCATACACCCTACTGTTGTTTTTTAAACAATAAATGAAGAACCAACAATTTCTTCCATTTATTATGTGCATAAGGTCAACCATCAATTGCATGCATTATGACATACAATATACCATCACATTGGATTACTCCCTATCATTACTAGTCCTTAAATCAATTTTTTTTCTTATTTAGATATATGGAACCATAAAAGAGTTTTGCACTATTTCACAAACTATAATAATGTTGGATACAATACCCTAGCTATAAAGCAATTTATATATGTGATTTAGACTTATTAAAAGCATATTAGTTACCTCCCCGGTATTAAATTGAAATTTTAAAGGCATTGTACCAATGCATATGAAAAAGAATGTTGAAAAAACAAGAAACGTGACCAATTCTTGAATCTCTTCTTAATGACGTTTGTTCCAGCTGCTTGTTTTCACTTCCTCTATCCATGGCTACCTCTATTCCTTTTCCACACAAAGTTTATTAGCATTACATGGAGTATTATTTTGTAATAGTTTAAAAGCGACACGAGGTGGAATTTTTATTGGTTATTATTTTTTTAGTATGTCTCTCTAACAACCCTGCTAAAAATTCCACCAAGACCAAGGTCTTGGGACACATATTCCAAGCTCAATGTTGGGAAAAAACATTCTAGTGTGGGTGTTCATTTAAGTTATTATGGCTAAAAAGAAAATGGTAAAGGTATTGGAAAAGGCTTTGGAAAGGAAAAATGGCATAATTGGTATTTTATTTATGAAAATAATGGAAATTAGGAGAAAAGGAAGGTGAAAGGTCACAAGTGCATGTGAGGAGGAAAATGAAGGAAAATAATGGAAAATGAAGAAAATAGATACCTCATTGATAAAAAGGCTTATGAGGATCTATTCATAGGCCTTTTCCAGTTTAGTTTTAGAGCTCTCATTCTATTCTCTCTCTCACACTCTTGGACACTTAGAGTTTTCTTGGAGAACTTCAGCATTGGATCAAGAAAACAAAGAAGGAAAGAGGAAGCAAAGATTAAGCAAGGAAGAGAAGGATGAAGGAGCTACATCAGGATTATTTGTAGTTATCGATTTGCATGTGTGATTTTTTTTCTAGATTTGGCATGCATGGTTTTGCATGTGTGTTCTTGGTTCTCTTGTTGTAATGGGAATGGGTTTTTCCAGGTGTGGCAATGATTTTTCATCTTAGCCTTGCCATTTCTGGATAGCCATGGTGTGATGGGTTCTCATGTTTTGGTTGAGCTAGATTGCTGAATGGATTCAAAATTGAGTGAGGTGGATCTCCGAATGAAAGAACACATGGCCTAGTAACCCCTGAACTAGACTATGGGCTGCGGTAAAGCCAAATTTTGTGTTTCCTCGATGGGCCTAGTAATCCTCAACCAGTGAATGGCAGGATATATGGTAAAGATTAGATGTGGATTTTCTCCATCAGGTTTAGGAATCCTGAGATGGGATATACGATAAAGCCTAGAGGGTGGAGTCTCCATTAGGGCCTAGTGATTCGGTGTGGATTGCAATAAAGCCCAAAGACTAGTGCCTCAATTATGGCCTAGTGATCCTTGAATCAGACTGTGGATTGCTATAAAGCCTAGAGACTAGGAGACAGTAAAATTCCTCATGATATAGGTGGAGAAATTTGATGATATCCATGTTTGTTTATGGCCTAGTGAGTTAGTGGGGATTATGGTAAAGCCTGGTATTGTATGTTTATTGTTTAGGGCTTAGTGATTCAGTGAGGATTGTGGTAAAGCCCGTTTCTATTGATGAGGGTGAGGTGGTGTAGCCTTGAGAAGCCCTGGTTGAGTTTTGGTTATGAGTCTCACATTCATTCTTGGAATATGGAACGAGGCTGATTAGCTGAAATAAAGATTTCGTTAAGCCAATCTATGGTCAAGTGGTATGTGGAAGTCCCAAACCTCGTTGGCTTATGCTTTCATTAATAAGAGTTCCTTTCCTTGGTATTTTATGAGAAAATGTACTTGTTCATATGTGGCATGTATGGGTGATGTATCCTTATTATTTATGTTGTTTATATGTTGGTTATGAGTATGTTTTATGAAAACAATGATGTATGGCTTTCATTATGTTTTGATTTTTAAATGAATGAACAATGAATATATGACCTAATATATGATAATGCAGCTAATGTGATAAGGCACCAATGCTTCTTAGTGATTCTCAGATAAGTATGAGACCCCTATGCTCAGATAGGTTGTTTAGGGGTTGTTTTGCCTTTTCCGTAGGGCAGACACTCCCACAGCTGGACGTGTGTTGTGGGGAAAAATGCCTATACAGGACGATCCTATCCACCTAAGGTGTGACAGTGCCTTAGCAACAAATAGAAACAACTATTCTAGTATTCTTCCTTTATGAATTAAGAATGAAGAGAGATGGATGGACTAACCGGTGTCTTCCGTTTGTCCCTCGATCCGGTTTCTCTCCTCTTTGAGAGTTCCCAGCCACTTGCCTTCTCGCTCGCCCAGCTTCAATGAGTTTCTGCAAGATCACAAGAAGAGAACACTACACAAAGACATAGATTCATATTCATAACTAGTTCAGGATTAGAAATAAACTAAACATACTAATGCAATCATACATCAAAGATACATCAGTATATAGGAGAAACCAAGATAGATTTATTGATGAATAACAAGGTTCAGGAAGAGATACAACCTAGAGGGCTCCAATCCAGCATCTCCTTCCCAGCAAATGAAATTCCTATCTTCACCTTCCTTCAAAGCATTAAGCACCCAATGATTCCAGTCTCAAACCAACAGCAATTCTTTGCAATAACAAAATTCCAGCCTCTAGATCTCATGGAGGAGAGATCCATATATAGATGTTTGGAGAGAGGATGAATCAACTTGAGATCTGACTAGTGTCCTCTCCCTCTGTCAGTTCTTGCTTCCACTTGGAGACTAAGAGCCTCTTACTCATCACTAGTCGAATTCCTTGAGGCAAGTGTCATTGGAGAAGATTCTGGAAGCTTCCAGGGTCTTTCCACCTCGTTGAATGAACTTGCCATTTGTCACTTCCTGCTCAGCGCACCCTGGTAGTGCTTCTACCTGCGTTGCAGTGCACCTAGCCAGTGCAATCTCTGCATTTCAGCGCAGACAGCTAGTGGAGCCTCTGAATTGATCCTGAATTGACTTGTTTTTTAGCAGTTTCTGGTGGAGAACTTCTGTGAATTGCTGTGGTTTGTTAGCCTTGTTCCTCTAGGGGTAGGAACAACATGTTTAGGGACTTTGGATCCCTTAGATTATGGACATTTCATGCTTATAGTTGTAAGGCACAAAAATGTCTATAACAGTTGCCCCCTAAAGTATGAGGCCGTTTATCGGGTGAAATGCTTTATTAGGAGGATCCGAAGTTCATTCAATGCTGGGAGGAGACCTGTAATAAGATACAATACAATACATTATTTTTCATACTGCTTTCATGATCTAGCTGATGCGGGCATTCCCATGCTCAACTTTATAAATTCATTTTTCTGTACATAGAACAGACAATCGTCTGATGGTAGACTGATAATTTTGATGAAATTATCATCCTTTGGGTAGGATGATTATCTGCTGCAATGATGTACATGTCAATGTCTTTATCTTTCCTGAATATATATCGCAGCCCGGATGGATGAAACTAGATTCGGGGTCTTCAAACTCGTTCGATCTTCACTCTAAGTACAAGTCGATCCATGTGAGAAATGTTCCGAAGTCGAACATGGAAAGACATCACTTGATTACCGGTCAATGAGGTAAACCGTTAATAAGCGCGAGAGGAATCACCGATAATGATAATGACCCTCAAGGTACTGCAGTACAATTCACGTGGTGTGAATAAAGGACTTGGCGTCAAACACCACGCAAAATCTTTCGGTCGAAGGTCATTGATGTATACCTGTCGCCGGAAGTGAGAAACCTGCCATTGAGGCATGCAAGCTTCAAAGTACTGAAGGGGTTGTTCCTAGATCAACTTCTTGGATAATGAGTTGATGTCGACAAGAAGTGATCCGTCAAAGGAGGGCCTTAATGAATCCCACATCAGTGACACGGAACGGAGCAAATGATTTTGATGGAGGTGAAAACGATCTGATGACATATGATTCAGGGTGGCGGTCATGAAAGGATGAAGGATAATGTATGGCAGTGGATGGGACACGGTTGACTTCTCTGAACGACTTCTCTTGAACATATGGCGACACTTATGCGATGGATCGGTAGCATTACCCCAAATATGGATGGTATGGCGAGACCATGGTGATGTGACCGGTGAATGAAACAACCCAACCCGACTGTGGTACGGAGGAAAAGTGTCATGTTCAAGAGCGACTTGCTACCATCAAAGTTTTCTTGAGTTTCTCCCAATTTTTCCCCAGTCATTGCTGACCAGTACCTCTTTATTTTTGTCAAGCTTGAGGAGGATAACATATGCTTGTTCTATAACTTGCCCTTCGAGCAAGCCCATCGCTATGTTTTAACGAGCCTAGCGATAGTGAAATTCGTTCTCGTCTAAAGACAAGTTTGTCACTATTTAATGCTTTTAATGAGTCTAACGACCAAGATAACTCGGTCCTTTTCATTTTTAGAGAGTCTGAAAAGGTACGTAAAGTCAACTCCGAAAGTCCTTTTTCGTCATCTAATCCCTTAAGTCCGAAAAAGTATAAAACAATATAGAAGGGATGAATTTTCGATAGTTTTAACGAGCCGAACAAAACAAGCGCTCGATCTTTTTGTGCAATAATCCCTCAGGTCCAAAAAGATTAAAATCTAGAGAAGGGATAGCACTTCCGGTCGCTTTAACGAGCTGGAAGGCCAAAACTCGGCAATCTTTTCATATTTTACGAGTCAGATGAAAAGAGCTTAAAGAAGACTCGTCTTTTGAGGAACGAGTGATAAAACGGGTTAGCAGTTGATTCCAGGTACGGGTTGGAATTTTCCAATCACGGCAGTGTCACAAGGATGGCTAGTGAAATCACTCTTCGCAGCTGTTCCTCAAAATGGGTAAACAATCATATGGAGGTGAACGATTGGCCAATGGAAAAGTGGAGGTGATGGGCAAACACGACCAAGGCTTTAATGGCTGATGATATTACATTCACGGTGGTTATTTACCGGAATAGTTCATTTTTTAACGAGCTTAAACGCGGGTGGAAACATTTGCTCGATCTTATGTTTATTTTTTAACGAGCATGAACTATGCACTAAAACTGCTCGGACTTATGTTTATTTTTTAACGAGCATGAACTATGTGCTAAAACTGCTCGAGGCGGGTTTATTTTTTAACGAGCTTGAACCCTGCAGTAACACTGCTCGTGATAAGTTTGCATGCCCCTAGCATAACAACACAAATCGAGGTGCATGCCCCCCAAGCTTCATTGCATTCAACTCGGTGGTTGGAATGAAGGTTTAATTTTGAGATTTGGAAAGGGGATTGTTTCATTTTTTAATGAGGTTGACACAGTAAAAGAACTATCCTCATGACTCCTTGTTTCATTTTTTAACGAGGTTGACACGAGATAAGAACCGTCCTCGGAGTCCAAATCCATTAGATATAGAAGGTTTCATATTCCACTGTGGCCACTTCCGCCAGATTACTCGGACGCGGTAGGGCAAAAGTACCCATTAAGGCATGGTCTTTTAGGAGACCTACTCCGATATTTTGGAGTGAATGATTGCTTCCATGGATCATTGGAATGCTTCCAGTAACTTGAGAACCATTGGGGAGGAAGTTTTGCTGATCGACAATTGTAATCCCTCCCTAAAAGGGAAATGCAATCTTTCTGAAATAGGTCGACACAACTGCGGCCATGGAATATACCCAGGGCCTTCCCAGTAGGATGTTGTAATCGAGGTTTCCATCAATTACTTCAACATCAATTCCTACTGTTTTGCCCCCTAGTTCAACTTGCAAGTTACTTAAAATCCCATATGGAGTGTATGATCGTCCATCAAATGCTTTTATCATTGTTGAGGATCGCGACAAGGGTGGTGAACCTAAATTTTTCCAGCAACTCATCGACATAATACATGTAGATGCCCCCTCATCAATAATGGTTCGATGAATAGTTTTGTTGAGGGCTTTCACTTGAATAAGGAAAGCTAGTTGAGCTGGTTACTGAGGGTCATATCCTTTATGATTAAAGGCCACAAGATTGGAATCCATTGGGTCAATTTCACCTATTGTTGATAATAAAGCTTGCTTTTGGGAGAGGCAATTTTGCGGTACCTCAAGCGTCGACATAGCGGACGGCGATTGGGTCAGGTCCTCTATTATATTATAATTATGTGCTATTTTTGCACGAGGATTAAATGTCGACTTGTATACTACTCCCTTTGGCGACTTTATCATTTGTTCAGGAATGGTGGGTGGCACAACTTTGGTCAAAGTTGTTGTCGAACTACTAGGTTGTTCATTAGCCTTGTTATTCGACACCTGTGGATTCCCGTAATCTTTATTCCTTGCCAAAGCATCATTTTGCTGCTTTGAGATAGACAACATAAGCACTTGGGATCGGGAAGCATTTTGATTAGCAACCAATTTGGTTCCCGGGCTTGGAAACGGATCAGTCAATACTACTGAGGTTTTTGAACTCTTAAAGAGTTTCTTAACTTCAGCTATATGTGGACAATCTCTCGTCCAATGATCCTCATCGCATATATGACACCCCGCAGGGGGTTTTCCTTTTCTCCCTTTCTTTTTCTTCTTGCCCCCTGGTTGCTTCAGTTGTTTGCCCTTGTCGGTCGACACGGCATTTACTTCCGAGGCAAGAAGTTCCTCATTTGCATTTTGATTGGAAATCTTACGGGCCTTTTTAGATGTAGCCTTTGTCGATTTCGTGTCTGTCGCGCCAATCACGCCATCGATGGCATGAGAGTCATTGTTTGATTTAGGAGGAGGAGGAATTGAGAATTCTGGTCTAGGGGCGTCAGGTATTTTGTCGTAGAGCGTGCCAGACTGAGTATAGACCAAGTCCAGATATTGCGCACGAGCGATGACTTTCTCTTCCGTTACGACTCCCCCCTTTGCCACATCTTCCGTGATTGTAGGAAGTAAGGATTTGATAAACCATTCAGCTAATAGCTGATCGGGAACGTACGTTTTTACCATCCTACGACGACGTCGCCACTCATGTATATGATCAGATATGTGAGTGGCCGTTGTCTGTTTGAAGTTGGTTAGGAGTTCCATTCCCGTTTCATACCTTATCGGTAATTGAAAATGGGTTAAGAAAGTCGTGGCTAAGGTACTGAAGTTGTCGAACGAAGCTCTAGGCAATTCAATATACCTTTTTGCTGTTGGACCAGTTAACGTCCTCTGAAAAAGGCGAAGCCTAATCAAATCATTGTTTAGGGTGTTTGATGAACACCAAAGATGAAATGTCATCAAATGATTCGACGGATCTTCACCCGGATTTCCATTAAATTTAGGAATATCTGACGGAAGTTTATGCGGAATCGCTGGCCACCAAGGGGCATAAGCAATTGGATCATTCGTCAGCCAGTTTAGATCTAGTAATTCTAGAGTTGCTACAAAGGGCAACTGTTGATTCAGGTTAGGCGAAGCATACCCAGGATAAGATGGAATCGCCTGAGCAGTGGGTCTTTGCATACCAGCATAATGTATTTGATGCTGGCAACTTTGACAAGGTTGATGGGCATAACCATTATAATATGGTTGTTGATAACCACTTTGAAAATGCGATTGCCCATTACTTACAAAGACTTGTTGCTCAGGTCTTTGATATGATTGCTGGAATGGGGGTTGTTGAGTTTGAACCAGCTCTGGTTGTTGAACCATTTGCTGTTGACCAATACTAGATGATCGACCAAGATGAGGAGTCACAGTACTTGTTTGATCCCGAGTCGCTCCAGATAAGGAGGCACTAACCTGAGGTTGTGATTGAGTCGTTGAGACAAGAGGCTGTTGTATTGCAACCTGAGGCTGTTGGGGTTGACCTACAACAGGTAGCGCTTGTATTTGCGACGCAGTCACCATAGCAGGTATAGTGGGAATATTTGACACAGGGTGGACTGGTTGCATTGAATATACAACCCTTGGTTGTTGAGGCAGTATTGGTACCCAACCGCTGGATGTAATTCCAGTTTGACCTGAACTTTGTTGTAAACTCCCATATGGTTGTTCTCCGGGAGGGAACAATGAAAAGGCATACTGCCCTCCATATGGTGGCAATCCAGTACTTAAAGGGTAGATTGGCCTTTGAAGACATATTGGATCAATTTGTTGAGTTTCAACATAAGAAATACCAGATGATAATCCGGATGAAGAAATAGGAACTAACCATGTCATCGAAACAGTCTCTGATTGGACTCCAGCTTGTTGTTGACAATTTGCCGGGACAGATGGTATACCAGCGAACATCGTTGGAGTAGCAGTAGGAGGTTCTGCCGCTACTGCGTTGGATGACACAGTCCTGGATGTCGACGGTTGTTCAGACATATTTAGTCTATCCAAAAGATTTTCTAGCGATTCTACAAGAACTTGCGATGAAAAGAGACTAACTTCGAAGACCAACGAGGGAAAGGTGATGATTATTCCGTTTAAAATAAATTTTAACGACGCTTAGACACAACTTGCTTTTTCAATTTTAAAGAGTCGAGAAAAAGCTAAAGATGACTCTAGTCTCCTTCGACGTTTTAACGAGCCCGAAGTGACAAATGCTCGGATGGACTTTTTCCGTTATAGAGTCTGAAAAAGGCCAAAAGGAACTGCTCTGGAGTTATAGGTAGAGCGTGTGCCAAACTTTTCGCAAAACCGCAGAATACTTTTTAAGGTACGGGCGGTCAATCTTCCTGAATGCTGTGTTCAGTGCATTGCGACTAGTAGGGCAGCCAACACGGCTTCCTAAGGATAAAGGTTTTATGCCTATAGGGGTCTCCCAATATATACTCGACGGTACGTGGGAGCACAATTCGTACTGGCGCTATCGTCCCTCAAGAGGAATCACCCACCATCAGCGAGATCGACAGTCACCAGGCTTTACGACGCTGGAACACGTCTCTAGCCTAGACCTCTATGTTGTGCGTTAAGTTACAAAGCGTTGTTAAGTTCATTCAATTTATTTTAGGTTGATCTTTTTAGAAGTTTGCCTTTTGAGGTTCACCATGAGATGTATGATACAATTCCTAAATGCAGTCTAAAGATGATAAGCAAGCTTTATCTCTTTTTCAACAATGAAAATCCTAGCTACAAAGGGAAAAGAAAGACACCATCTTTTCTCAAAAAGCAATCAGCACACTCTAATACACTTTTCCTAAATCAAGCATGCAAACTATCAAGATGCAAATGCACAATGCAGGTGTTTGTTTTCTGCTCTCTTAATATTGATGCCTAAAAAGAAAGCTTTTTGTACAACTTTGAATTTGCTTTTAAATGACAAATACAAACAAGTTTACTTTTTCGAAATCAGAAAGGGTAGAAGAGATTACAACACTTAACGATTTTCGAAATGAATACTTGTTTTGACACTCAAAAGAGACAAACTCAAACCAAAAGCAAAAATGAATGTATAACCAACTGTAAACAGCCAATGAACTCTCTCCTAAGATAAAAATCAACAGATCTGAATCAAGGGCTACAGGTCGACTATTTCACTCTTGCAAAGGAAAACTGTAAATGACGCCACAAACACATAAAAACAATCACAGTCTTTTTGTACAAAAGGAGGTGGAATTAAAGCAGAGAAAAGGAGCTTCAGATAGGTATACTGACTGATAACAGGCTGCAAAAAAACAGAGATAAAACTGAGCTAAAAGAAACAGAGAACCACAGCTGCACAAGGCAAAGACTGATCAGCGCACTCTCAACACAGAGGTTTTGACATTCAGTGCAGGTAGCCTTCACGGGACCTGTGTTGAAATGCAGAACCTCTTCACAGAGTCTGCGCTGAAGCAGAAACGAGAGTTGTTTCTAGGTTCTGGGTTACGGTTTGTAGTTAAATCAGCAGTTTTTGGCCGGATCAAAGCTATCAATTAGGTACAATCAAAGGGATGATTTGAAGGAGGGCTAAGATCTATCACAAAGGATCATCAAATCATTTGTGAGTCCATTGTTCAGATCATAGATAAATCCAGTGATTGGATCAAAGCAGCAGCTGTCTACTTTGCATCTGAAAATAGCAGATGCAGTTCGATTGCTGCTCTTGAGTCTATGAAACAAACAATGATAGAGACACAAATAAAATGACTAAACAGATCTCCCCAGTGGAGTCGCCAATTTGTTGTGGGGAAAAATGCCTATGCAGGACGATCCTATCCACCTAAGGTGTGACAGTGCCTTAGCAACAAACAGAAACAACTATTCTAGTATTCTTCCTTTATGAATTAAGAATGAAGAGAGATGGATGGACTAACCGGTGTCTTCCGTTTGTCCCTCGATCCGGTTTCTCTCCTCTTTGAGAGTTCCCAGCCACTTGCCTTCTCGCTCGCCCAGCTTCAACGGGTTTCTGCAAGATCACAAGAAGAGAACACTACACAAAGACATAGATTCATATTCATAACTAGTTCAGGATTAGAAATAAACTAAACATACTAATGCAATCATACATCAAAGATACATCAGTATATAGGAGAAACCAAGATAGCTTTATTGATGAATAACAAGGTTCAGGAAGAGATACAACCTAGAGGGCTCCAATCCAGCATCTCCTCCCCAGCAAATGAAATTCCTATCTTCACCTTCCTTCAAAGCATTAAGCACCCAATGATTCCAGTCTCAAACCAACAGCAGTTCTTTGCAATAACAAAATTCCAGCCTCTAGATCTCATGGAGGAGAGATCCATATATAGATGTTTGGAGAGAGGATGAGTCAGCTTGAGATCTGACTAGTGTCCTCTCCCTCTGTCAGTTCTTGCTTCCACTTGGAGACTAAGAGCCTCTTACTCATCACTAGTCGAATTCCTTGAGGCAAGTGTCATTGGAGAAGATTCTGGAAGCTTCCAGGGTCTTTCCACCTCGTTGAATGAACTTGCCATTTGTCACTTCCCGCTCAGCGCACCCTGGTAGTGCTTCTACCTGCGTTGCAGTGCACCTAGCCAGTGCAATCTCTGCATTTCAGCGCAGACAGCTAGTGGAGCCTCTGAATTGATCCTGAATTGACTTGTTTTTTAGCAGTTTCTGGTGGAGAACTTCTGTGAATTGCTGTGGTTTGTTAGCCTTGTTCCTCTAAGGGTAGGAACAACATGTTTAGGGACTTTGGATCCCTTAGATTATGGACATTTCATGCTTATAGCTGTAAGGCACAAAAATGTCTATCACAACGTGCCCACCCACAGGCATTGTCAGGGGGCCTTTTTGCCCCAGGTGGGCATGCCCATGGCCAGGTGCACCTGCCCGCATGCACATGCACGACACGACACTAAGGCACAACAACCCCCTAGCAGGCAGGGGGTCGATTCTGAGAATCGTCCCTTAGACATGCAAGGAGTCAATTCTTAGAATCGACCCCTGGCTTACCAAGGAATCGGGGACAAATGATTTTTTTTATTCCCTATATGAACCTAACATCCATCTTGTCATGGGGGTCGATGTTCATGTTTCTAGTCTTTTTTCGTTTTTAGATTTTGTTTCATTTTGTTTGTTTACTTAAGCTATTGGTTTTTTTGTAATTTATTGATTTATATATGTGTATATTTTTTGCAGGAAAATGACATCAAGGAATATTTTTGTGAATCTTTCTGGACCAAAGACTGCTAAAACTGGAGTTGGATCCTCAAAAAATATTGTTGAATGAACCCGAGCTAAGCTAATAACTACAAATCTAGCAAATGCCTCAAAGGTTAAGAAGTTGATTTCTTACTAGAAGAAATCACAAGAAGTGAAGCATACAAAACTTATATGGTTCATGAAAGATAGAGAAGGCAAACAACATCTACAGATATATCTATATGTTGATATCCCTAACGATAATGGAAGTTATGAGGTGTTGGGAAAAATACTAGACATGTGTTTGATACCAGATACTGAAGTTGTTTATGTACTTACAAAACCACCCAAGTCACATGACAAGATTAAATATCAGTTTGCATTATCAATGTATGACATGACAGATGATTCTACAAAGATGTGTAAACAAATAATAAATGAGATTGCACAAGATATGGTAAGTATTTGTATTTATATTTATGTGTTTTGCATTATTGTAACTGTATCATTATATCTTTTATAACTTAGTTTTTATTGACATGTGATATTTTGTTTGACAAAATTTTATTGAAAATCTTTCAATTATGTTGGGAGGAATTTATTTTATAGATCAAGATATTATGAATGTTGTCAGCAATTTCTACTCAGGGTCAGAAGAAGATATGACAAACAAGCAAAAAAGGGTAATTCATTATGCTACAAAACTACATCTAAGGGATGAACAAAGAATGCCTATAGTGGATACATCTAGCAAAGGTAGACATGTTACTTTTGAAGAGGAGGAAGTTGAAACTGAAGCTGAAGAATATGTTGCTATTACTGAGGATGAGATTAGAATTGATGTTAGGAAGGAGAAGAGCCATAAAAGACCAAAAGCAAAAATGCCCCGATGGTTTCTACACGACAGATGACAAATATAAATTTTAAATTCAAGGCATGTGCCCTCCTTATATAAAATAATTTATATCTTGTAAAGAGACAAAATAAATAATTGAAAGTAAGTAAATCTAATTACTTTTTATGCATATTTCAATATGTATATGAAGTAAAATATTTCAATATGCAAAGAGAGTTTTAATTGTATTGATATTAATTATTTAATTTAGGATATAGGGAGATGTGTAGTCCTTTAATATATATTTATATCAATTAAAATATTTCAATATGCAAAGCGAATTGTATTGATACTAATTATTTAATTTAGGATATGAGGGAGATGTGTAGTCCCTTGAATATTCAATATGAAATTGACATATAATATTTTTAAAATATATTAATAAAAAAATTCATATTGCATGAATATATATTTTCTATTTCCCAATAAAAATGTTGTTTATTTAATAATAATAATAATAACGTTTTAATGTATATAATGTGGGAAGTAATAAGATATTTCATTATTCAAATTGAATAAAATATTTCAAAGTCAACTATGTATATACTATATAAATCAATTAAAAAATAAAATAATTTTTATGGTTAATAAAACTTCAAAATCTAATTATGTATATATTATATACATAGACAATCATAGACTTCCTAAGCTAGCTTTAAATTCCAGCCAAAACCACCTAAGGCTCAATCGGGGGTGGCATAAAGACACAAGGGCCTAGTTAAACTATTGGGAGATCAACAAGAATGATGCATTGCAAAACATAAATAACATTAAAGATATTGTTACTTCTAAGTTCAAAGAAAAAATGTGGTGTGAGGCATAAAGACACAAGGGCCTAGTTAAACTATTGGGAGATCAACAAGAATGATGCATTGCAAAACATAAATAACCTAAAAGATATTGTTACTTCTAAGTTCAAAGAAAAAATGTGGTGTGAGAAAGATTTAGCGGTTAAAAGAAAATTAAGTTATTATAAGAAGGTCATCAACCCCACCCTAGAAGATCAAAAGTATCTCTCTATTTTAACTAGCTCAAAGAAAAAAATTAATATAGCAAAGATTAGAACGAATTCTCATGAGCTCCATAGTGAAACAGGTCGTTGGGCAGTTCCTAAAACGCCATGGATAGAAAGGATCTGCCATATATGTGAGAATAGGAACATGAGGATGAAAACCACTTCCTCTTAGAGTGCCCCGTGTACAACCACATTAGATCTTAGTTTCACAATCTTTGTTACAATCAAGCTTTTTGAGCATATGAATAAAATCTTAAATCAAAATAAATAATTTGTTTCTTTAGGTCTGATAGACCAATGTTTAGTCTTAACAGACGTTAACCACCACCACCATCATCATTATACATCAATTACAAAATAAAATAAACTTTATAGTTAAAAAAATAAATTAATCTTCATAGTTAAAATATTTTATAGTAAAATGACATTTTATTAGCATGCTAGTAAAAAGGACCTGCAGAATTCTCTGTTTATCCTAGCAAGTTGACCGATACGGTTGACAGATAGATAGATATATATATATATATATGGCCTGATTTGGGAAAAAAAATTACGAGTGACTATGTCAACACTTGCACCCGTTTTCCAACCCTTTTCTAGACGCTCATTTGAGTCGATAAATTAATATATAGTTTCACTGGCATCTCAAGCTTCTAACCCCTTACCATTTTGAGCTCACACGAGCTGCTTCTGAAAAAGTTTTGCTTTTGTCCTCCAATTGTACTATCAAATCCAAAGATCTGAATCCGTTTGGAGTGCAAATGTGGTTTGGACTCGGAAAAAACATGGGAACGTATGCCCCAGCTCTGTTTGGTATATGGGTATTGGCTGTGACTTCTTTCTTCTGTATTTACGGCCCCGCCAATTCTCACTCTCTGATGATAAAACCGAATGATCCATCAACCTACAGTCGCTTTAATGAGATAAAGGAGGAGTGTAGCTCTGTTTTAGCAGAGGCTTCAGTGCTGCATCCAGAGCAGAACCGAAGGTATAGGATTGAGAAGGAGCTCTCTTTTGTAAATGGGGACTGGAATCAACACAATGGCTCTGCTCCTCTTCTGCCATTCACCACAAGTGAGTCCAATCACAGGGGACCATTTACGAGAAGAAACTCCAATTACATCGTCCCTGGAAACAATTCGCCTATCAATCTGGTTTCATTCTTGATTACAGATGTGGATCTAAAGAAGGTCTCTGGAAAAATGGTGAATGTGAGTGGGATTTTACAGTTGGCCACATCCAGAGCACAAGGCTTCTCCTTCAGGGATATGGGACGCCAAGACTTTAATATTCGTCCTGGTTTTACTTCTCTTACGATTCATCTTGAAGGAGTCTACTTAGAAGAATTGAAAAACTCAAAAGAAGAGCGGTTGTTGTGTATGCTGGGCAGTACCAATTTCCCTGCCCGTGGGAATAATGCTGCAGATCCTTGGGATTGGTTGAATAAATCAAAGTTACAGCCCCCCACTCTGCTAAAAGACGATAGAATTTTGCTGCGATTGCGCTATCCGAGCAAGGTTTCTCTGACTAACAGGGAGATTCGAGGAACACTGACAAGCCTCAATCCGCACTCCAATTCAAGTTATTTTGATGAAATTGACATCTCTTCACTATTATTGGCTACTGATAGGAATTATGAATTTGACTCTGAGAACTTGGTGGCAAATGCTTGTGCTCCTCACCAAGATCCAGACAATTTCCAGTCAAAAGGCATCAAAGTATATCGAGGGAAGCAATTCTGTTCAGCTATAAAGGATATGATGTATGTTTCGGTTTTGGACGTGGTTCCCAATTGGCAGTGCAATGGCACAGATGCCTATTGTAGCAAGTTGGGCCCATTCATTATGGATAATAAAGTTCATGAAACTAATGGCAGTTTTGATGATACAACGCTTTGTATGCAAAATTTGAAGTGTACGGGGTTATCTGATTCAGGTATTGCAAATGTTAGTGCGGTTTTTCGAGCCGTGCCTCCTTCACAGAATCGGTATTTGGCATGTAAAAGATCAGGCGTTAATGACTTAACGTTGACTGCAGAGGGTAAATGGGACTCATCTTCTGGTCAGTTGTGTATGGTGGGATGCCTTGGATCCATCAAGAATCACAGTGCTTGTAATTCACGAATCTGCATTTACATCCCCCTTTCACTCTCAATCAAGCAAAGAAGTGTAATTGTTGGCAGCATTTTCAGCATTGAGAACAGTACAAATTCCTTCCCTCCACTTTCATTTGATCTCTCATTTGAGCTGATACATCCTCGACCTGTGCCACAGGATCTGTTCAACAATATATCATACGAATACAACAAGACCAAATTGGCCCAAATGGAGAGAGATGAGATTGGTGTTTTTGGCAAATTGTTCTTCAAGTATCCCCAGAAGGATTTGGGCAAGACAAGACGTAGTTTTTCTGTTCTTAGCCGGGATCTCTCAGTGAAGTCACCAGTTTTCCAGTTTTCCAGAGGCAATTTTGTCATGAACGTCATAAGTTTGGATGTTATAGCCATCGAGGAATTTGTGGGAGTTGGTTGGGACCAGGCCTCAAACACTTCTTTCATATCTGAGAAGGTTCGGGAATCGCCTCATTCAAAAGGACCTGACGAGGAGAAGTCCTTGAAAGTTGCTGCACAGCTGAAACTGAAAGGCAATTTTTCAAAGCTTTTTCTTGAGGGTTTCTATGATCCAAGGGTGGGTAAAATGCACCTTATAGGATGCAGGGATGTTCGAAGGGATTTTCGAGCTCCATGGTGGAGAATTTTGCATGAAACAGGGGATCTGCAGGATGGTTTTGATTGTCTCATTGAAGTGGAAGTGGAATATCCACCTACAAATGCCTGGTGGTTCAGAAATCCAACCGTGAAGCTTTCCATGAAAAGTCAACGAACTGTTGACGACCCACTTTTTTTCAAGGAGATGAAAATCGAGACTCTTCCCATTCTATATCAGAGGCAGAGGGAAGAGATCATTTCTCGCATAAGTGTAGAACTCATGTTACGTATATTGACACTATTCATGATGATTGGGTGCATTGTGAGCCAATTATTCTACAGTCGAGAGAAGACAGAAGTCTCTCCATACATCTCTCTTGTCATGCTGGGCGTTCAGGCCATTGGATACAGTATTCCTCTCATAACAGGTGCAGAGGCCTTGTTCAAAAGTATGAAATCTAAGCCGGGGTATAATCATTTCACTGCTCCGATTCAGAGCGGAGGGTCTGAGAAGATTGAGTACATGGTTAAACTGCTAGTGTTGATTGCATGTCTATTGACACTAAGACTGTGCCAAAAGGTTTGGAAATCTCGTATTCGATTGCTGACAAGGAGTCCTTCAGAGCCATGGAGAGTCCCGAGCGATAAACGAGTGCTTGCTATTTCCTCTGCTATACATGCTATGGGTTTTTTAATTGTGCTGATTGTTCATAACTTGAAGACCAGTAGCCGCCCAATTCAGTCCTCACCCTATCTGTATTCAGCACGCCATGCGTACAACCAAGTTGACTGGGAGACTGAGCTCCAGGAGTATGTGGGTCTGGTACAGGATTTCTTCCTGCTTCCTCAAATTATCGGTAATACTCTTTGGCATTTTGAACGTAAACCACTTAGGAAACTATATTACATTGGTATCACTGTTCTGCGGCTCCTTCCTCACATCTATGATTACTTTATACCTCCAGTTTTTAATCCTTACTTGGAAGATGTATATGAATTTGCAAATCCTGGCTCAGATTTTTATTCCAAGTTTGGAGATATTGCTATCCCTGTGACTGCTGTGGTGCTTGCAATTGTGATTTTCATCCAGCAAAGATGGAATAAGCATGCGCTGAGTCAGGCATTGAGATTGATATCAACTAAGATGACATTGCCTGCAACACGGACGTATGGGAGGCTGCCATCAGAGATATCTGAAACTGAACTTATTTCTGGTTGCACAGAGAAGCTAGGTGTATTGGATGAATGAGGAGAATCAACTTAGGTTGATAAATAAATGAAGTTTAGATCCATAATGTAAGAAAAGAAAATTCAGAAAAAAGGGACAACCACCATTATATGTTTAAAATAAATAGGAGTAATCAGTTTAACTACCAGTGATAGGAGATTCCAAACTTAGTAGACTTGATAAATGGAAAATCTAGTTCAACTAGAAAATTTAGTTCTTGTTATGGATAGAAAAGAGAGCTAACAGCCATTTCTCATCTCCTCGTCTCTTTCCTTCTAGCATGTATTCAGGGGACTTAACGGCAATGTTGGCCATTTATTAAAAGAAGCATCAAGGGTCTGGGAAGTACAGTGGAGGTGTCTGAGATCAGATGGAAATAAATGTTCTCTCTCCATATATTTCTCATTATGTTGAATACAACTGTTAAGCAGACAAATGTTCTTCTTTTGTGTCTGTGGTTTAAACCCAGCTTTCTATGAAGAGTGCGATACATTTCTCATTATGTTGAATACAACAACTGTTTAGTAGATAAGTGTTGTTTTAATTTCTTTTGTATCTGTGTTCTAAACGCAGCTTTGTATGAAGAGTGTGAAGAGACCTAAAGCCTGACTATAAACAGTGATGGGATAAAGGGAAAATGAGTGAAGCAGTTTCTGTATTGTTGCTTAAACAGTAAACATTTTTTTGCTTTTTGAGAGTGCTGAAGATGGCACTGCATAAATGTATCTTTGGTTTTATCTTGATATATATGCGTTTGTTTATATATAGAGAGAGAGATTTCTGATGTTTAAACACTCAAGGGTTCAATGTGTACAGGTTATGAAGAATTTAATTAATATTGAAATGGCTGTTCTATTGCCAGAATGAAAAGTGAAAAGTGCTATTATTGACAGTTTGATTTTAAAGGTTATATAACAACCTAGAACTAGATGAAATTGCTGTTCAGGACTTCTATGATTGCTGGTGTAATGGCATGTAAACAGTTTGCCCTTGCTTTATGAGAGGAAATTTTATTCCATGATTGTTAGATCAGTGATAATTCTATAGGGTTTTTTTTTCATCTAATAAACTGGGCTGGGCTCAGCTTAGTGACATGAAAAAGAAAAGAAGAAAAATAAATATTCATTGGAAGAAAACATGACAATCTATTTCAATTTATGCTGAAGATTGGACATTTTTTTGGTTCTTGTTTTCTCTTTGGATTATGCATTCACTGTTTGGGGATTAAATGTAATGCCATAAGATATGACCATGATAACTTGTCTTAGCTGATCAGACTGGTTTTTTGCAAATTATTTGCATTTTATTCTTTTATTAGAATAGAAAGAAGAAGAAGAAAGAAAGAAATTATTTTAACGTCCACGAGGCTAAAGATATATATCTCATATAAGAAATTATTTTAACGTCCACGAGGCTAAAGATATATATCTCATATCATACAAAAAATCATATCATACAAAAAATCAAATACGTACTGAGAAAAGGAAATGTTCTCTTATTGCAATATGTCAAAATAAAATACAATTTTAACATTTTTGGGTGCCTTGAAGAGTACAATTGATTATTTATTAATTGCATCCTGTAATAAAAACTGCATCTAATTATCAAGTGGCGATTTTTTGTTTAGTAGTGCCTCTTCATATTTGCTCAGCTTGTTTAATGCTTATTCAAATTAAGAATACTGTCCACTGTAGCTTTTTAAAGTTTATTAGTTCCAAATCCAAAATTTATCATAAACCTGGTATGTTGTTGGGGTTTTTGTTTTTAAGGTGTGTTGGAGTTACTAATAAATTCAAATGTATCCATGGAATATTACAGCAATGAGATCCGCTTTCTGTCCATAACCAGTGTCAATGACTAAGACAATATTGTTGAGACTATAGGTAAGCCATTGAATAATTCCTGTTATTTTCCATGATAATTAATCATTCTGCCTTTTCCCCTCTTTGACTTAATGTATCGGGTTTATCCCTCAAGCCACAAGAATCCATTATTTCATAATGTCAAATCATTTATTCGTTAACACTCATCAAATAATAAATACCTAATAAGATAATCACTCATCTAATAATATTTAGATAATAAGATAATAACAATCTCTATGCTGTTCAAAATCAATGGAGTAATTAAAAATCTTATTCAATTTTAAAATGAAATTAATTAAAAAAATTACATAATTAATAATTAACTTTCATGGAATATTGCAGATTATTTTATTAGTATACACAAATCAAAAGTGTCTATAAGCATGTTTATTCTGGAATAGAGTTTTTAAAATTTTAATTTAATTATCAATAATTATTAAGTGGATGATAGGGATTTAACCTCCACTAAATGCTACAGATTATTCTTAGTAGTATACCCAAATCAAAGGTTAAGACTTATCTTCAAAATAATTATGCATTTTTTCCCTTTTTATTAAATTGATTAGTTAAAAGAAATGTTATATGAATAAGTGTGATATGAAGTGGATTATGGCTCTTTGGACATGTGGTATTGATGAGTCATGGTATTGCAACTAAATCTATTTACATACTAAGAATCAACATGGTAAAGTGGGAGTAAATCTCCTTAGAATCTTATTTTATATATATATATATATATATATATATATACATATACATATACATATACATATACATATACATATATTGTTAAGTTTGGCACGACCTTTCATTTTCTATTTATAATCGGCAAATTTACACCACATAGGTTGGCTAAGTGGCCTCAACTTGCCCAGTGGGAAACCAAGTCTGTTGGCCACCTATCCTCATTGTAAGCCATCCAAAAAAAATAAAGTTTCAATCTTTCTAACCAAGATATGTATGTCTCTGTTTCATGACCAGACTCTATATGTCTAGCTATCCTTAAACATGCATGACGTAAAGTAAATGCTAACTGCATATAAAACAAAAAGAAACAAGGTAAACTGACTAGCCCTTCTGCTCTTCCGATGTCGATTCCATAGGTGTCAGATCCTTGACAGTTGCTCTAGGCATCTCAGTCAATTATATGATGCATGGAATGTGCCTTTGAATTTTGTCCAATCTAATGTCCTACTTATGGAGTTGAAACTGAATTCTCTACAGATCCTATTTGTAACTCAACATGCCTTGGAGAGAGAGTGCCATCCCCACTGAGATCTATTCCATGGCCTTCCCCAACAGGATTTTCATTAGCCAGTAGAGGTATAAAGTCTACTTGAATTGGGTTATCCTTCCTCTGGTATTCCCAGGGTCCAGGACTAGTGTCCTCCAATTCTCCATCTCCTCCTCTGTCTCACTACCTTGCTTGATTTCTTCTTCCCATTCTTCTAACAAATTCTGAATGCCTTCATCCGTTCCCTCTCGATATGCCACAATTGCTTCACTAATGTGATGCTCCACTGATTTCCTTCATCTGCGAGGTTCCGACATGCTCAGGTCCTTGGCCTTTCCAGACTCCTGGCCCTGTCTTCCTCGTCCCCGTCCTCTCGCTGGCCGAGCCATATCAGCACGGTTCGATACCTGTTCACAAGAAAGAGATGTTAACCGCAAGCATTGTAGCATATTACTGTCCTGGTTGGGATTGTCAATGTCGTCATTCTCCCCGTTCTTTGTCTTGTCCCATTTACGAGTAGAACTGGGGGCAGGGTGGGCAGTGAGCTAGCCTTGAGGCAGGGTCAGACTCCTTATCCCTTCTGGATTTTCACTCCTCCCTCTTCGTTGCCTCACATACTCAGTGTGGTTGACAAGCCCCTGCCAAGGCCATGCAAATGGGCTTAGCTTTAGCCTGGCCAGTTTTCTTCTGTGGTGTGCCATCCCATTCCCCTCTGCCTAGTAAGCCAAAACCATTCCTCTGCCCTTGTCATGCCTGTCCTCCCCCACAGGAATCCTAGATGGTCTCTTAACACAGTAATTATTCCTAGTTCCCCATAGCTTTCCATGGTTATGACTACTACTCCATCTACCAACCCAACATGTTAGCTACCCTTTGCTACCCTCAGCCTCCAATGTCGAGCGGCTACCTACCCATCCCCAATGACCAGCCCCTCTCAGCCCACAGTATGTGAAGCTTGGGATCCCAGTGCCACCCACAGTAAGGTCCTCATAGCCACAAGCCAAATTAAATCCCAACAGGCTCAAAATAAAGACTCAAAGCTAGACTAATGCAGCTCGATGCCTCCTCCAATCTCACTTTCATTTCCCCCAATTACCCTTCTCGAGTATCTCCCTCTCCCCCCAACAAGAATCAAACCAGGTCGACATTGCAAAGGAGGCGAAGAGCCAAGATACATACTCATTTCCGCTCCAAGGTTGATGTCGTTGTTGTCGTTACCTTCCTTCTCTATTGTTCCAGTTCCTTACTCCACAAGCCAAATTACAATTCTTACCCATTTGTTTCGCCTTAATTACTATGCATCCCACCTCGCCCTTGCCATCTTTGCCACCTTTCCCACCACCCTTGCATGTACTCATGCCAAGGGCCACTGTACCCATCGCTTTGAGCGTTTGGGGGCGGTGGTACGTAAATCACCTCTACTCATCATCACTACCTGCAAGCACTTCCATCTACCAGCACACACCTCGATCAAGGTTTATATATTATTATTATTTTAACTAGAATTTAAATTATAATTATAATTTAATTAATTTTTATGACTTCTTCTTCTTCTTCTTCTTTTTTTTTAGGAATGTATATTTCATGAAGTATGTGTTTTGTTGTTTATTATGGATTAGTGGCTTATGGGCATTTTACCAATCATTTGATTTATATAGTTGCACTATTTGATATATACAAACTTTTGAGAGGTCACATGTTTCAAAATGTAAACCTCTTTTGAAATGCAAAATTTGAAAAAAAAATTATACCTAAAAAGATTTAATTTCTTTGGTCGAATCTAACATATTAGATACTTTCATCTAATTTAATTTTTAAATGCGATATAACTAATAGACAACCTGACTTTTTTAGTTTAAATTTAACAATACAATTTTGACTCAAATTGTTTTGGGTTTCATATTGATTAAAATATATAATATTAAAATATTATATAAAAATTAAATTCCTAATATTTATTTATTAATTATTGATAATTAAATTAAAATTCTAAAATAAATAAATTTATTTATTTAATAGTAATGAAAATGTTTATGATAGATTTTTCGGCGAAAATCACATGAGAAATCATTTGTCGACGAGTTTCGAACCAACCAGTGTGGTTCATCGTGAGGTTGGTTGGTTCGAAACTCGTCGACAAATGGTTTTTCATGTGATTTTCGCCAAAAAATCTATCATAAACTTGTTATGGATCACAGAAGCCTCAACTCAGTAATGAAAATGGTTAGCCCTCGCACAAGAATTAGTAGCAAAATCATAGGTGGGAGAACTAGTGGCAGAATCGTAGGTGGGAAAAGCCGTACTGAGATAGGTTGGTTTGCTGAATGGTCGCTATGTTTTTTTCTTCCAAAAAAATGAAAAAAAAAAAATGAGAATTTCTTGTTTTTAGAGCCTGGTTATATTGTCATTCTTAATATTTTATCGTGTTTATGGCTATCAGTGTCTCGAATACATGAGATAAAATTTAATCTAAGGTAGTTATAAATTCTTGCACATTTTGATCGGAGAAACCTTTAAAATCGTATGTGTTTACTTACACTTTAATTTGGAGATTTTGCGGATGCTCGTGTTTTTTTGGTTGTGGAAATTGTAGAAACTGTACTAAATCCAAGCCCATTCAGCTCCAAGTCAAGCTTTACTTAGTTGAAAAATTCTAGCGTGGTTTATTGCAATTTTTTTATTTATAAATTAAGAGAATTTTGGCACTTTACGATTCGTTTTTGTTTTTGGAATAGATTTTGGCAAATTTGAAGAATTTTTTTTTTTTAAACACGGTTAAGTAGATATTTTGATAAAATCTGTGCTTTGAATGCAACAAAAAAATTGGGAGATTTACATCAAAATCTGAAGTCAGATTTTTTGGCAAAAGAAATAAACTGTAAATTTTTACATCATTAACATATTGACTGCTTGCTACATACATCTTAGTAGCATATTTGCAACTATAAACACTGTAAAATTGACCACAAAGTAGAACAATTTTATAATATTTTGTCATTCACAAGAAGAGGAATCAATTAACATTGCTTCTGTATGATCTGCACTTGTGTTTCCTTCTAAATTTTGTTGTCTTGTAGTTTGAATTGTCCAAGAGAGGTCCTCCAATTGGCTTTGAAGGGTGTTAATTTCGTCATTTTTCCGATTGATCTAGTCTTGAAATCCCTACATTCTTTCAAACTATTATGCAACCGTGTGAGAGAGCTGAAGAAGGGGATGATAGTCAATGATATCATTGATAGGAGGGTGTGGGCAAAGGGGACATGAATTTGAGGTTCCCTTACTTCCACCTCTTCGACTAGAGTTGTCCATCACATCCTTGAAAATTGGAGGCCTCCAATTCCAACCTTTGTCACCAGCCAAAACCATCCTAAATACCAAAAAAATGCATGCCAATTGAAGTGGGAGATGGGCATTGATAGCCACAGAGAAACACCAAAGAGAGGTTGTACTCTGATGCAATGTACAAGAAAAGGCAGAAAATTACCAAATTTTTCCTCGAATGTTACTAAGGAGTCACATGCAGACCAACCATCGTGTGGGGCAACGAATTCTTATGTTGCTTGTCACTTGGACTAGCTCATCCCCAGACAATTTCCACCAAATTTGTTTGGAGCTTGAAATCAAACGGGTGTAGATTCCTTTGTTGGCCAAGATCCCAAAAGTAGAGCTCGACTATGAAATATAATCTCGAGGAGAAAACTTCAACCTTGGCTAGGGCGCAACACGACACCAATCTCTCATCCAAAGCTTGTTGGCTCAAAGGGATCCCCAAGACACGGAGGAAGTAGAGCCGAGATTTCACACTGTTCCAATGGCCGTCATGCTCCTTTAAATAAATGAGAGTTATACTCAAGTCATTACTCTACTCCATTAATGAGAAGAACAAACTTTGTATCTCCCACGTTGGCGCCATCCTTTCGTCTGGTGTGAGCAATAAACCTATCAAGTTTGGCTGCTCGGAATTTTTGTGAACACAGTGTGAGATTTTAAACCAAATCCTCCCATGCGATCTCATGGTGGGCGAGGGACAAGTGGGCATGTGGTCAACATGCGAGCCCCTTGCCACCTCCCAAGAGAGACTACAGCCAGATTGATTGATTAATTCACACTTAAATGAATGAATAAGGATTGCATTTAAACCGTTAAGTTGGACAATCAAACCAAAATTTCCCCACTTGGCTCTAATGTTTTTTTGGCATAAATACATAGAGGAGCTCAATTTCATTTTTATTAATGAAGTCATGGTATATTTTTCCATCCCTTTTTCCCATTGATCATTATTTACCCCTTCCTCAAATTGCATGTTTGATTGGCTTGTTTTTCCGCTTTAGAATTTTGGATCATTAGAATATGATAGAAACTTTTATGCCAAAAGGAATCAAAGATGGTCATGACTCTTTAAAGGAGAATATTTAGTTTATTAGCCTTAGGAGTTGTGTCATTATGTAGGAATTGAATTGTTATGAGAGAGTCCCCAACAATTGTGATCCTTGAGATTCCTTTCTCCTTGGCTAGTTGGAGTCCTAGCGGAAGGCCGTACATATATGTCATGTTGGTTTCTTTACCAAGGCCCTAGGCAAACTTAATTTTTTGATGCTCGTCAAGATCACAAAGGATCCCTCACCTCATGTGTCCCTAAATTCAAAGAAGATTTCAATTAGCTTAATTCATATTTGTAATATTCTATGTTTAAGGTTTATGATACAATCTCATGTGGGTAGAGATACCCAATAGTTGTGTATCCAGTATTTTAAATTATTTTTAATATTTTAACCATTATATCATAACATATGCTTTTAGAAGATAAATATTTTTTATTATAATAAATCAATAAATTAATAATGGTTTAACTTATAAAATTAAATTGAAATTGAAATTGAAATTAACTTATTTAATATTGTTAGAAGAGAAATGTTTTTTAATTATAATAAATCTATAAAATAATAATTGTTTAACTTATGTTTGCTTGGGGTAGCTCAAGTGGCGATGGCTGTGGAATGAAGTCTCATTGAACATTCAAATTTTGTGCTACCCTCCCCCTTAAAGGGGTGAATAATGGACATGTAACTCGAAAATCAAAAAGTCTTACCAAACTTATAAAAAAAAATGTTTAATTTATAAAATTAAATTGAAATTGATTAAATTAAATTATTTAATATTATTATAATATTTTTAAGAGTATAACTTTAAAATAAAATTATCAAAGTTAATTTTGATATTGATAAATTGATATTTTATAAATATTATTTCATATGTTCTTTCCAATGCCGTTATAGTAGTAGAATCCTTCACTGACTAGGTTGACAATAACATCAAAATGTATGAAAAAATATTTTCCTATTAATCAACTTGTATAACAATACATCAAACAATTAAAAATAATATGATATGTGCCTAATGCATTTAATTTTGATATATATATATATATATATATATATATAAATCCATTTTAGCAAGTTCTTCCCAATACTATTATAGTAGTAGAATCCTTCACTGACTAGGTTGACAACAACATCTCACTTTTATTAATATATGAAAGAAATATTTTTCTATTAATTAACTTGTATAAAATACATCAAACAATTAAAAATAATATTATCTATATATATATATACTAAATTAAATTAAATTAATGTTTTTAAATTTTCTTTTTAGTGTTAATAACTTTTATTAATATGTAAAAAAATGATAAAAAAGTTTTGGTTAAAAAAATAACATAATCTTTACTTTTTATATTTAATTTTAAAATTGTTTATTATATTTTGAAAATAAAATAAAACAAAATAACTATCTCATACTTAATAATAAATATTTTTATATTTATTTAATTTTTTTTACCATATTAATTTTTCAAAACCATTAATTAATATAATCTACTTATTATTCCAACAAAAGCTCTAACAACTTTTTATAATTTAAAATCAAGCTGAGTTTCCCAAATCTTTACTAAATTTTTGGGAGTCATTTGTTGATGCGGAGGAATTGCCAGTGACTCACTGTTAAAAGTGGTCAAAATTTGGATAAAAAAAAATTCAAAAATCTTGTAGACCCAGTGTCCGAATCATATTTTTGATGGTGGAAATGGATTCAACACCATCAAAAACTTCTAAAACACCTAAAATTATGAATTTTGATAGTTTTTATTTGGATTTACAAAAATCCCTGCCAGATTTTTTCAAAATATAACCTAATTTTTCATAACTTTCAAAACAAAAAAACATAATCATTAAACTACAGCAAACAATTTTCAAAACTACATTACTTCATACACACTTTTCTAAAATACATAATTATATATTAATTAATTTCTGATAATATAAAATAAAGCCTAGACCAAGAAAAGATATAAAAAAGAAACGATATAATTTAATGTGTAACTTTTGTAATTAATCTTTCACAAGCGCAGGCATGAAACAATCACTCGATATAATTTAATGTGTAACTTTTGTAATTAATCTTTCACAAGCGCAGGCATGAAACAATCACTTCCGGAAAAAAACAAACTAAGAGTCGTCCAATTTTTTTTAATTTTAATCATGATTAATACGAAATGTGGTCCGGAAAAAAACAAACTAAGAGTCGTCCAATTATTATTTTTAATCATGATTAATACGAAATGTGTGAAACATTATTATAAGTATAATAGTCAACTAAATTATATAATATGGAATAATAAGAAAGTCAATTAAATTATATATACGATAGACTTTTTATAATTAAATAGCGTATTAACTGTTAGACGTTTGTGTTGGAAACATTTCTTATTAATGTATCATGGTGTGTCATATGCACATAAATCAAGATTATGATAAGTATGATAAGTATTATTTGATTATGATAAGTATTATTTTTGTGATAGGATCATTTTATTGTTATTTATGTAATTTTATTTCATATATTATAATTTTATATGATTAAAATTGATGTATTGATATTATGATTAGCTAATGTTAATTAATTATTTTGATATATTTATTTCAAGATTAGTTAAAGTATTTTTATTATCTTTGATTCTATTATATGTTAATTTTATATGATTAAAATTGATGCATTGATATTATGATTAGCTAATTTATACTAATTGTTTTGATGTATTCACCTCAAGATTAGTTAATGCATTTCTATTATCCTTGATGTTATTATATGTTTTTAACATTTACTTGACCCGTAGAGTAGCCATAACATCTTAAATAAATGATAAAGTATATATCACATGCAAATGATAATAAATAACTTCAAATTGATATTAAACCATGAAAATGATATTATTAGCCACAAATAATAATTCATGAATTAATCAAAATGTGATGATACATTTGGCATCAAATTAGTGATGATTCTAAATGCTCATAGGTAATGGGTCATCTTCCCATTGATATCATATAAAGTTATTGAGCAAATAAATTAGCATATTGTAATCTCGGCTCACAAGAAGATTATGATGGCACACAATTTTTCTCTTAGTATTATTAATGTAGGTTAAAAATCTAAATTATGGTCATATATGAATCATAACACTTTTTTTAAAATTTTGTAGCTATTCTATCTGCAACTATGTCTAATGAATCATCTTGTGTTCCAATGTTAATTGGTGGTAATTTTGAGGATTGCAAGGAGAAAATTATGCTTACATTAGGGTGCATGGACTTAGATTTCATGTTTCGTGAGAATGAACCACCCATCCCTACATAATCTAGTATGCCGCTAGAATGGGCCTTATATGGGAAGTAGAAGTAGTCTAATTGCTTAAGTTTAATGTTTATCAAGAACCATGTTGAAAAAGGTATTTGAGATTTTTTTCCATAATGCTCTTAGGAAAAGGAATTCATTAATGTTGTTCAACAACAATATGTGATTTTCGAAAAGGAACTAGCCAAAACCTTAATAAACAAACCATCATCAATGAAACTCGTCAGTAATAGGAGAGTACGTTAAGGCATTATGTAAATGAGAGAAATAATTGCTCAAATGAAAGCTTTAAAGGTTGCATTGCCATAATTTTTCTTTTTCTAATTCATACTCAAGTTATTGACTATAGAATATGGGCCATCTAAGACTTTTTATAATACAAATAAGGAACAATGATCAATTAATGAACTATTGACCATGTGTATTCAAGAAGAAGGGAGATTGAAGCAAGAGAAATTAGAAAGTGCTCTTCTAGTGACTCATGGAAAGAGACATTTAGGGAAAGGAAAGGGTGCTCACTATAAATAATATAAATAATAAAAAAGGCATAAGAAGATGGAAATTGGTAAAGTTGGAAATAAGGATATCGTTAGAAGTTTTTTTTGCGAGAAAGGTGATCCAGGTGGATGTTGGTGACCACCCACCTATTCCACTCAGAACCCCACCACTGTCTCTTTCAATTTTTCAGTTTCCGTAATTGTAGCACAGTTTACTATTTTTGGCATTTTTTCTGTCCTGAACTTCCAGAGCCATTTTGAGGCCCTAAACGATGTTTTTTGGGAAAACCAGGGCCAACAAGGATATCTCACCATTGTTGGCCACTTAGAAGTTTTAGTCCTCAGATAGATCTTTCTATCGAGGTATTGTGTGCGTCAAATGAAGATTGTATGCCAAAGTTACGACCTTGGGAAGTTGATGTACCAATTTACCCAAACATGGCCCATAGTTTTGGCGCTTCATCTCCTAGGGTTAGGTTTTTTCATTGTTTCTCAATAATAAATAGGCCTTCGAGCCTCATTGTAACATAGTTCAGAGGCATGTAGTCACCACATCTCTTCTTAAAGATAAGCTACCATCACCCGAGCTAGTCTTATTTCCATTCTGTTTGTAAGAATATTTCAATATTGGATATTAATGAAATGAAGTGTTATTTCTGTTGCATCTCTATATTTATGGTTATATTTATAATTTGTTGCTTTCTTGTCTAAGTTCGAATAAATGGTTTTAGAGCAGTCTGCTCTTTCTTTGTTTTTCTTTGCATGTCCCCAACGAAGTCAGGATATAAGGAGCTAGAGCTTAAACTAGTCGAACCTTAGCAAGACCAGCCTCACAAATCTTGAGGGCCTCCCATGGCGAAAGAGAAGAAAGATGAGGGGGTAGGAGATCCTTTCAAAATCTTGCTCGAAGAAGCCCTCGAGTGATAGAGGAACGTAATGATGGACAACTTTTTCCAGATCCTTCAACGACTACCCAAGGGTGACACATCTTCTAGAAGCTACTTTGGAAGCACCACACCCAAGGTACAAGTTAACTTTGACATCCCCATATTTGAGGGTCAGATAGATGCAAATGTCGTAGATAAATGGTTAAATCTGCTAGAAGGATATTTTATGTTCATGATTTTTCCCATCGGGAAAATATTACTTTTGCACTTCTCAAAGGCGCCCCCCATGTTAAGGACTAGTGGGAAACCTACAGTGGGAAGAAGGATGAAATTACACCCTCACTATTTTCCGCCGCACCCACTTGGAATTCGTTTTGGGATGCCATCAAGGAGCAGTACTACCCTGTCAGGAGCTATGAGGATAAATACATAAAGTGGACCACGCTGCGGCATGGAAGGGACCAAGACATGTTCGAGTGTACCAATGTTTTTCATAACCTTTGCACAAAATTAAGTATCAAGGATTCTGAGAAACATTTGGACTTAAGTACCACGACTACCTACACAGGTACATCCTGGATGAGACGGAGTTCCTGAACATCTCCTCACTTGGCACGATGTAGCGATACACTATCAAGATTGAGCAGAAGTTTACACAGAAAAAGTGAGACTTTGGATCTATGAATCCGAACCAAGGGAAATGTGACCCCAAACTACAAAGCAAAGGGAAAAGACAAGGTGGGGCGACCTAGGATAACCCATCAAAGCCGCAAGCAAAGAACAACACCATGAAGACAAAGAAGGACACCGAAAAGTGGTGTGAGTTCCATAAGAGCTCCACTCACAACAAAAGTGGGAAGGCTGGGGGCTGGAGGGGGTTGCATGCCAAAATTTTGACAACTATGAAGTATATCCCTCATGATACACGGACAAAAACATCCCTGAAAAACCAAAGGAAAACTGGCGTGAGTCAATTCTGAAGAAGGGTATCTAAAACTGTAATTAGGGCCAACACTCTTTGCTCCACTACTTGCCCGTGCTGATGGCAGGTTGCACTGATTTACCCTAGCACTGCCAACGCAAGTTTTGATATGAAAATCTGTGTTGAACCTCTTCTGGCAGGTTTTCCCAAAATGGGGGAGAAGCTTCGTATGCTAGAAATTTCGAGAACATTGAGTTGTATATTAGTGGTTGTAGATATGGTTGAGCTCTCCCATTTGGAGCTCTTGACCTTATCATTATGGGTCTTCCCCTTGATATGTGGACCTCTCTCCCTCTTTTGTGGATCCTTAACTCCCTCTCTCTTCCTATAAATCAACTCCCTTCCATCCCAAAATGATTGGTCATTGATTGCCTGCATTCCTATACTGAGATTATGCCAAAATGTTTCCCATTCTAACTTGGAGAAGGAGTGCTTGAAGAGTCTTTTCTTGGACTTGGACATCCACCAAAAGGAGGTCTCCAACATCAAGGCATAGGTTGTATGCTTCCCTTTTTAGCTTATTGATATATACATATGATGTTCACTTTCCATAATTGTGTAATTGTGTATGCTTTTAGCTTAATACTCCTTGATCTATTAAGTAGTTTATGTTTGATATATGCCATATATGCTCTTGTACCTTGTATTTCTCTTTGATCTTTCTTGCAGGTACTCAGACATGAAGAAAAAGTAAGGAGCGAGCCTGGAAGCAAAGGAATCAAAGTCATCTCCAAAGGATTGAGCGATTAGCATCAGAGCGAGGTAGGTCACCCTCTCTCTGCATTTGTTAAACATAAGCTAGGAAAGTGTATGTTAGTTTGTTTAGTTTGTTGCTAGACCCACTCGTTGGACTAGAGAGATCACCTCAGTCCACAGAGGGGATTTGCCTTCACAACACTAATCTGTCATTGAACTTGTGACATGCTCAGAATGTTAATCCTTTCCAAGGAGCTCAAGGATGGCCAAATCCTTCCATTAGTGGATTAGGGGTTGGGAATTCATCCCATTTATTTGTTCAGTAGGGGAGTATGCCCTTCGCTTCTGTCGGAACCTCACGCCTTTCCTCCGTTAGCTGGTGCATGGATTCCTTATCAAGGGTTATCCCCTTCTTTCATTGTCCCACTAGACAAAAACTATCCTATGTATGATAACCATGTGGTAAGGGGTGGATACCCTCCAAATGCTTTTGAGCCACAAGGATTTCCTTATGGTTCGGCTCCTTCTATGAGAAATCCATGGAAACATGGTGCCTCTTCAAATCCAGGATACCCTTTTCATAATATTGGAAATTCTACTCTTGGTGGGTGGAATTCTTCGAAGCCTCTGCGTTACCGTTCCTAGCAACCTTAAACTTTCTAGATCTTTCGAAGTTGACGAGTGATTTGATCTGTTAGAATCTGGCTTGGCCTCCGATTCCAACCAGAATTCTATATAATATTTCTAAATTTTAAGGGAAGTCTGGGGAAGATCCGACATATCATATAATCATGTTCTACTTATGGTTTTCATCGAACTCCTTGGTCAACAACTCGATCAGGTTGAGATTATTCCAATGCACCCTAAATGGAAACACTGCAAAATGGTATATTGAGCTAAGAGGGGGTACCTTTGCTCCGTTTTGTGAGATGGCTACTAATTTTTAAAACCATTTCCAGTTTCCTGTTCAATATGATGTCAGAATGGAGCTTTTAACTAGTTTCCAACAAGACAAAGTAACTCATATTTCTGACCACATCCAAGAGTGGCACAGAAGGAAGAGGCTCATTAAGGCCTATATCCCTAATGAGTTCCTTCTCGAATGGTTTTTAAAACATTTACAGCTAGAAATTTCTAAGGATGTGTCGATCTCCGGAGTGTTCATTGAAGGAAATGCCATCTTCAGATGATCCAGATTTAAACAGGAACGCAACAAATTACAGAGATAACCATATACACAAAGATGCAGCGGAAATAATACTTCATTTCATTAATGGAAAATACTGAAATATGCTTACAACCAGAAATGGAAATAAACCAGCTAGGGTGATGGTAGCTTATCTCTGAGAAGAGATGTGGTGGCTACATGCCTCTGAACTGTGTTACAATGAGGCTCGAAGGCCTATTTATTGTTGAGAAACAAAGGAAAACCCTTAACATTCCAAAACCTAACCCTAGAAGATGAAACGCCAAACTCTGGGCCCCGTTTGGGGTAAATTGGTACACCAATTTCCCGGGGTCGTAACTTTGGCATATGATCTCCGTTTGACGCATACAATAGCTCGTTAGAAAGATCTATCCCAAAAAACGTTTTTTAGGGCCTCAAAACGGCTCTGGAAGTTCAAGACCCGAAAAACTGCTAAAAATAGTAAGTTGTGCTACAATTAAGGAAACTGAAAATGCTGAGAAATACAATGGTGGGGGTCCAGGTGGACTTGGCAGGTGGCCACCAATATCCACCTGGATCATTCCTCCCCCCTTAGGAAGCAATGGTCCCCATTGCGTTGAGCTCCTCCATGAGATGAGGAAACTTTTGCTGAACTTGTTCCCTAGTGAGCCACTTGCCCTGCTGAAGGAGTTGGCCTGCTTTGACAACTCGATACAGTTGGATATTCTGTTGGCGAGTGTTCTTGATCTGTGTGTCCATGATCCGATCAGTTGCAGCTTGTTCCATGCAATCTGGATTTAACTCTGTGGGTTTGAGCTGTTCTGCAATGTCGGATGTGTCTTGCAATGGTGGAAAGTATGGCCGAAGGCGGTCCACATTGAACACTGGGTGCAGGCCAAGGAATGGGGGAATGCCGAGCTCAAATGCATTGTCTCCCATAGCCTTAGTAATGGTGTAAGGACCATATCGGAGTGGTCTCAATTTCCGATAGGCTCCAGTAAGGCGTTCCTTTTGCAAATGCAACCAGACTTTTTCGCCCACCTGAAACTTGTGTGGCACCCGATGTTGATCATGTCGCTGCTTGTACTTGGCATTTGATTTCTCAAGAATGTCATGGACCTGCTGGCGAATATGTTGGATGTGCTCAATGAAGCTGGTGGCCTTATCTGTTTTGGACTGGACATGAGCTGAATTCATGTGAGTAGCTGCAAGTGGCATGGCCACATCAATGGGGCATAGTGGCTGGAATCCCAAACCCACCTGAAAAGGGCTATGGCCAGTGGAGCTGTGAAGAGCTCGGTTGTAGCTGTGCTGAACATAGGGGAGGCTCTCGTCCCATGTGCATGGATGCTTTGAGTTATACATGCGCAAAATGTGCACAATCATCCTATTGACAACCTCTGTCTGGCCATCAGTTTGAGGATGGAAGGCTGTGGACTTCGTGAGTTTGGTGTCCAGCATTGACCAGAGACTGGACCAAAATGTGCTGAGAAACCGACTGTCCCGATTTGAGATGATAGACTGTGGGATCCCAAAGTGCACCCACACTCGTTCAAAGAAGAGTTTAGCAGTGGCTTCTGCTGTGATATTCTTCTTGCAGGCCACCATAATGGCCATCTTCGAGAACCTGTCGACGACCACAAAAACACAGTCATTTCCATGCTTAGTGGAAGGAAGGCCTGACATGTAATCCATGGAGATGGATTCCCAAGGTCGAATAGGGGTAGGCAACGGGGTATAGAGGCTGTGCTTCTTAATGGTCGGTTTGGCAATGGCACAGGCAGTACATGATCGGATGTACTTCCCAACATCCTGTCGAAGATTCGGCCAATAGAAATAATTTTGCAGTACTGCCACTATTTTCTCGACCCCCGAAATGCCCAACAGCCCGACTGTAATGTGCTTCCCAAATCATCTTGGCACGCTCGCTTGAAGGAACACAAAGGTGACCGAGGTGGCATAATAGGGTATCTTGGAGGTGAAAATCTGCAACATGCCGACCCTCCAAGAGTGTCTGGTATGTGTGGCCGAATTCTGGGTCGCTTTTGTAGAGAAGTGGCCAATCAGAAGTCTCGTGCCCACAAGAGTTGAGCACGGTGGTTAATGCCATGATCAGTGGTTGACTGAGGCAATCTGCAACATTATTGGTGTTGCCCTTCTTATACTTGATATTCAAGTGGAACTGTTGCAGGTATGTAGACCACTTCTGATGGAGATCATTCTGCAACTTCCCTTGGGTCTGTATGAACTGCAGGGGTCGGTGGTCTGCGTGGATGACCGTTTCCTTCCCCAAAATGTAATGCTTCCATTGTCAGCAGGCCTATACAATGGAATACATCTCTTTGTCATAAGTGGGGTACTTTCGGACTGTGTCTGAAAGTGTTTCACTGTGATATGCCACTGGATGTCCATGTTGAGTAAGGACTGCCCCAATAGCATAGTCAGAGGCACCTGTCTCGACCTCAAATGGTTGTTGTAAATTTGGTAACGCGAGCACTGGTGCCGCGCAGAGGTGATCCTTCAACTCCATGAATGCCTTCTGTTGAGATTCAGACCAAAAGAATTTTGCTTTCGCCCCTCCCTTGGTGACTTGACTCAAGGGCCAAGAAATATGAGAAAACCCCAACACAAACCTGCGGTAGAAGTTGGCAAGACCTAGAAAACTGCGGAGCTCTGTTAGAGGCATGACCAACCATTCGAAGAGGCCCTCCTTGGATTTGAAGGCAGTCTTCCATACATCAGAGGGTTCGATTGGTACCTGGTGATATCCTGACTTCAGATCGATCTTGCTGAAATATTTCGCCCCCTTTAGTTGGTCTAGGAGGTCATCAATCCGCGGGATCAGGTACCTATTACGGACAGTGATCTTGTTCAGCGCTCGATAGTCAATAAAGATTCTCCACGTCCCATCCTTCTTCTGTACCAACACGATCGGGCTCCCACAGGGCGATGAACTCGGACAGATGTGACCTTTCTGCAGGAGCTCCTGAATCTGCCTCTTGATTTCATCGTTCTCCAGAACGGAGCGCCGATAAATTGGTCCATTGGGTAGCGGCGCACCTGGGGTCAGATCGATGGAGTGCTTGACTTGACAGTGCAGAGGAACCCCTGTTGGGGAGGTGAAGATGTCCTCGTACTCCTCCACAATCTTGTCCATCTGTAGTTGTCGTGCAGAGGGACCCCGTCTGGAGGCCGCGGCCACTGTCTTCTTCTTTCCTTGAGGGCATATCATCGGGAAAACAAATTTCCTGGTTTTGGAAATGATCTTACTGCATTGTTTTGCAGTAATCAAAGAGATGGCGACAGGTGGTGCTACCTCTGGTATCCTGAACAACTTATTTCCCAATGTAATAATAACAACACGGGGCCTTGATTCATACACAGCATGTCGCTTCCACAAGTATGGCTGTCCTAGTAATACATCACAAACTTCAAGGGGAGCAATGTCACACAATACCTCATCCGTGAAGGGCTTGATGTTGTATGGAAGGCGACACTGCTGGCTCACGCGAAGATCTCGTCCTTGGTGAAGCCACCCAATGGTGTATGGTTGTGGATGTGTTGTGGTCGGTAAGCCCAACCGCTTCACGACCTCTGCCGAAATGAGGTTCTTTTGACTCCCGCTATCAACAATGAACTGTATCGGGGAGCCCTTTACCCACATCGGGGAGTGGAAGAGATGCTCCTCCTCCTCTGGATCTTCGGGTTCATTTTTCTGGATCTTTGCGGTAGCAACAGTGGCGCTGGGATCCGCATCAATGGTCTGCTTCCCTTTTTCATACCCCTTATCGGGTTCTGACTCAGAGTCGGAACATGCATCTGATTCTGAAACCTTTAGCTCAGCTACCAGTGACTGCTTGGCCCGACACTCACTTGTGTTGTGAGTGGAGCTCTTATGGAACTCGCACCATTTTCCAGTGTCCTTTCTCGGCTTCGCGACGCTGTTCTTTGCTTGCAGCTTCGGCTGGTTGTCTTGGGCTGTCCCGCCTTGACTTTGTCCTTTTTTCTGTGGTTTAGGGGCACCTTTCCCCTGCTTTGGATTCACAGATCCAAAGTCTCACTTCTTTTGTTTAAACTTCTGCTCGACCTTAACGGCATATCGGTATGCTGCGCCGAGCGAGGGGATGTTTAGGAATTGTATTTCTTCCTGGATGTACTTGTGCAGGCAGCCACGGTATTTGAGTATCAAATGTTGCTCCGAATCCTTGATACCCAACTTTGTGCGAAGGGTATGGAAAATATTAGTGAAGTCCGGCACGTCTTGGTCCCTTCCCTGCCGTAGCGTGGTCCACTTTATGTATTCATCCTCATAGCTTTCGACAGGGTAGTACTGCTCCTTGATGGCATCCCGGAATGAATCCCAGGTGGGTGCGGCTGAAAATAGTGAGCCAGTACTTTCATCCTTCTGCTCGCAGTAGGTTTCCCACCAGTCCTTGACATGGGGGGCTGCTTTGAGAAGAGCAAAAACAATCTTTTCCCGACTCGAAAATTCATGAACAGAAAAATAACCCTCTAGCAGATTTAAGCATTTATCTACGGCATCTGCGTCTATCTGACCCTCAAATATGGGGATTTCAAAATTAACCTGTACCTTAAAGGGTGTGGCGTTTCCAGAGTAGCTGCTGGAAGCCAATGCGTTGCTTCTGGGTAGCCGCTGAAGGATCTGGGCAAAACTGTCCATCATCGCGTTCCGTTGTTGCTCGAGGGCTTCTTCGAGCAAGATTTTGATGGGATCTCCTGCCCCCTCGTCTTTCTTCTCGTCCGCCATGGGAGGCCGTCGGGATTTGCGAGGCTGGTCTTGCAAAGGTTCAACCAGTTCAAGCCCTAACTCCTTATATCCCGACCTTGTTGGGGACATGCAAAGAAAAACAGAGAAAAGGCAGACCGCTCTGATACCACTGATCCGGATTTAAACAGGAACGCAACAAATTACAGAGATAACCATATACACAAAGATGCAGCGGAAATAATACTTCATCATTAATGGAAAATACTGAAATATGCTTACAACCAGAAATGGAAATAAACCAGCTAGGGCGATGGTAGCTTATCTCTGAGAAGAGATGTGGTGGCTACATGCCTCTGAACTGTGTTGCAATGAGGCTCAAAGGCCTATTTATTGTTGAGAAACAAAGGAAAACCCTTAACATTCCAAAACCTAACCCTAGGAGATGAAACGCCAAATTGTGGGCCCCGTTTGGGGTAAATTGGTACATCAATTTCCCGGGGTCGTAACTTTGGCATATGATCTCCGTTTGACGCATACAATAGCTCGTTAGAAAGATCTATCTGAGCACTATCATTGTTGGAATAGGAAACATCGATCCATTCCATGGACCCATGTTGCCCTCGGATTCCCCAAAAAACGTTGTTTAGGGCCTCAAAATGGCTCCGGAAGTTCAGGACCCGAAAAACTGCTAAAAATAGTAAGTTGTGCTATAATTAAGGAAACTGAAAATGCTGAGAAAGACAATGGTGGGGGTCCAGGTGGACTTGGCAGGTGGCCACCAATATCCACCTGGATCATCAGAGGCCAGAAGTTAGAACTTATATATTCTCAATCTGGAGTCCTGTAACACCCTCCTACCACATCCGCCCAAGTAACCATGCCAATCAGGGTAAACATGAGACGAGAGGCTACTATGATCAAATTTGAACTCCTATGTGACCTTAAGGAAGTGGAATCGATGGAAACATCACACATAGTCATCCAACATCATCAACAAAACCCTCAGGAGACAAGTCAGCCACTCAAACAGCCTGTCCCTGGGTCCCACTGTTGTTCTGTATCTCTTAGGCCATAGTCACTCTCATGATATGGGCAAAGGAGCAACCAAAAACCTAAAGTCTCTCTCACGGGCTTGCCTACCAACGACCAGAGACCAAAATTGTCAATTCTGTGCCAGCAACCTCGAGATTTAAGCCAATTTTTCGGGCCCAGAGCCTAGGCCACTACCTAGAATGGAGTGATAGCTTGAAATCAGTAAAAGTACAGGGAAACAATGACGCAAAAGAAATAAGTTGAACACGTCGATAACCAAATCCCTGCTAGCCATGACAGGAATTTCGACAAACAAGTCATCAACATGTAAGCTACAGGTGTAAACAACATAATTAATTGTAGGGATCTCATACTTATTTGAGAATCGCTATGAACCATTGTTCCCTCATGTCAATTGCTACATTATCCTCTATTAGGTCATAGTCACATTATCCATTCATATACAAGTAAAAAAATGGTGAGAGCCATACATAGCTGCTATCATAAAATGTACATATAACCAGCATAATAGGAATAGAAGTACCATAAACATATCAGCCATCAAAATCCACATATACATCAATACATTTACACATGAAAATCAAGGGAATGAATTTCTCAATAATGAATGCAATGAACCAACTGAAGATAGGACTACCACGTTCCACTTGACCATAGATTGGTTGAGCCAAGTCGCTCTTTAGCCAATCAACCCCATGCCATATTCCAAGCATGAATGTAGGACTCATAGAACACATCAAAAACACCAGTCAACATGGATTTGATCGTGGTTCTCCACCTAGACCGTGACGAATTTGAGTGCCTCCTATTCTCTCAGGCTTTACCATGCATCCATAGTCCGATCCAGGGATCACTAGGCCCTACACCGAGACCACTCAAACCATGTGTTTTTTAATTTGAAGATCCACCCCACTTAGCTTTGAATCCAATCCGGCCATCCCACATAAACCGAATGAGAGAACCCATCTCATCAAAGCTATCATGTAATGGCAAGGCTAGGTTGAAAATATAGTCACACCTAGAAAAACCCATGCCATGGTAGAAAAGAAACACATGCAATCTCATGCATGCCAAATCTAGTAAGGAAAATACACATGCAAGTCAATACCTGCAATGAAGCCTGTTGTAACTGCTTGATCCTGCCTTTCCCTGCTTGTTCTTTGCTTCCTCTTGCCTTATTTTCATTTCATTCTCCAATGCCAAATTGCTCCAATAAACTCTAAGTTTCCAAGAGTGAGAGAGAGAGAGAGAGAATAATGAGAGAGCTCCAAAACTCCAATGAAAAAAGGTTACCAACTGATCCTCAGAAGCCTTTTTATGAATGAGGCCTCTATTTTCTTCATTTTTCCATTATTTTCCTTCATTTCCTCCTCACATGCAACCTGTGACCTTTCACCTCCTTTTTATCCTAATTTCCATTATTTTCATAAATAATTGTGCTAAAAATGCCATTTTTCCTTTCCAAAACCTTAACCATTGCCTTTGCCAATTTCCTTAGCCATAAACAACCAAATGAAAACCCCCTAGGATGTCCTGCCCAACATTCAGCGTCAAATATGATCTGAACTTAAACAAGAACACAAAAACTTACAGATATAATCATAAACACAAAGATGCAGTAGTAAAACACTTCATTCCATTAATAGAAAAAATACTAAACAATGCTTACAAACAGAATGGAAATAAGATAGCTCGAGCGATGGTATCTTGTCTATGAGAATAGATGTGGCAGCTACATGCCTCTGAAATGTGTTACAATGAGGCTCAAGAGCCTATTTATCATTGGAAAACATGAGAAAACCCTAAACAACCAAAACCCTAACCCCATGAGATGTAACACCAAGAGTTTGTGGGCCTCGTTGGGGTTAGTTGGGCAGTGAACTTCCCGAGGTCGTAACTTGGTCATATTATCTCCATTTGGTGCATACGATACCTTGTTGGAAAGGTCTCTTTGAGTACTACAAGTTTCACTACAAGCCCTTTCCTACAATAATGGTCCTACTGCAGACCCCCAAAAAATTCGTTTAGGGGGTCAAAACTGCTCTGAAAATTGAGGACCTGAAAAACTGCTAAAAATAGTAAATGCTGAAATGAACAAGGAAACAAATGAAACTGGCTAGGGGGTCTAGGTGGAATAGGCGGGTGGCCACTAATATCCATCTGGATTTTTCCTCCCCCCTTAGGAAGAAATGGTCCCCATTGCGTGCAGAGCCTATATGAGGTAAGGAAATTTCTGTTGAAATTGGTCCCTAGTGAACTACTTGCCCTAGTGAAGGAGTTGGCCTGATATGAAAACTTGATATAGTTGTATCCTCTATTGGTGAGTGTTCTTGATCTGTATTTCCATGATTTGATCAGTTGTGGTATGTTCCATGTAGTTTGGGTTGAGCTTTGTTGGTGTGAGTTGTTTTGCAATGTCAGATGTGTCCAACAATGGTTGAAAGTATGGCCGAAGGTGTAGGCGTTACAAGATCTAATTTACTTCCCAACATCCTGACGAAGTTTCTGTTAGCGCTTGGAATTTCACCTTAGGCTGAGAAAGGCAAACTCCAAGGCAACATCAAATCACTTAGCCTCGTCGCTAGCCCTACGGGGCAGGAGAGGGCTCTCTCCGGTCTATCTCGGTAGGGATCTTCAACGGGCGAGATAACCAATGAGGAAACACTAATTTTAGGCTAGTAAACTGATAAAAGGTTTGATTTGGGATTTTTAGGGTTTTGGTGGAAAGTTGGGGAAAGGCAATTTTGGGTGTGGGGATTGGACACAGTTTTTGCAGGGGGTTCTTTGGGGCAAGGTAGGAGACAGTATTGATGCCTTTGATAGAGGTGGATGGATGAGAATGGTTGGTGAGGAGTTAAGGAGAGCAAGCAATAACCTTGAATTCCCCTTAAACAGTTGAAAACATTGATATTAAGCAAACTTAAAAGCAGAGCATGACAGTCATGAATTCTACTTTAACACTTCATTTGCCTAATTTGCAGAAGGAAAAGTAAGGAAATGATTCACATAACACACTTACAAGTACAAAGAGAAACACACCATCAATACATGTGACCACAAGAATCCAAAAAAGGACTACAAAACCTTGGTCTTCCTTTGCCAAAAATTGCAGAGATACAGTGAGTAATACAATAAGAGCTTCTCCCTCAAGAGTCCAAACTTCCAACCCCTGAAAATGACTAAGAAAATACATAATATAGGCAAGCTAACATCTTTCCTTGCCTCTAGGGGTCGAGCTCATCCTTCTAGGAGCTGTTTCAACCAATTCTAAACTGAGCACTAAAATCTAGGCAGTCAAAACAACTTGCCTCTATAAGCTAGGAAACCAATTCATTCATTAAATGTTTGCTATTTCATGAATGAATATTCTAGAATAGGTAAATAAGTGTCATAATATCATAAAATTACATCATTTACAACAAGGAGGATGAAAATCAACTCCAAAAAGTCAAATCCAGTCAAAACTGCGTTTCGTTGAGCTGTAGGTTGAATTCCTGTGCAAACTGCCTGATGGGTTGCGCGCCTTTGGAGGCACTTTTGAGGCACTTCCAGGTGTCCAAATGAGGCAAACGTGGGCTTGTTGGAAATGTATGGATGTCTAATTTCCAACCCAAGTGGAATTTATGAATTTGGTGGTAATTTACCCCTCCAAAATTGCAATCTCCCAAGACTACTTCATGTGTGTCAAAAATGTGGCAGAAAGTCATTTTTTGCTTGTTTTTTGACTTTCTGGAGGCCCAAAACTTGGTGAAATTTCTTGGAAATGGCTAATAAAGTGTAACTTTTCATGACAACTCCAGAAATTCTAAGTTTTCCCAAAATGGAGTTGCCAAAGGAAAGGGTCGCGCGCGGCGCTACCCATTGGTGGAGAAAACCTGTTTTTGGCACAAAAAATTCACAATTGACAAAATTTTCTCCAAATTTCTTGAAATTTGGGCTGGGAGTCCCCAATAAAGTACCATTCTCAGTCAAAGAGGCTTTGGCCAAAATTTGGAGTGGATCGGGCCTTTTCCGTCGTTTTAGTGCCTTGGCCAACCTCCTTGGATCTGGCGATTGTAATTTTGACATTTCTCTAAAACCATGACACCTGTGCAAAAAGTGAAGGAGGTTTTTCTTATTTGGCATGTTGTGGACAAAACCTCTCTCAGTTTTCCAAAATTCATATTCTATTACTCTGAAACATCATTTGAGTGCAACGTATCCCGATGTGAGGAACAAGGGATTTTGTCGAAATGAAGCGAAATGAAGGGGATAAGGGGCTTCTAAATTCTTGAGGAAATTTTTGGAAGTAGGGAGGGATGTTAGGAAGCAAGGGAAAGTGGAATCTCAGAGACTGAGTGAGGGGAAGGGGTCCAAAATGGCACAACACAGGCCAAACCTAGAAAATTGCCAGGTTGTAGCTAGAAACTAGGGTTTGTGCAAAAATGATGAATTTGGGGGATCTCAGTGATGGAAAGTGTTTGATAAGGTACTTTAAGGATAGGGGAAGGTGTATGAACATCAGGATACAAGTTTTGCCGATGATTTGACCATCCAAGAGAAATTGGCTTCAAAACCCTAGGAGAGGGAAATGACCTTACCTAGGCGCAACTGAAGCATGGACAAGGTGTAAAATGACTCATTAGACACTGAAATGATAATGAAAACCCTATGAATGATGATAGACTCAGCTGAATAGTGACATAGACTGACATTTGGGCAACTTTGAAAAGAGTGAAAACAAGCCCTAGACCTAATGCCTAGTGACCAAATTTTGCTTGAAGACTCACTGAAATGACAAAATTTGACCTTGACACTTAAAAATCACTTTGTAAGAGCATATTTGATCACTGGAGGAAGGCTGGAAAGACTGACACTAACATTGGCTCCAATGGGGATGGTAGCTCCTTGGAGATGCCAAGAACCTTAGACCTCTGGGAGAAGCAGACCAATGTTTTCCAACCACTAGGGAATGGAGTCATTATTTGACAAATAATACAAGACTTTGACTCATTTATTGACTGAAACTTGATTCAAACCGACTCAATTATGAAACCTACATGACTGAAAACTGACTCATAAATGACTCATGACTGACTTAACTAAAACAAGAACTTACAAAGCTTATTGAAAGGCAGTAGTCCATCAAGATTTGAAATCATGATGAAAACCACCTGTGTTTCTTACAAGACAATATACATCAAACTATATCAAAATGCCAATGCTACCAATCAAGCAGATGCCTTCTTGATTGATTCTCCTGATTATATCTTCTGGTCAACAATACAAACTTGTCACTGGGCATCCAAAAACATCGCTGACCATGATCTCCTTCATCACTGAACACAACAATAATCACTTTCACTGCTGGCTGTAACAAATCTGCCATTGGATCCTGAAAAACATGAAGTTTTGCCACTGCCACCTCCTGCTGAAAGAACAAGGTGTCTTTTGTTTCAAATTCTGATCTGCCTTCATCATGTGCTTGGGTAAAAGTATGCTCATGGGCTTCAAAAAATTTTGAACAAGTAGGTGAGCAGATCTCCTCTTGAAATAACATTTCAAAACATGAGACATATGAGGAAGAATCTGAAATGGAATCCTGAATGGTCTGATCTTTTGTAGTTTGAATATATGGTAGGTTATCCTCATGTGATAGGACAGCCAGATTCTCATTACATTCATCAAACATGAGAAAAGAAATTTCGGATGTTTCGTGAAACTCAACACTAACATTTCTATCAGCTACCATAGATTCATCCAGAGAAACCTTTTCACTTACTTGAACGAAGATCTTGTCTTGTTTTTCACAGAGGCAATGGACTACCTCCTCATGAAGATCTAGTGTTGGTGAAATGAGAGCATTTAGGTCTGCTACTCCATTTTCTTCATTTGAGGCAGCCGCGACAATACAACTTTCTTTTATGAGATCCGGAACAACATGTTTTGCCTCATCACAATTTATCTCCCGATCTGATTTATCATCATCACTTTCTGAGATTGGAACATTACTTTCCTGCATTACCTGCATGCTATCTTCTTCTATGGACAGATCTGAAACAACATTTGCTCTTTCCTCATTTTCAACCATATGGAAATCTTCAGCCTGCTGATCTTGACAAGTATCCTCTAAGATTTCTGTGTGCTGCTGAAATGGATTCTCATACAGAGCCTCCATAATCTCAACGTCCATAAAATTATCATCTTCATAATATTTCTCAAGGCTTTCAATAAAACTATAAGCATGCTTGCAACAGTCTTGAACTAAATTTAATGATGGATAAGAGTCCTTATATCGTTCAATGAACATAGCATGAAAATCCTTTAAACAGTAAATACAAGCAGGCGACAAAATTTCATACCATGATTGGGCTTTACCTTCTAGAGTGGCCAAGAATATCTTCATCAAGCAATCTTCAGGAAAATCCAACTTCAACTTGCGAATATGCATATGAAATCTAACTAGATGTAAAGCAGCATCCTTCTTACCATCATCATTAAATATAGGCAGATTCCTTGACCAATATACCTTTGGAATTTTATTTGGAAAACCAGGGATGTGATCTCGGCTCAAGGGAGCATATCTTCTTGCGATCCGATCCATCTTGAAAATCTCAAAGCCACTGATCTTCCTGCAGTGAAGTCACCATGAAGCATTGATCTCTGGATTTTTCAGTGAAAAGAGTCGCCAGGTGAATGATTTCAGCCTTGTCAGTGTCTGATCGTTGTCCACCATCCACAATCAGATCTGAACTTGATAGATGTACTGGGGTAAAATGCAAATGAAGTGGTTGTATTCACAAACTCACGGAGATTGACTGAAGCAGCGTTTATCTACTTCCGCTTATGCAAAGCAAAAGCGTTTCGAAGGCTACCTGGCATAACTTCAGGCTCCGTCTAAGACTTATGAAACCAACACATCAATCCACAAACAAGCATTTTGTTCTCCCCAGTATGGTCGCCAATATGTTAGCGCTTGGAATTTCACCTCAGGCTGAGAAAGGCAAACTCCAAGGCAAAATCAAACCACTTAGCCTCGTAGCTAGCCCTACGGGGCAGGAGAGGGCTCTCTCCGGTCTATCTCGGTAGGGATCTTCAACGGACGAGATAACCAATGAGGAAACATTGATTTTAGGCTAGTAAACTGATAAAAGGTTTGATTTGGGATTTTTAGGGTTTTGGTGGAAAGTTGGGGAAAGGCAATTTTGGGTGCGGGGATTGGACACAGTTTTTGTAGGGGGTTCTTTGGGGCAAGGTAGGAGACAGTATTGATGCCTTTGATAGAGGTGGATGGATGAGAATGACCGGTGAGGAGTTAAGGAGAGCAAGCAATAACCTTGAATTCCCCTTAAACAGTTGAAAACATTGATATTAAGCAAACTTAAAAGCAGAGCATGACAGTCATGAATTCTACTTTAACACTTCATTTGCCTAATTTGCAGAAGGAAAAGTAAGGAAATGATTCACATAACACACTTACAAGTACAAAGAGAAACACACCATCAATACATGTGACCACAAGAATCCCAAAAAGGACTGCAAAACCCTGGTCTTCCTTTGTACTCCAAGGAAAACTCCAAGGCAAACTCCAAGGCAACATCAAACCACTTAGCCTCGTAGCTAGCCCTACGGGGCAGGAGAGGGCTCTCTCCGGTCTATCTTGATAAAGATCTTCAAAGGGCGAGATAACCAATAAGGAAACACTGATTTTAGGCTAGTAAACTGATAAAAGGTTTGAATTGGGAATTTTTAAGATTTTGGTGGAAAATCGGGGAAAGGCAATTTTGGGTGCGGGGATTGGACACAGTTTTTGCAGGGGGTTCTTTGGGGCAAGGTAGGAGACTGTATTTATGCCTTTGAATTAAGTGAATGGATAGGAATGACCGGTGAGGAGCTAAAGAGAGCAAGAAACCTTCAAGAGTTCTCTTTAGACAGATGAAAACATAAATATTAAGCAAACTTAAAAGCAGAGCATGACAATCATGAATTCTACTTTAACACTTCATTCGCCTAATTTGCAGAAAGAAACGTAAGATGATGAATCACATAACAAATTTACAAGTACAAAGAGATACACACCATCAATACATGTGACCACAAGAATCCCAAAAAGGACTGCAAAACCCTGGTCTTCCTTTGCCAAAAATTGCAGAGATACAGTGAGTAATACAATAAGAGCTTCTCCCTCAAGAGTCCAACCTTCCAACCCCTGAAAATGACTAAGAAAATACATAATATAGGCAAGCTAACATATTTCCTTGCCTCTAGGGGTTGAGCTCATCGTTCTAGGAGCTGTTTCAACCAATTCTAAACTGAGCACTAAAATCTAGGCAGTCAAAACAACTTGCCTCTATAAGTTGGGAAACCAATTCATTCATTAAATGTTTGCTATTTCATGAATGAATCTTCTAGAATAGGTAAATAAGTGTCATAATATCATAAAATTACATCATTTACAACAAGGAGGATGAAAATCAACTCCAAAAAGTCAAATCCAGTTAAAACTGCGTTTTGCTGAGCTGTAGGTTGAATTCCTGTGCAAACTGCCTGATGGGTCGCGCACAATTCCTGAATGGGTTGCGCGTCTTTGGAGGCACTTTCGAGGCACTTCCAGGTGTCCAAATGAGGCAAAAGTGGGCTTGTTGGAAAGGTCTGGATGTCTACTTTCCAACCCAAGTGGAATTTCTGAATTTGGTGGTCATTTTCCCCTCAAAAATTGCAATGTCCCAAGACTGCTTCCTGTGTGTCAAAAATGTGGCAAAAAGTCATTTTTTGCTTGTTTTCTGACTTTCTGGAGGCCCAAAACTTGGTGAAATTTCTTGGAAATGGCTGAGCAAGTGTAAATTTTCATGACAAATCCAGAAATGCTGAGTTTTCCCAAAATGGAGTTGCCAAACGAAAGGGTCGCGCGCCATTGGTGGAGAAAACCTGTTTTTGGCACAAAAAATTCACAATTGACAAAATTTTCTCCGAATTTCTTGAAATTTGGGCTGGGAGTCCCCAATCAAGTACCATGATCAGTCAAAGAGGCTTTGGCCAAAATTTGGAGTGGATCGGGCCTTGGATCTGGCGATTGTAATTTTGACATTTCTCTAAAACCATGACACCTGTGCAAAAAGTGAAGGAGGTTTTTCTTCTTTGGCATGTTGTGGACAAAAAAATCTCTCAGTTTTCTAAAATTCATCTTATATTACTCTGAAACATCATTTGAGTGCAACGTATCCCGATGTGAGGAACAAGGGATTTTGTCGAAATGAAGCGAAATGAAGGGGATAAGGGGCTTCTAAATTCTTGAGGAAATTTTTGGAAGTAGGGGGGGATGTTAGGAAGCAGGGGAAAGTGGAATCTCAGAGATTGAGTGAGGGGAAGGGGTCCAAAATGGCACAACACAGGCCAAACCTAGAAAATTGCCAGGTTGTAGCTAGAAACTAGGGTTTGTGCAAAAATGAGGAATTTGGGGGATCTCAGTGATGGAAAGTGTTTGATAAGGTACTTTAAGGATAGGGGAAGGTGTATGAACATCAGGATACAAGTTTTGCCGATGATTTGACCGTCCAAGAGAAATTGGCTTCAAAACCCTAGGAGAGGGAAATGACCTTACCTAGGCGCAACTGAAGCATGGACAAGGTGTAAAATGACTCATTAGACACTGACATGATAATGAAAACCCTATGAATGATGATAGACTCAGTTGAATAATGACATAGACTGACATTTGGGCAACTTTGAAAAGAGTGAAAACAAACCCTAGACCTAATGCCTAGTGACCAAATTTTGCTTGAAGACTCACTGAAATGACAAAATTTGACCTTGACACTTAAAAATCACTTTGTAAGAGCATATTTGATCACTGGAGGAAGGCTGGAAAGACTGACACTAACAATTTCAACCAATAAAAATAATTTTGCAATACAGCCACTATTTTCTCTACCCCGAAATGTCCAATGACACAATTGTAGGGTGCCTCCCAAATCATCTTAGAGTGCCCACTTGAAGGAACAAAAATGTGTCCTAGGTGGCATAACAGTGCATCTTGAAGGTGAAAATTTGGAACTTGATTCCCTTCTAGGAGTGTTTGGTATATGTTGTCGAATTCTAGATCACTCTTGTAAATATGTGGCCACCCTGATGTCTCGTGCCTGCAGGAGTCGAGCACAGTGATCAGCGCCATGACCGGTGGTCAGTTGAGGCAATCAACAAAATTGTTGGTGCTTCAATTCTTATACTTAATTTTCAAATGGAACTGTTGCAAATAGGTGGACCATTTTTTATGGTGATCGTTCTGCAACTTCCCTTGTGTTTGTATGAATTGTAGAGGTTGGTATTGCATGTGGATGATCGTTTCCTTCCTCAGAATGTAACGCTTCCATTAACGGTAGTCCTACACAATGGAATACATTTATTTGTCGTAAGTGGGGTACTTTCAGACTGTGTCTGAAAGTGTCTCACTGTGGTAAGCCACTGGATGCCCATGTTGAGTAAGAACGGCACTAATAGCATAGTAAGAGGCATATGTATTAATCTCAAATGGTTGTTGTAGGTCTGGTAATGTGAGCATTGTGCATAATAGAGGTTATTCTTTAACTCAGAGAATGCTTGTTGTTGGGTTTCTGACCAAACAATATTTTTTTCTCTCCACCCTTGGTGACTTGACTTAAAGGCCAAGTGATATGAGAGAACCCTAACACGAACCTACAATAGAAATTGGCAAGACCCAAAAAAATGCAGAGCTCTGTTAGAGTGGTTGGGGTTGGCCAATCCTGAATGACTTGTATCCTAGATGGCTCCACATGTACACCCTGCTCATCAATGATGTACCCCAGATATTGAACCTGGGTCAGGCCAAAGGTGCATTTCTCCAAGTTAGCACATAGCTTGTGTTGGCACAGTGCTTGAAGGACCTACCGAACATGGTGGAGGTGATATTCCCAACTCTGGCTGAGGATGAAGATGTCATCTAAATACACCACCACGAATGCATTGGTGAAGGGTAGAAAGATGTCGTCCATCAGTCTCATGAAGGTTGCATGGTCGTTCGTCAATCTGAACGACACGATCAACCATTCGAAAAGGCCCTCCTTGAATTTGAAGGCAGTCTTCCTCACATCAGAGGGTTCGATACGCACCTGGTGATAAAATGACTTGAAGTCAATCTTGCTGAAATATTTGGTCTCCTTCAGTTGGTCCAGAAGGTCATCAATCAACGGGATTGGGTACCTATTCCGATAGTGATCTTGTTCATCGCTCGATAGTCAATACATAGCCTCCAGGTCCCATCCTTCTTCTGTACCAATACAATCGGTCTCCCACAAGGTGATGAGCTTGGCCTGATGTGCCCTTTCTGCAATAGTTCTTGAAACTACCTCTTGATTTCATCATTCTCCATAATAGAGCATCAATAGATCGGTCCATTGGGCAGTGGCGCACCTGAGGTCAAATCGATGGAGTGCTTGACTTGACAGTGCATAGGTACCCCTGTGGGTGAGTCAAAAATATCCCTGTACTCCTCCATGACCTTGTCCATCTGCTGCTGCTGTGCAGAGGAGCCCTACCTGGAATTCGTGGCCTCAACATTCTTCTTGCCCTGGGGGCGAATAATATGGAAAACAAAAGTTAGGGTCTGGGAAATGATCTTACTGCATCGCTTTTCAGTGATCAAAGAGATGGCGATAGGCGGGGCTACCTCCGGTATCCTGTACAACTTATTAGGTGAAGTAATAATCACAGAACGAGGTCTAGACTCATACAGCATGTCACTTCCACAAGTATGGTTGTCCTAACAATACATCACAAACTTCAAGAGGAGAAACATCACACAGTACCTCATCCATGAAGGCCTTGATGATGTAGGGAAGGCAGCATTTCTGGCTGACGTGAAGATCTCGTCCTTAGTGAAGCCACCGAATGGTGTACGACTATGGATGTGTTGTAGTCTTTAGGCCTAGCCGCTTCACAACCTCTACTAAAATGAAGTTCTTTTGGCTCCTGTTGTTGACAATGAACTGCGATGGAGAACCCTTCATCCACATCTATGAGTGGAAGAGGCGTTCCACCTCCTCTGGATATTTAGTCTCAATCTTCTATATTTTGGTGGCGGCCATGGTGGCACTAGGCTCCGCATCAATGATCTGCTTCCCTTTGTCAATTACCTTATCGGGTTATGATTTAGAGACGGAACCTGCGTCTAATTTAGAAGCCTTCAGTTCAGCCACCAGTGACTGCTTGGCCCAACACTCACTTGTATTGTAAGTGGAGATCTTATGGAACTCACACCATTTTCTCATGTCCACCTTCACCTTCGAGGTGTTGTTCTTTTCTTGCGGCTTCGGTGGGATTTCCTAGGTAGCACTGCCTTGGCTTGGTCCTTTGTTTTGTGGTTTGGGGTGCCTTTTCCTTACTTTGGATTCACAGGTCCAAAGTCCTGCTTCTTTTTTTTAAACTTATGCTCAATCTTGACAACGTACCGATACCATGTGCCGAACAAGGAAATGTCCAGGAACTCCATCTCATCCTGGATGTACTTGTGTAGACAAATGTGGTACTTGAGCACCAAATTCATCTCAGTATCCTTGATATCTAGCTTCGTGCGAAGGGTATGGAAATTATTTGTGAACTCTAGCACATATTCGTCCCTTCCCTATCATATCGTGGTCCACTTTATGTATTTTTCTTCATAGCTCCCGACAAGGTAATATTGTTCCTTGATGGCATCTCAGAAAGAATTCCAAGTGGGTGCGGCTGAAAACAACGAGGGTTCACTCTCATCCTTTTGTTCACAGTAGGTTTCCCACCAGACCTTGATGTGTGGGGTGGCTTTAAGAAGTGAAAAAGTAATATTTTCCCGATTGGCAAAGTCGTGAACTGAAAAATATCCTTCCAAAACATTTAACCATTTATCTACAGCGTTTGCATCTATCAAGCCTTAAAATATGGGAATACCAAAGTTAAAGTGTACCTTAAAAGGAGTGGTGCCTCTAGAGTGGCTGCTGGATGAAGATGCATCGCTTGTGGGTAGCCGTCGAAGGATTTGGGCAAAGTTATCCATCATCGCATTCCTCTGTCGCTCGAGGGATTCCTCGAGAAACATTTTGAAAGGATCTCTTGCCCCCTCATCTTTATTTTCTTCCTCCATGGGAGGTCATCGGGTTTTGCAAGGTTGATCTTGCAATGGTTCAACCAGATCAAGCCCTAACTCCTTATAGCCTGACCTCGTTGAGGACATGCAAATAAAAATAGAGAAAGAGTAGACCACTCTGATACCACTGATCCAAACTTAAACAGGAACACAACAACTTATAGATATAATCATAAACATTAGAGATGTGACAGCTACATGCCTATGAACTGTGTTACAATGAGGCTCAAGGGCCTATTTATTATTTGAAAACATGAGAAAACCCTAAACAACCAAAAACCTAACCCCAAGAGATGTAACACCAAGAGTTTGTGGGCCCCATTGGGGTTAGTTGGGCAACCAACTTCCCAGGGTCGTAACTTGGTCATATTATCTTTGTTTGGTGCATACGATACCTTTTTGGAAAGGTCCCTCTATGTAATAAAGGTTTCACCACATGCCCTTGCCTATGGCTATAGGCATGTCGCGAACCCATAAAAAATGCCATTTAGGGGGTTAAAATTGCATTGGAATTTCAGGACCCGAAAAACTGTTAAAAATAGTAAATGTTGAAATGAACAAGGAAACAAATGAAGATGACTAGGGGGTCTAGGTGTAATAGTTAGGTGGCCACCAATATCCACCTAGATTAGAATAAGTGTCCCATCAACTGTGGTTATTTTTTTAACTTTTATTACATGGAATTTTCACCAAGGATGTTACAGAACCCTCCAGTTTGGGGGACACCATCCTCGGTGTTCAATCACACATATACCTCAACAACTTGTTGAAAGAAGACAAAATTCTCATGGAGCTTTGTAACATAACTCGATGCAATATTTACAATGAAAGAACTGCTCAAAGAAAAACATCATGACAACATGACAACATACCGCATAGTGGAGCTTTATAGCATATTTCATTACAATATTTACAATGATCATCCTATTGAGTGCGAATCCACATAACATGATAACATAACCTCATGATAGCATAGTAACATGACAACATAATCATAATGACATAACACCCATACCGCATAATGGAGATTTATAACATAGGGCATGGTGGTATTTACATCCATTTACATGTGTACATATAGCAACATCATCAAAAGATATACCAGAACATATACCAAGTCATATACCAAATGTATATATCAAAACATATACTAAACACCATATCTAAGCATATAGAAAAACATCATATAACATATACCAATCACCATAAACCATATACCAAACCACCCTAAAGCATATACCTAACCACCATATCGAAGTTTCTTTGACTCAACCAGCAATCAAGGAAGGATACATAGCCCACATATAGTCCTCCATCTCCCATGTAGCTTCATTGAGCCCAAAGTGCTTTCGTTTCACTTTAACTTGCTTGATTGCTCGGTTCCGAAGCATGAGCACCTTTTTCTATAATATACACTAAGGCTCCTGCTGGAATTATCCATCTGGTTCCACCTACAATATAGACCATTCAATCACATGATTAACATCCTTAACATACTTCTTAAACAAAGAAACGTGGAAAAAATCATGGACTTTCATTGTCGGAGGTAATGCAAGTCGATAGGCTACTGGGAAAATCCTCTCAATGATACTGAAGAGTCCAGAAAACCGTGGTGCCGGCTTGGCACATGATCTAATCTGCAAGGATATCTTCTTTGGTTTGATGCGCAAGTACACTTGTTCCCCAACATGGAACTCCTTGAACAAACTATTCATATATTCATAACTCTTTTTCCTATCTTGTGTTTCCTTTATATTCTTCTCGATCACCTGCATTTCCTGTTCCATGTCTACCAACATATTTGGTCCAATCAATACCCTAATAATATACCGCCCCCTTGGTGAAGAATACCAAGCAGCATGTAGAGAATTTGGGAGTTGGAATGTATACCTCATTGATGGGTACTTTTGATCTTCCTTATCTTATTTCTCATATTAATGCTATTTCATCTTCCAAGGTCACTCCTCGAACAGGTTCTTTGAGAAACCATTATTTTTCGTATACTTGACCCTTACTCCTCCTTACCACCACATTAGAGGAAGGGGAAGTAAGTGGAATGGAATACCTTATATCTATAGAATAAATTGAGTACCAACCTATAGCTAATTCTACAGATTCTGATCCCATCCCTCTCTCCTCAGAATATGTGGATGGAGATGTGGCTTTGGTCTAGACTCTTGACTCTACTTCAGCTATGGGTTGCCTTGATATAGTCTTACTATCTGAAGAGGAAATCCTAGAAGAAATGGCTGGTGTAGAATGACCATAGGATGACTTGCATTATCAACCATATTTTCTCCGTGAATTGCATCGACTTGAGTTAAATTGTCTAGTCCTTCTTCAAATGGAAGAAGTGTTAAAAAAATCTTAAATCCTTTGGCCTCAACACAATTTTTTGTTGAAGGTAATATGTCCAATATTTCAGAAACTGTTTTGGAGAACATATCCAGGAATCCCAATATTATTGAAAATGTCTTCATCGGAGCTGCATGCTCCCCTAAAGAAATCAATATTTACATTGATATTTTCAAAGAATTCTGAAATGTGTTTTCTTGGTCTTATGAGGAAATGCCTAGAATCGATCCATTGATAGTTCAACATGAGATCAAGACTTACAAAAATTCTAAGCATGGATGGCAAAAGCTTCGACTAGTAAACCCTAGGAAAGAAACAATTATTAAAGTTGAGGTCGAAAAGCTACTAAAGGAAGGTTTCATATACCCTGTTTTGTTAAATCAATGGGTCTCGAATCCAATCCATGTTTATAAAAAGCAAGGAAAGATCTGTGTATACATTAAATTTATGTATTTGAATAAGGCTTATCCCAAAGACAATTTCACCACTCCGTTTATCGATCAGATCATTGACGAGTGTGCTAGAAATGAGGTTTTTTCCTTCATGGATAGTTTTTTAGGGTATAATAAAATAACTATCCATCCTGAAGATCAACACCATACAACATGCATTTTCCCTTGGGGTACATTTGCATACAAAAATATGCCTTTTGGCCTTAAACATGCTGGAGCCACATTTCAGTGGGCCATGTCTTATGCTTTCCATGACATCAAGAACATTAAAGAAGCATATTTGGAAGATCTAGCTTCTCGTTCTCGAAAGAGAATTGATCATCCACATCACCTTTTCTTGGTTTTTGGATGATGTCATTATTATAAAATCTAGTTGAATCATAATAAATATGTTTTCATTGTCACATCCGGTCATTTATTGGGGTTCATAGTATCCAATGAATGGATTCGTGTCGATCCCTTCAAGGTTGAGGAAATACTTCAATTGCCTCCCTCGTCAACAATTCATCAAATTCAGTCTCCAAGGTAAAGTCGATTTCTCAAGGAGACTTATTGTAAATTATGACAAGATCACAGAAGGATTTATGAGATTGCTGAAGAAAGGATTTACATTTGTTTGGGACGATTTCAATCAACGCTCCTTCGATTCTTTGAAAAAAGGCATTGAGCTCTGCGCCTCTGTTGAGTCCACCTGATTATAAAATGGATTTCCTTTTATATCTTGTTGTAGCAGAATAAACCATTGGGATGGTTCTAGTTCAGGAGGACCATGCTCTTAGAGAGAATGTGGTTTACTAACTGAGTTGACGCTTTGTCAATCCTGAACTTTAATATTCTCAAATAGAGAAATTAGATTTGGAAATAGTTCACGTTGTTCAACGACTTCGTCATTATATTTTTGTTAGATTTTTTTTTTGTGTTGGTACATGTAAACCCATTTTAGTTTGTCCTCAGTAGGCAAGTGATTGGCGGCAAATATATCAAATGGATTGTGATCTTACATAAATTCAATCTTGAATTCATGTGTGCCAAATCTAAAAAAACTTTAGTATTTGCAGAATTGATCTTAGAGATACCTTATGAAGAAGATGTTGTTTATGAAGAGTCATTTCATGATGAACATATCTTTCTCATTTCTTCACAAGATCCTTGGTATGGAGACATCATAGTATATCTCAAGACTTTGAAGTTTCCTCTAGCTTTTTTGAAGGATGAAAATAAAAAATTGCTTCGCCTGGAAAAGAAATTATGTTATTATCGACGACACTTTGTATTGTCGCATGATTGACTAAATCCTTAGACGTTTTTAAACCTTAGAAGAAGTTGAATCCGTTTTAAATGACTTCCACAGTGGAGCTTGTGGAGGTCATCTATCTAGGCTTGCTACAACCCAGAAAATATTACGTGCAAACTATTTTTGGCCCTTGATTTTTAAAGATTGCATGGAAGCGGTCAAAAGTGCCATCCTTTTCAAATATATACTTGGAAAATGCATGCTCATCAAACTCCTCTTTTCCTGATCATCACCATCGGTCCTTTCACAAAGTAGGGTATTGATTTTATGACTTGTAACCAAGCTTTGGAAAATGGTCACATGTAAATTATTGTAGCAGTGGACTACTTTACAAAGTGGGCCGAAGCTATGTCTACTTTTGCCAACAATGGTGAGACAACAACTCTTTTTCTTTTCAATCAAGTCATTTCCCGTTTCAATACTCCAAAGGAGATTGTCACTGACCATGGAAATCACTTTAGGAATAAGACGATGTCTGAGTTGGATTTAAAATTGGGTTTCTGAAAGGAGCATTCATCTTCGTACTATTCTCAAGTCAATGGTCAAGTTGAAGCCGTGAATAAATCCCTTAAAATTATCCTGCAAAGCATGATCACTAAAGCTAGATCCAACTGACACATCATGATATATCTTGCACTTTCGGCATACTGCATGTTGGTTAATACTGCCACACGACTTCTCTTTTGAAAATACACGTATAGGGATTTCTACACGTAGTTTTCAAAAGCCCAGCTTGCGTATGTGCAGAATTAAAATTTAAAATCGAAATCCCTATGGTGAAAAATCTCTAGAATTTATTCAAATTGCACAAAATAATCATAAATCAAGTTTAGAATCACCTGGAAGTTGTTGATTGGAAACTGGGTTGAGGAAATTGTCAATTGTGGATGCTTAAATATTTCTCCCAAGATATTAAAATCTCAACACTTACAAGTCAAAATGAGTTGTGGTAAGCACAAAAGTGTTTTTATAATGAAATTTTAGAACCCACTTTTTGAAAGCTCATATTTTTTAATTTTTATTATTTCATGAAATTTTAATTTTTTGGCTTGAAATGTTGGGGATTAATGTTTTTCATGGTAAAGGAAGACTTTGAGATGTTGTTTCAAAACTTTGAATCCACGATTACAGACCTATCATGGTAGGTATCATTTTCATTACTAGTATATAGGTTAGGATATATCACTTCCCATTGCATTATCCACTTAGACCTCATACTGCAATATTTTTCAATAGGGTCAACCCCATAATGTTATGGTTTTTAACCACTTCCACTCGTTGTTTTATAAAATCATAACATAATGGTAGAGCCATTCCGTACATGGGATTCCTAGTTAGATGCTTGTTAGCATATGTTTCCCATGCTGCAAGAAGTGCTTAGGTTTGGGAGTCCCCTTTAGTCCCACCATGACTTTGTGATGAAGCCTCATTTCTCTTCTTTTTCGCTATTTTTCTGGCTTTATACCCTAGAGGCCCCCATGTGTTAAGTTGTATCGCTGCATTACATATTAACTAGTATCATTTTGGCCTTAAGCCGACTTCATTTGGACTTGTGTATAAGCCACTTTTGACCATGACGTTTTTCAAGTTCAAAATCGTGCATTCATTTCCCTCTACAACTTGACATCTTACACTCATGGAAAGAACATCCCTTTGAGTATTGATGGCCAATTTAGTTGCTTGCATTGAGAATAGGAATGTTCTGGCCCTAGGAACTAGAGCATCTATTCTCAGAGACTAATTCTTTCCACTGTACTATAGGCATTCTTTTATTCTTTTTTAGGCTTTAAATATGAGAAAGACAAAAAATTATATTCCAAAAAGAGTGGTAACATGGAATTTACTTCCATACTTGATGGCAACAAGAGTTAGTTATGTTTCCCTTGAAAAAATCACTCAAAACAACTTTTTCCTCCATTTGGGATGGGACTCAGTTTGACTTTAGGAGATCCATAACCTTGTTATCGAGTCAGTTCCCCCCCTGGTTGGTTATATCTTCCAATCATATGGAGAGTTTGTTAATTCCTCCTACATTGAAAAATTAGAACAAGTTATTTTATGCTACCATATAGTCACATATGAGTCGTGCTTTTGTTCAAGGGAAGTTAACCTATGTCGGCCATTCTATAGTGTCTCTTAGCTCATTTTCATTCGACCATACCTGGTCTATCAGAGTTATCTTCAGTGTCACTTCAATTATTTGGTCCTTTTCTCGTACTGGTTAAGAAGGTCGCCATTGACTTCTTGCTAATGGGTCTTCTCTTATCGACTCCGACAAATTTCTTTTAGAGTAGGCCTAGAGCCACACCCTGGCCCTATTAACATCAATGACAGGTGACCTTGTACTCATCATCGATCAATATCATGGGTATTTGACTAAGTGGTTTCCCTTGTGTTCGATGTCAACTTACATTATCACATATTGAGATCTGTGAAGTACCTTGGTTTCCATTTGACCCTATTGGTAGATTCCTCGCCTCTGTGTCAACTTTCATTACTGGTGGGTTTAGAGGGTTTCTATCATGTGCTAGTCGCATCTTTTGTAATGTACTTCAGAATGGTTACTTCACCTCTTTTCATCTGAGTTCTTCCAAATTATTTTCCTGCGGGTTACACTCACATTGGCTGATGTGGGATGCCTTAATTCCTTCCTTACAGTAGATATTTTCCCATTGATTCCAACTCATTGCTCTGGGAATAAGATCTCGAGTCCTTTTTTCAGTACGTTAGGGTTTGTAGTCATTAGTGGTAGACTAATTTTCTATCAACACTGAGAATACACCAATGTCTCCTGATTGATAGATTCTCTCAAGTGTTCAAATTCAACACATTTATTCGCACTTGTTAGATTTTATTGGGGTAACTTGAGTCTCATCATCATTATCAACGAGTTGTCTCACATTTTTTAACAATATACATCAATGTTAGGTAATCAAACGATTTCTCACATGGTTGATGTTATCACTCCAAGAAACTCTCCTAGGTTGTATCTCAGAGATGCTCGGCAACATTACAAACTTAAAAAAATGTTGGAAATGGATGAATGGAAGGAATGATGCTTGTCCAAGCGAGATAACCACTTTTACTATGCTTAACTCCAAACATGGGTGAACACCCCCAAACTACAAAGCTTTAGACCACCAATTACTCACAGTTTGAGGATTAGGTGAACATGGAGAATACTGACCACACCAGCAGATGCACAGGACCCTGTGATGGCCGGCTGCAACCAGTAAAGAGATCTGCAAATCTATTTCCTAATGCACAGACAGGATGATATCTCTCTGGCACTAAGTAAACAGAAACCTACATAACACATTCAATGATACATACTAGACTTCAACACAAAGGTGGGATGACAGCCCCTCTAATGCTAAACATCAAGAGCACATGAAAAATGCATAACAGGCACAACCTAGAATAGAGTAGAAATGGAAAGTGAGCAATTTATAGCAAAAGAAGCTTGTATTAGCTGAAAATGAAGACCAGATGCTGCATGTATCAAAGTAGTCATAGTCTCCAGAAGTTGAACCTTACATCAAAACTACAACCATCAACCCTCATCACATCTGTGTTCTGGGTATATATAGAGTTTGTTTACAAAGATATTTTGCTATTCTAGACATGGAGGGGTCATAATTGACCACCAACCACTTTAACTGTCTGATGGAGTCCTTGGTACAATCTATTTGCTTCAGTGAATGAATTTGATCGTATCGGATGCTCTGTTGTACTTCTCGAGCAGGTGGAGTGTTGTCTGAAAGAAGCTCCATAACTGATAAATGTGTTTATCTGCTCAAGGTGCATCCTTCTCGTTCTCGGCCATGCTGTTTGCTGAATGCAATAGTTGAAGATTAACTGCACAGAGTACTAGATTCTAGCCTCCTTCTTCCTTTGGGAGCATGGGACAGGCTATAGACACAGACAGTATGGCGGACGAATGGAGGAGAAAGATCGACCGTTGAATCACGTAGATCGACGACGAGAAGCGATTTGCAGAGGGTATCGGGAGAAAACAGGAGCGGACAAACGTGAGCCATCGGATCGCGGGCGGGCAGATCCGATGGCTATCGAGTGGAAGAGTAGCACAGGTAATAACGAGCGGGGATGGTACGATGGGCGGTAAGTGGTATATATCGCATCACTTTTGGGAGGAAGGCGGTAAACGTACAGAGGCCAACGATTCTATTCAGGTGATGAAATGTGGCGGATGGAATAGGGGGAAAACCACTTTATCATGAGTTATCACGCGGGCAGCTTGCGAGAGCTGAAGGAGCGATCACCGTTGGATTGAATGGACAGACAACTAAGATCAGTTTGTGGGGAAAGTTATGCAATATGGCAACTACACTATCGGAGGTGGACTTGTGGACTTGAAACTTTATACACAGGAGCAGTAAGTCAGATCGGGTTCGGCGCCTAATATCGCATCGACGGAAGTCAAGGAGTGTTGCCTTATGGCGATGAGACCGCGGACCCGATAAAGGAACTAGCCATAATTTAAAATCATATCGCGTCCACAGGGGCAATTGGTGATTGGAAATCAGCGATTGTTAAAGACATGGCTTATGAAAGACCCGCTGAAAGCTCCGATTGCGATGAGGAAAGAAAGCGCAAAGTTATATGGTTAGGTCTTATGGAAGGCTTGAACTTGCACTTAAGGACTGGGGCTAAAAGGGGCTTTGATGGATTTCGGGGGGTTTTAAACAGGGAATGGAGAGGTTTAGGAAGGAAAATAGAGATAGCGGGGCTATGGAAGTATAAGGAAAATGAAGGAGAAGGAAGGAAAAGACTGTTGCGATCTGCCTTCTGAGCATAAACACACGACCAAGCTGGTATTTGGTCCTCCAAATGCTGAAGTATGTAGCAGAGCTAACAGTTGAATTCAACTCATTTATTCCCATCGTGTATAAACGTACCATTTGCAATCGGTAAAGACCTCAGGTTGTGTCAACATCTTGGTTTGCTTGTCAGTCCTTTCAATTTTCTGCCAGTGCAGCCAATCACCCTTATATGTTGTAGTTCATTTCAACAAAATTCTATATGTTGGCACCCGAATTTCATGCAGTACCACTATTATTAGGATCAGTTATGCAATATTAGTGGTTAGACATTCTTCGAGCATCATTTATCAGTTCTTATATATGTGAGATTGAGACATAGCTCTGCAGTGCTCCTTTGCGGATATGATTAGATGATCCACTATGTGTTCTCCAATCTTCCTTGTACACTTATGTATACACGATGGATCCACTTTGTACTTGATCAATGTACATACTTTATTATCTATGAGCATGGGTATGCCTGCCTCATACATGAGTCTTCTTTCTAATTCCTTCTACAGGTATTCAGTTCGTCGGAATCTAGTGATCTCCTCTCTAGTTCTCAAATGATCTCCCTTTGTACTTAATACATTTCGGCCATAATGTACCCCTTCAAACCTCATATATTAGGGGGCATCTGTTATAGAATTATTCAACATTCCTGTAGTTATGATGCTCTTATATGGCCTTGGGCGTCCCTTTCCTATTCAAACATGGTCATTTATTAAAAACAATTTTTTAAATTCCATACGCGATTATCCCGTTATAAAAGCATGGATACCATAATACCAAACCCATGTACATAATTTAAAATATGAAGGAAAATAAATTCCCTATTTCTCGGGCGGGGTTTACGGGTTTCACCGAAAGCCCACCTACAGGATCCTGTGGCCTAACTGAATCAAATTATTTCTAGTGGTATTTATACACCTCATGGGAAGGCCTAAAACATAGGAGTTAAGATATCGACATTATAGTCCTTTAGTCCCCAGATCAAGTCTGATTTTGCATGTGCCTCCTATACTCCCAGTCATATGAAACCCTTGTTTCCTTGCAAAGATGCTTATCTGCCATTATATGACATCCTTTTACACATATCAAAGTGATCTTTGAGGCTTGGGATGGACGGATTTAGAGGAAGGTTCATTGCTGCCATTGTCGGATCAGGTTGTATTCCTCCACTCCTATTTTATGATTTCAATAAAGAAGCTCTATCGCGTTCCTGAAATGTTGTGATCTCATGTTTTTATAATTCATGTCTAATATATCATGCTTTATATATCTATACTTTATGATCTAACATGTTTAATATGCACATTCTTTGAAATATTTGCTATGTATATGCTTCTTTGGTTTATGTTGCGAGTCTAAAGACATTGGAGGAAGCAGAGGGTTTGGACCCTACAAGATCGACATCAAACGTAGAACTTCCAGGTATTCTCCCTAAACCCTACTTTAGCAATTTTCATAGTTTTCTTGCTTGGATGAGTGCTTCTTGTTGATAGTTTGCCTTTGATTTGTTAAGGTTGTCAACCCTTACCTAAGGGAGGTTTCTCCCTCTAAAAGATAGAAATGAAGGCCTCCTCTATTTATATGAGTTTGAGTTCTAATTTAGCCTATTATCCCATCAAAATAGTAAAATAATGGGAAAATAACATTCTAAGTCACAAGCTGACCTAGTAGCCAATGAAATAAACTATATCTTTCCCACATGTGTGAGTCGTAGGAGTAATAAATAATGAAATCATGCATGCATAGGTCCTTCAAGGGATGACATTGAGAGATAGGGGTTCTATATAATTCCTTGAAAATCATCCTCTAGGGGTTGGCCCCAATATATCTGACAATCTCCCTCTATAGACCAAAGTTTTGGTCTTGGGGTGCAAAATTGGTCTCATGGGTCTCCAACATTGAGGGATCTCATGGTGGTGTTAGTTCTCTCGTGTCTCAATCTATGAGACAATTCTCCTCTAGCCCTAAATTTAGCTACCAACCCCCATGAGGTGCTAAGCTAGCTAGGGGCATCATTCCATAAAAGTCATCAATGTAGGCCAAAGTGTTAGAACACTATGGTCATTGGAGTTTCCCATGGCTATGTGTGATGCTCACTCGAAGATCCATGGTTTTGAATGCCTCACATGTAGGTGCCAATATGCTAATGTTATGGACATGAACCCCAATTAAGTTTCCCAACCACGATGAAGCCACCTAACAATTTTTACACAAAATATCTAGTGCTAAAATCTACATCAACAGGCACATTTAATCATATTTTCATCTAAGTGAACCAAACTTGCAAGTAATGGGAAATTTGACACTTTAAAAAAGGATTAACTTTCGAAATTAAGGCTTTTAACTTGTTATAGTGTTACCTCCCTAGGTAGGAGTGGTTAATGAACCACCCTATTATGTGTTTCCATCCCCTAAAGGGAAATTACATGTCCTTTGTCCACCCTTCAGTCAATAGGTGTCATGTGAATACTGATGGAATAGAAGGAAGAAAACTTCATGGCTAAGTGTCATGGTCAAAGGGACCATATATGATGGGGCTCCTCATCCTAAGTATATAGATGTTTTCCACCCCTCTTATGTGCATTTTACTTTTTCTTAATGTTCCTTTGAATTATTGCTCGTAGCTCAAGGGTTAGAGCTGTTTTATATGATGTATAACAATTATTACCCCCATAAGGGTGAGGAAACTCATTTCCCACTAGGGGTTGGGACATTCAAGGGTACCTTATAAAAATATTGCAAGCAACATGAGCTCAAGAACCGAGTGATGGCCATAATGTGTGAGGTATAACTCATGCTATGGTTTTTCACACATGTTAATTTTATGTCCTAACCATCTTTTGCATTTTGATCTTCCTTATCTTTACTTGTGGCCAATATTTTCTTTTCCCTTTTCTTCAAGTTGCATCAACCTCCTAGGTCCAAGTTCCAGACCCTACCTAATAATGAGGATGTATGGTGCCAATCCCAAAGAACCAATGGTGAGTTGAACCCGAAGAAGGGAGGTGGAATGAGTCTTGTAATGTAAGATGGAAAGTGGAAGGTATGGAATATGGAGAGATGCGACTATGCTATCTCAATTAGGGTTTCCCAAGTAGTTCCCTTCCTATAGCCATTAGGAAAATAGGGAAGGTCCCACTGGACTAGGATGAAAGGTTAACCCCCCATTTAAGGCGAGGAAAAAAATCACGGTCAAAACCCCTCTTCCTTCTAGGTTACCCTGTAATTCATGCCAAATTCCCAAAATACAAGAAATCATAAGAACCCAGTTGGAAAATGAATAAAGTTCTTTTTTATCAGAATCCCACCTTCCAATGTGCACTCTTTCAAAATGGGTGAGGAAACATATGGTTGAGCCGGGTGGCAGTGATGTGAATGACACATCATCATTGGCTATTAGTAGTTGTTAGGGGTTGCTTGTTTCCTGCTTAAGAGATGGCGAGAGAAAAATTTCCCCTATGGGGTCACCCACTTTTGGTGGGTAACATCTGACTCCGACTGAGACATGAGCTTAGTGTAGAGAACATGATCCATGAACTCAAACGGGGAGTTTATGAGAACTCAATAAATCTCCTAGGACCACAAACCTATAACCATCACGATCAAACTATTTGGTAACATGTGCATTTGGCATAGGATACGGCCCATGTTTTTCATCAAAATAATATGTTCATACAGAAAGTGAAGTATAATATAAGTGCAAGGTATATTCTAAATGAATTCTAATCTATATGAGAACATGATGTGGGTGATGTTACCATGCAAAAAGAAAATGCAATGCACCTACACTACCATCCATAACATGTGAATGTCAGGTGCCATGAATGGGGTGAGGTGGCTCCCTTTCACCAGTAAAGTTAAAAATTCAGCATTAAGCTTTGAATTATAAAGTATCCCACTCCCACTTTCCCATGGATCTTGATGGGGATGAGGTCTTTATCGACCAAGATAAGGTTTCCTAGTTTGAAATCCCTCTTTGATTTTTGGACCCATTTTTTCTTAGAAATAGTCAACTTACAATTAAACTTGTTGACATTACAAAATTTCTGAGAAGGAGGCTTAGCCAATTTAAATGATTTGATTGAATGGTTTTGGTTCATGGTATTGTTTTGGTGTTTAGGAAATTGGAAGGGATCAATGTTCTCAACATTTTCTGGGAGTTGGGGCTCCCTATAGAGAATAAAGGGGCCCCAATCAGGCTTGAGAATTGTGGCATACAATAGGTCCATTTGTAATTGGCCACCCATTGAGGCACTCTATTTCCTGGATAGTAAAATTCCCCATACATTAGGTACACCAATGAAAACTACATTCATTAGCATTGCTCCTTATTGAAAGCCAAAGATACCTTAGGGTATTTAATAAGACCATATACGAGAATCAACCTAGGATCAAAACCACACATTCTTCTAGTTTAGTGATTTCTAATTCCAATTGATGCATGACTTTTAATGGCATGATGCTACTAGAATCTCCCTAATCAAGCATACAATTATGAAGTACAAGTCTATTGATCACAAGGGACAACAAGAATGGTTCATGACCCTTGTCTCCTTTTTCAAAGTTCATATTTTCTAATGTAACAAGAGGATCATTAGGCTCATCATTGACGCCTAAAGCCTTTTTTAGTTTCCCCCTATGAGGAGGGAGTTTAGCCATCTCTTTTATGGGGAATTACATAGTAAGTTTAGCTACCATACTATGTGCATCCACTTCCAATTGAATATCATCATTCCTAATATTAGGCTTTGCCTTATTTTGATATGACTCCTAGGAAGTGTTATTCCCTTGAGATGGATTCCATGAACTAGGTCTTGCTTGGGCTTGGTCATTTCTTTTCCTAGAGTATTTTAAAACTTTAAATATTCCATTGATTTCCACAACTAGAATAGGATAATTATGATTAACATTGATTTGGGATTTTATAGGTTGTTTGTGAATGTAGGAGCATCCAACAAAATGTTGAAAGGATGGTTTTTTCCAATGAAATTTAAATGCTTAGGATCTTCCTCCTCCTCTTCATGCTTAGAATGATTATCTTCTTGAGGGCCCTCAAAAGGCTTCTCCCAAGGTGACCCTCCTTCCCCTACCAGATTGGTTGGAGCAAGGGTGTTGGGAACACTCTTGTACATAGTATGGTCACCTTCGGTACCCTTCTTAGGGAAGAACTTATCCTTATTGAATTGATTTCTAGGAGGAAAATTTCCCTTGAATCTTACTTCTTTTCCAACATGGTCATTCTATTCATGAGAGTATTTTGGCCTTGAGTTACTTCATGGGTGTATTTTTCCATTTTTTAAGAAAATGTTTGTATGAGCTCCTCGAGATAAGATTTTGACTTTGATTTAGACTCAAATTTGAACCTAAGATAATTGAACATGTCAATTTATGTAGCATTTAGGTTTTGCTCAATGAATATCACTATCTTCTTGGCTTTGGTCAAAGAGTTAGGCTCCTTTTCCTTAAGGACATAGGTCAAATTCCCCCAATAACTTTTAATCATTCTCTCAAGGTAATGGCATTAGAGGGTATGAGCTGTTATAGAAAAATATCACCGCCATGATCATTTGCAGTCAGTATGGGTCTATCATCACTTGTACTATCCTCCTAAGCAAGTCTCAGACCTCAGCTCTTCAAGTCAAGCTTTGAAAATGAGAGAAAGACATTAAAAATCAATAAAACTCTGGTTCCACACTTTCTCTCATTATTGCCTGCGGTCCCGCACCTTCTGTTTACAAAAACTGCAGACCTGCCCGCTCTGTCCCTAAAGGTGTGGGTGCGGACCCCTGTGAAAGTAAAAAAGGCGGAAGTTTATTCTAAAAAACTCACTTTGGGTTAATTCTAGATGATTCTAGAAGGAATTTTGACGTGGATTGGCCGCCCTTAGGTGGTTCATGCATCCCAAAAGAGAAGGAGCTAATCCCTTGATGAGAGGAGCTATCCCTTTGAAGGAGGGCTTTATCCCTTTGAAGAAGGACCTAGTAACTTCCCTCCACTGCACTATAAATTCAGGCATTGGGCTGATGCTAGGGAGCTTAGAAGCTGAACATTTTTGAGGGTAAATGCTGATGAAATTAAGACTTCCTAGTTGAGCTTAAGAGGAGAGATCACATACCTTTTTGGCTTCATTGGGAAGAGAGTGAAACTTGTCAAAGTAGAGGAGACTTCTTGCTGGACCCTGGGAGGAGCTTGTACAGCGTCAAGGCATAGGTTGTAAAGTTCTTCTTTATTTGAATTAATACAATCAAACTCATTTTTCTCAACAAATTGTCTCATGTCTTTTGTTTCATGAATTCCTTGACTTTCATGTTAAATATGGTTTATGATATTGGCTTTTCAGGTGCTATTTAATTTGTTTTCTTGTTTGTGTTTGCAGATTCGCGACAAGGGAGCTCATTTGGATCGAAAGAGCGAGGCTCCCACAAACTTGCATTGGACCTAAGGTAGGCCTAAAACACTTGTTTGCCTTTGTTTATAAAAGCATATTTAGAGAGATATGTGTGTGATTGGTTTGCTTGTCATTAGGTCTTCTTTAGATTCTAGGAAGGTCTATCTTGTCCGCAAGATCGACTTATTCTGTGTGACAAAATGGCGACTCCATTGGGGAACTTGATTTTTTCCTTGTTTTTACTTTGACCTGAGAAATTGTGTTTTTGTTTCTGTTTTTGGCCTGTTGTGTGTGGAATTGGGTGGAAATTGTAGATCTAGGGTTATTTTTTGTTTTTCATATCTTTGGGAGAGGAACGCACCCTAGCCTTTTGACACAGTGCGTACTTATTTGCACTTTTGCTTTTAGCACAGAGCGGTACCACACCTGTGTTAACTGTGGGCCTACAGACCCTGTCAAAATTTTGAAAAACCTAAGATTTCCTCTGTTAGTCAGCTTAGTTTTTGTTTAGAAGTTATTATCCACTGCCCAGACCTGCATATAACCTGTCAGAAGCTTTCCTTAGGTTGATTTCATTGGTGTTAGGGTTTTAGGTGAAATTCCTAGGAGTTTTGCTTGTTGGGTTTGTTTTTCGTTTTGGTCTTGTAGTAGCTCTGAGCTTAGAAGCTGTAGGGACCTCAGATCACCTTGGTGTCTACCAGCCTTCTTATGAGTCTGACCATTTATGAAATCTACCCTTGTTGAGGAATCCGCTTTGTGTTTTCTCTTTACAAAACTTCGAAAAGCTTGTGTTTAAAAGTTTGGATTTTCATTTTTAAAAAGAAAACAAAATTGGTTGTTTTTGACTGATTTGTGATTCTGCATAAATTGGTCCTTAGCTTACATCTAGCTAAGTAAAACATCCTTAAAAATACATCTTGTAGGCTTTGACTTCAAATAGGTTTTTATAGTTTATAGATCTCAAAGTTAGTTGTTTGCATAGTTTTGAGTGTTTTATAAAAAATAAAAAATCTCTTTTGGAAAAAAGTTTGTTTTTTGTAGTGGTTGAGTGCTTTGAAAAGAAAAGGGAATTTTTTGTGAAATAACTAGTTGTCTCGTTTTGAGTGCATTGGAAAGGACAAAAGCTCTTCTTTTAATTTGTGTGTTAAGAAATATTTGTGTTTACAAAGTATTTTGCATTCTCAAACTCTTTCCTAGCTAGAAGTTCATCGAAGAGAAAAAATTGTTTAAATAATCTTAGGTGCATTTTTAGTGATTTTGAGTCGAGTCTTCATACTACGAGTTTCATCTCCGCACCTTTGACTTAAACAAAAACCAATAAAAATAACGCTTAAAGTAAAATTCATCTAGCAACATTTTTATTTCTAGGGCTCTGATACACCAACTTAGCTTAGGCTAGTGTCTTGGAGTAGGAGAGTAATTAACTCTCCAAGATAGTGAAAACAAACAAGTAGCTGTATCTTGTGGTAGGGAAGAAATCCAATTGTTGCATTTATGCTCTGGGAAAGCTCCTCTTAAAGGAGAAGCACGAGATCGTGTCCGAACCAGTGTGGGAATCAACCCTTCCTCATTGGGAACAATGCCAGATATTCATGTATTAAAAATGGTAAACCTTGGATTAACCATTGTCGAGGAGCCTGGGGTCACTTGTTGGTAAACCTTGGATTATGTCAAGGAGCCTTCAAGGGGATTGAGCTTGCTACTCTGCCCTTGCGTGCGTATCGGATCGTAGAATCTTCCCCCAGGTATATTTGTTTCAGTTGGTAACCTTAGTGGCCATATTCTTTAGGATTCTTCCTGAGGTGACAGTGGTGGGAAGATCCCACTGTACCTGGAGCAGACGTTGGCTAGACTCAATTGGATTTTCTGGGGGGTTCTCTTCACTCGAGACGGTTAAGTGGAGGAACTTGTGCCAGTCTATTCATTAAACAGGTTGCCGAGGTAATTGTTCCAACCGCCATTTCTGTATTGAACTCTGCGACGTTGGATTTCATCACCAACTAGTGTTTTTAGTACGGAAAGTTACTGTTTGTGTGTGTTTGATCTCCTAGATTCTTTAGGCGTGTGATTCAAATTTGTTTGATTCTTTAGAGGCTTTAGGTGGTTTTCATTGAGATTTTACTTTGTCTGCGTGTGAAGTAGTTAAAAGTTTTTAACCGTGGCTGAATTACCGAGGAAGTCCCGTAGACTTCAGGGCAAACCTCCTAAGTTTTCACCAAGCCAGCTTGAAGGTTTGAAAGTCCTCGTAACTCCTAGAGACAGTAGAGTTGGGTCACCTGAAGAAGGAGAGTCTTCTTTGGTGGTACATCCTGATTTTCAAGCTTTAGTAGCAGATTATAATCCGCAATCAGTGTTTGTTTCTGAAGTTACTGGTAGCTTTTCATCTACAAGTGATATAGGTGAGGAACCTGAAATATCTGAACCTGAAAGTGAATTTGCTGCTACTCCGACATTGTGGTTTGCTTCTCCAGCCTCTAATGGTCCTGGTTCACCTAGGGTAGAAAGAGTAATCACCCAAGATCTTCCTTCTGGACTTATATCTATCGAAGAACTTGCTACTCCGGAAAAAGAAGTAGGCATCCCTATCTCTGAAAATCAACCTGTTATTGAGCTAAGGGAGCGTGAATCAATTTTTTACAGTCCACCTAGGAGCTGTACTTGGTATCTTTCTTTGACTAATTTCTTAGAAAACCAAGGCTTAAGTTTTTCACCACCTCGTGTTCCTTATCACCCAACACCTAGAGGTTATTATCCTTCGTTAAATATGTCAAGGCAGTCTTCCATGTTTACTCAATCGCCTGAATCCTTTTTGTACGACGGTCCTTCTGTTCCCTCTGGGTATCAGTCACTCTCTGGTACTTTTTCGGGAGCATCTCCTCAACCCATTGAAAAAGGGTTATTAACTGGAAGCAACGGTACTAAGCCATTGAGCGTAGAAGATATTCTCATGATGTCAGGTTCTATTCCCAATCCTCAACCTCAAGGTGGCCAGTTACCGCCTGGGGGGCAGCCTCAATTATCGCCTGGGGGGCAACCTCAAGGTCCCCAATTTGCACCTGGGGGGAAACCTCAAGGACAGTACATACCTACGGGGCAGTGCGTTCCTCAAGGTCAACCCCAGACTCAATATGTACCCCAAGGTCAACCCCAGTATCAATTTATACCTCAAGGTCAACCCCAGTATCAGTACGTGCCTCAAGGGTATCAAACCTAAGGTCAGTACTCGAACCAAGATTTCCAACCACCCTCCGGTCAATCATATGTTCAAGGAACGGGAAATGTACTTTCGAATTATCAATCCTACCCAAAACCGGTTATGGTCCTCAATATTCTCAACCTGTTATGGGTCAGTACCCCGGAATGAATTTAGTGTGGGATCGATCGCAAACTCAACAGTTGTTGCAGCCAAATGTACAGTTGTCATCTCAAACTGGACAACCCTTAGTTTTTGGTACACCCTAGCAACCAGTGCAGTCTAATATTCAAACTTCTGTACCTTTGGTAGTTTCTCAACCTGGGCCTAGTACGCCTCGTACTCCACCTCAAACGACTGTTGCAACTGCCGCAACATCTGTTCAATCTACCCCACCTAATTCTGGAGTATTGGAAGCTCTGGTTTCTACTGTTCTTGTATCTACTCCTCAGACATCTTTACCACCATCTGGATCCACGATTCAAACTTCCATTCAGATGCCTGTAGGACAACCTGGTTCAAGTACGGTTGTCACAAGTCAATCACAATTTACTTATCAACCGTACCAGGGACAATACGAATTTGGTCCTGCTGTGCAGCAGCCAGTCTATCAGTATCAACCGTACCCTGGGTACACATATCAACAACCTCAACAACCCCAGTACGGTCCGGTTAATCCTGGTTTTCTGGGAGGATACAATATCCCAAATGCAATTCCTATTCCTAGTTATCTTGGATATCCTCCTCCTGGTGCTGGTCTCATGACCCAAAGTTTTAGGGACCCTAATCGTCAGTTACCGTTTATCGCAACTTTGGACTTGCCTGGCTTGTCACGCCTTACGAACGATCCCATTAATTATCTTCCGTTTTGGCCGCCAATGCCGAATAAGTTGCCTAGTGACATTCCTAAGTTCGAAGGTAAATCAGGAGAGGACCCGTTGAACCATGTGATGACTTATCACCTCTGGTGTGCATCTAACTCCATTTCAGATGATTCAATCCGTCTAAGACTTTTCCAGTGCACTCTAATTGGTCTTGCGGCCAAGTGGTACATTGAGTTACCGTGAGGCACTTTTCATAATTTTAGTCAGTTAGCTACCTCGTTTTTAACTCATTTTCAGTTGCCAGTCCGATATGACAATGGCACGGAATTGTTAACTTCGTTAAAGCAATTGATGTCCACTTACATTTGAGATCATATTCATGAGTGGAGACGTTGACGGCGTTTAGTAAAGGTTTTTATTCCGGATCAGATCTTGGCTGAATGGTTCGTAAAATCTTTGTTGCCAAAGATCATTGAAGATGTAGCTAAAGCCGGAGTAGTTACCGAGGAGCAAGTAATTGCTCAAACACAGTACCTTAACTTGGTCTATACTTAGTCAGGTACGTTACACGAGAAAATCCCCGATCTTCCCAAGCAAAATCAAATCGCTGCAGCTCCTTTGGGATCTCATGTCGCCGATGGTATGATTGGTATGGTTAACACTAAAAGTAAGAAGAAGTCTTCCAATAATTCTTCTCCTATCATAACCTTACCTGATTCCCCGACAGGAGATTATTCTGCAGAGATTTCAGCCGATATTCACGTTGTAGAGTCATCTACATCCAAATCAAAATCCGGTGGGAAGAATAAAGGAAAGAAGAAGAATAAAACAGACAAAAATTCAAAGGAGAAACTTGAAAAATCGGAATCCAATGATGAAAAACGCAAACCTTGTTATCCTTGTCTCATTTGTGACGATGAAAATTTTACAAGAGATTGTCCTCATCGTGCAGAGGTTGCGAAGATTGTCAAAGGTTCCCAAACGCCTGTTGTTTTGAAGGATCCTTTTCCAGCTCATGACAGTAAGATGATAGGTTCTTCCTCGAGTGCCAATGAAGAACCCATACTGATGATGTCCCATGTTAGGATTGCGACTCGATCACATGATTATGGTAGTAAAAGTCCTGTTGATGGTAAAGAAGCAGAATATTCTCATTCTAATCCATCAATCTCAGCTTCTGGTTCTGATCCACTACAGATCAAGAAACCTAATCCAGACTTGGTAATCAAACCACCCGCCAAGGGTATACTTCGAAAGTCAGCTTTCAATCCACATGCGAGAGCAGCTCAGAACTATAACATTGTTGAGGATTTAGCTGTTTCACCCTCAGCAATGTCGGCTTTGGAAGTGCTGCAATCATGTCCAGCACAGCGTAAATTACTTTTGTCGGCTATAGGAGCTGTTGACATTCAGGACTCGAACCTAATAATTTTCGATCTAGAAAATAGTACACCACGCTTACCTCATCAAATGGCTTTCCAAATTCTAGTGATAGTAAAAAACAGGCCTATTCATCGGACTGTGATTGATGAGGGAGCCTCAACGTGTATTATGTCGATACAATGTTGGAGATCGCTTGGTTCTACTTCACTAAATCAATCACCGACGATTCTTAAGGCCTTTCATGGGTTTCATCCTTTTGGCATTCTACAGGATTTGCCTATAGGGGTTGAAGGAAAAACCGTTAATCTAGATGTGGAGGTGGTTGATGCCCCTTTAAATTACAACCTTCTCTTGGGTCGAAGTTGGTCCTATGCTATGACAGTTGTCGTTTCATCGGTCTTTCAGGTTATAAAGTTTCCTCATAATGGAAAGATCGTAACAATAGACCAGTTGGCTTACTTTTCATCTGACCCAAACTCTTCTGAAAGTATTCAGCATGTTGGTAAAACGACTATCCCGTATAAGGATGTTGGAGTAGGACTAGTTAAATATGTCGGTTTACTGGGAACTTTTTCTTTTCCTCCGATCAACGCATTGTCTTCATTTGCAACCATTCATATGATTACGTCAGACACCATTGTTTATGATGATCGTTGGATCATTCCTTCTGAATCTGAGATAGACTCATTTGGTGATGTCATGCCTTTGAGTCCATATGAAATTGCGTATGAGGCCGTGCAATCATTTACCGACCCATCTTCAACCAAAATTGACTTCATGAATGTGGTCCGTGAGGAATCACTTTTCACATCAAGCTCGGATTTAATCACGTTTTCTGAACTTGTTCACTCTGATGAGCAAATTCGTGAAATCGTATGTGTAGATGATTTACCATGGGAAGATCTCCATCACAGATCTTCGTTTTTACCCAAGAATGATCATTTTGAAAATGATTTTTCATCAATTTTTACGATTGAATATGTCAAGGAACCTCAAAATCCAATGAAACATCCTGATTCAGAGTTAAATTTGGGAAACATCTCTTGAACTATTCCTATTGACATTTCGGTTAAGCCTGGAATTGTTGAGAACATTCATATAGGTGCCTCATGTACAGATGACGAAATTCAAATATATAAGGCCCTATTTCAAGAATTCCACGACGTGTTTGCCTAGTCCTATGAGGAAATGCCAGGAATTGATCCTGCGATCGTTGTTCATGAGATCAAGACTTACCTGGACGCTAAACCCGTCCGACAATGTTTGCATCAGATTCACCCAAGAAAAGCTGCTGCAATTAAAGCAGAAGTTGAAAAATTACTCAAAGCAGGTTTCATTTATCCGATCCCGTTAACGGATTGGGTATCAAATATTGTTCCGGTTAACAAAAAGCAAGGGACAATAAGAATATTTATCGATTATAGGGACATTAATCGAGCCTGTCCAAAGGATAATTACCCAACTCCCTATATCGATCAAATTATTGATGATTGTGCCGACAATGAAATATTCTCCTTCATGGATGGTTTTTCCGGATACAATAAAATCAATATTCTACTTGCCGATCAATCAAAAATGGCTTTCATTTGTCCATGGGGGACATTTGCTTATTGCAAATTACCTTTTGGGCTCAAGAACGCTGGAGCAACTTTTCAAAGGGCCATGTCTTATGCGTTTCATGACATCAAGCACATTGTGCAACCCTATCTCGATGATTTGCCTGCTCATTCATTACATCGAGCTGATCACCTCGTTCATTTACGAGCAATCTTTATGAGGTGTAGGCATTATCGGATTCGATTGAACCCACACAAATGTGTATTCTGTATAGAAACGGGTCGATTGCTGGGGTTTGTAGTTTCGAAAGCCGACATTCGTGTCGATCCCTCGAAGGTCGAAGCTATTGTCAAATTGCCTCCTCCTTCGAATCTTCACCAACTCCAAAGTTTGCAAGGGAAAGCAAACTTTTTACGACGATTCATTCCTAACTACGCCGAGGTTACAAAGGGTTTTACCCAGTTGTTGAAACAAAATACTCCATTCTATTGGGATGAGATAGCTCAGAAATATTTTGATGCACTCAAACATGCGTTGACCCATGCACCGTTATTGCATCCTCCCAACTACAACCAGGATTACTTCTTGTATCTTGCCGCCTCTCATTCCACCATTGGAATAGTCTTAGTTTAGGAAGATGAATTCGGAATTGAACATGTGATATATTACCTTAGTCGAACTTTAAATCCAACTGAGCTAAAATACTCACATGTGGAGAAATTGGCATTGGCAGCTGTTCAAGCTATCCAACATTTTCGTCACTACATTTTACTATGTAAAACTACAGTAATTTCGGATTGCAACCCTATGATCTACATTTTGACCAAGCAATTACTAGGGGGAAAGTACTCTAAATGGATTGTTATCTTGCAGGAGTTCGACTTGGAATTTGAAAAATCTAAGTCTAAGAAATCTTTAGTCTTTGCGGAATTAATGTGTGATTTCTCGCGTACTGATACGGAAACTGTGGCGGAGGAGCCCATTGCAGACGAATCCTTGTTTCTAATCAGCACTTTAGATCCGTGGTATGGGGATATCATCATTTATCTCCAGAACCAATCCTTTCGACCAGAAATTTCAAGGTCAGAACGTCGGAAAATACGATTCCAGTCCCAACAATTCAGGATTATTGGAGATACTCTTTATCGCCGTGGGGCAGACTCTGTTTTTCGACGTTGTTTAATTCACGAGGAAGCTGAAAGGGTTCTAAATGACTGTCACTCTGGAGCGTGTGGCGGTCATATGTCTGGGTATGCCACAACCCAAAAGATAATGCGCGTTGGCTACTTCTGGCCGTCTTTGTTTAAAGATTGTATTACTGCGGTCCGAAAATGCCACAACTACCAAATTTTTGATCGAAATATGCGCGCTCCACCTGCTCCTATCCACCCTATAATTGCTGTTGGTCCTTTTGCCAAATGGGGTATCGATTTTATTACATGTAACCCTCACTCGGCCGGGGGGCATGCGTATATCATTCTTGTGGTAGATTATTTTACCAAGTGGGCCGAGGCGATGCCTACATTTGAGGCAGACGGCAAGACAACTGCAATTTTTGTGTTCAATCATATAATTGCTAGGTTTGGTGTCCCACAAGCGATTATCACTGATCATGGGCACCATTTTCGAAACGTTATGATGACCGAACTTACAGGCCAACTTGGGTTGCGTCACGATAGTTCAACTCCTTATTATCCACAAGCTAATGGTTTGGTTGAATCCATCAACAAAGTCTTAGTCATCATGATCCGACGAATCATTGGGATTCATTGGTCGAATTGGCATAACATGCTATTTTCAGCGCTTTTGGTGTATCATACCTCAGTAAAAACATCAACAGGGTTCACTCCTTTCCAACTAGTTTATGGTCTGGAAGCTGTGTTACCCATTGAATGTGAAATCTTGTCACTGCAAATGTCCATCGAGTTACTTCCAGCCACTTCCGAAGAGGAAAAGCGTTTGTTATACTTGGCTCAATTAGATGAGAATCGATGTGATGCTGCATTGGCGATCGAGACTCACGCAAAACGTATGAAAGATCAGTATGATCGAAATGTGACCCCTCGAAATTTTTCGGAAGGAGATCTAGTATTAGTTTACGATCAAGCTAATGATAAATTAGGCGTTGGAAAATTATTTCCTATGTGGCATGGTCCCTATGTTTTCAAGCGAAAGCTAGCAAAAGGGGCCTATGAATTGGTAGACTTTGACGGGGACTCTTTAGGTAAACCCAAAAATGGTCTTTACCTGAAGAGGTATTATGCTTAAAAAATGGGTATGGAGATTTTTAGTTAGGATAGCTTTTCTTTCTAGCTGGTGTGTTTTAGTTTAAACAGTGTGTTTAGCTTAGAGAGTGTTTTTTCATCATTATTCCTACTTATCTTGGTTTTACTCTTGATATTGCAGATGTCGATGCCTCTCCAAACATACACTGGTTTCACTGATGGTGCTTGTCATAATACACGGAACATTTCTTCCGCAGCTTGGGTTATCTATTCGCCCTCTGACGAGTTAGTCTCTATGCATGGGGTAAGCCTCGGTCAAACAATGAACAACATTTCCGAGTATAGTGCAGTGATTGAGTTATTATCTGAATCTATTTCATTTGGGATTCGGAGTTTGATAGTGAGGTTAGATTCTGAACTCGTTGTATTACAGCTTAATAGAGTGTATGCCATTAGAAATCCAGTGTTATTAAGATTATTTTTGAGAGTGCATCTCTTGGAACGTGAATTTGATTATATTGAGTATCAGCATATTCCAAGATCTTTAAATACATTAACAGATGCAATTGCTTCTCGAATGTTAAGTAGACATTTGCAATAATCATACATGTAAATTTAAAATCATTCCATAACATGATTTACAAGATAAGTCGGTAATAGTGATATATATATATATATATATATTATATATATATATATAGAGAGAGAGAGAGAGAGAGAGAGATAGGAGTGTGTCAAAAAATACATCGTCCTCGATCACAGGTTGAAAAACACCTTATGATCGGCAAAAATGATAAGTACAAAAAACAAAAATGTCATATGTGCCCACAATAGGCGATCATCCTATCACTGGTGATGATCTCGATAAGAAACCACTGCACGGGCCACCTTGCAAAGGAACCTCCTAAAAGGTCCTGGGACCCCAATCACATAGCGCTGAAGTTGACGAGGAATTTCATCTATGGCGATCTCCGGAATATCTCCTGTCAAGCGCTCTAGATGACCCTCCAACTCGGCCAAAACCTCTGCTGATTCATCCTGTGGGGTTGGCGCAACTGCCACTGGTTGTCTCCTCTCGAAAGGCCAGAGAGCAGCTGGTCGCTGTGGACCCACATCTGCATTTGAAACTTTTACTATCAGTTTTGGGACGATGGAAAAATAATAAAAAAGTTAAAATAGGAAAAATGTTGAAAATGATTTTACCTGAGTCATCCCATTGCTCTCCTGGTGGAAGAGCCATGTCTGGGTCACCACGAAAATCTACCCCAGCATAAGGGAAGTCCTGAATAGAAAAACCTGGTTTTCCAACCATTGGAAATACTTAGGTTTGAATCGAACAACCTCTGTCCCCTGGTCCGGATGACGGGCCATAACTGCGACCCATCGCATCAGTTTGGGCTCTCGAGGAAGCCCAGCTCCAACAGTAAGGTGCTGCGGGATCAACATGGGAACCCTCTGCAAACTAAAGCTCACAACCAAAGCCCCATAACCAAAGGTCTTTAGTTTTCCGTTCTTGGCTTTGGTCAGTTGGCCTTTCACATTGGCCAACACAACATCGCACCAGTTGAAGATGGTGCCTCGAAAGAAATCAACTACCATACACATCTGGGATCCGGTGGCAACATGTAATGCAACACTCCTGCAAAGTCTGGTGATAGCAAATGCGATCACCATGAGTTCAGGAAGGGATATGGTTTTTATGTCTATCCCTTTGTCTCTAGCCTGGCTGTTGCAGAACTCTAGCCGGAGGCTATCGACAGACTGGCCACCTGGCCTAGTCCCAAATAGAGTCAAGTCTTTGCCTCTCTTAGGCAAACCAGTCAATAAATATATATCTGCTGGCTTGATTTCAAGCTGGTGGCCACCAATGAAGAAGCACTGGTCCTGTATGCTCCATCTGTCAACCAGCCACTGTAAGAAATACACCTGGGCCCTCATGCTAGGAATGGCCCAGAATTTGTACAAGCCGCAGGCCTTCAATGCATCAATTGAAGGTTGGTGATTCAATGCGGCAGAATCCACGTCCTCATTCTCTCGTTCACGCCAATCTAGCATGATGTACTCTCTGCATCAAGTTAAAAGACAAATTAGAATGCTAGAAATTAATTTGTTTGGGTCAATTTTGAGAATTTTTGGGTTAAAAACCTTTGCGGCAAGGACCGTACCCTCTGGGTTAGACACAGTGCATGGGTCCGCACCTTTCCTACATGGAAGGTGTGGACCCCTGACTTTTTCCCAATGGAGAAAAAGTCGAGGTCCGCGGGCTGGCAGTGGTACACCTGCGGGCCCCCGCGCGCAGGTTTTAAGCCTAAAAACCCTCCAAAAAATGAAATGAAAGCCTAAAACAAGAAATGAAATGGTTAAAAATGAAGAGTAGGATGATGTGGATTACCTGGAGAAGACGGCGTTCGATTCTGACGGTTGGATTTTCTGCAATCTTCACGGGAAGTTTTCTGAACAAAAGCACTATTTTCTCACCCAAAACTCAAACGGTAAAAATGAATTGACGAAGGCCCTTTTTATAAGTTTTTTCAGTAAATAAATTGCAAATTTGTTTATGTTTCACTTTGGAAAGGTATTTTTGCGACATTTTTATCCATTTCAAACAGTTATGAGTAATATTTGCGTTTCTGTTTAGGATAACGAATTATTCAGGGGGCAATCTGTTACACAAAAATATCGTCGCCGTGATCATTTGCAATTAGTATGGGTCTATCATCACTTGTACTGTCCTCCTAAGCAAGTCTCAGACCTCAACTCTTCAAGTCAAGCTTTGAAAATGAGAGAAAGACATTAAAAATCAATAGAACTCTGGTTCCGCACTTTCTCTCATTATTGCCTGCGATCCCGCACCTTCTTTTTACAAAAACTGCGGACCTACCCGCTCTGTCCCTAAAGGTGTGGGTGCGGACCCCTGTGAAAGTAAAAAAGGCGCAAGTTTATTCTAAAAAACTCACTTTGGGTTAATTCTAGAAGGAATTTTGACGTGGATTGGCCGCCCTTAGGTGGTTCATGCATCCCAAAAGAGAAGGAGCTAATCCCTTTATGAGAGGAGCTATCCCTTTGAAGAAGGGCTTTATCCCTTTGAAGAAGGACCTAGTAACTTCCCTTCATTGCACTATAAATTCAGGCATTGGGCTGATGCTAGGGAGGTTAGAAGTTGAACATTTTTGAGGGTAAATGCTGATGAAATTAAGACTTCCTAGTTGAGCTTAAGAGGAGAGATCACATACCTTTTTGGCTTCATTGGGAAGAGAGTCAAACTTGTCAAAGTAGAGGAGACTTCTTGTTGGACCCTGGGAGGAGCTTGTACATCGTCAAGGCATAGGTTGTAAAGTTCTTTTTTATTTGAATTAATACAATCAAACTCATTTTTCTCAACAAATTGTCTCATGTCATTTGCTTCATGAATTCCTTGACTTTCATGTTAAATATGGTTTATGATATTGGCTTTTCAGGTGCTATTTAATTTGTTTGCTTGTTTGTGTTTGCAGATTCGCGACAAGGGAGCTCATTTGGATCGAAAGAGCGAGGCTTCCACAAACTTGCGTTGGACCTAAGGTAGGCCTTAGACACTTGTTTGCTTTTGTTTATAAAATCATATTTAGAGAGAGATAGTGTGTGATTGTTTGCTTGTCATTAGGTCTTCTTTAGATTCTAGGAAGGTCTATCTTGTCCGCAAGATCGACTTATTCCGTGTGACATGAGCCTTTCAATAATTTCCCTAACATGATTTTCAAACCTTTGTATGTATTCTTTGACACTCTCTTTACTAGTCTTAGCCATAGCTGATGATTCATCAAGAGCCATGTTGCCATCCAACTCAGGTGCCAACCTCTTTTTGAAAGCATCATGAAATTAATCCCAATTGGTGATGTCCTCATGTTCAATACATTTGGGAGCCACCACCAAATAAAAATGATGAACACGTCTCTATACTATGGTGGCCCCATTTCCACTAAGTTTATGTATCCACTCATGATATTTCTCAAGCAGAGGATTATGAGCATCAAGAAACCTAATAAAGGAGGCATGGAGGATGCAATATCCCAAGGTCCTATTCATGGTTGGAGGAGGATAATTAGGGAAGAGTTATCTCCCTACAAAAGTACATTGTATAATAGGAGAATGGATAACCTCACCCTTCCTAGTAGAAGCTCCAGTTCTTGGAGCTTCGACTATTTCAAGGTTATTTGTTGGAGTTTCAAAAATAGCTGATTTACGAGTCACAAAAAGAGGAGATATCTTGCCATTAGAGAAATTTTTCTCTCTAAATATTCTATATGCTTATGGAAAGGTAGAATCACTTCCTCCCCAACAAAAACACCAAAAATAATGCCAAAAAATCTAGTATGCAACAATGGTGTAATGGCCCACTATCACCAGAACCAAAACCCACTTCTATTTATAATTTTTCACAGATGGAAGGAGTCTTGGTATGTGATAAGGTCACATAATGGGTGTACTAAGGTTAGGATACAATGTGACATGATAAGGATTTCTCAGAGAAAGGAAAAATTTAATTTCAAGGCTCCAATTGGAGGAAATTTTCTTTCTTGATAGAGGCCTATTTAATGAGGCACAAGACCTAGGTTTTGATTGATGAGATGACTGTTGGTGTAATCAAATGTCAAGGCTAGGAGAATGTTTTTCCAACAATGTATACTAATAAGTCTAAGGCTCATGAAACCTTCAAAGAAGCCTCTAAGTTGAAGTAAAACTAGAGTAGGGTTTCCCTTTAGTGAAAACAACTAGGGAAAAAAATTATGGACAAGATTAAAGTGGATGCTCACCAAAAGCATAAATTTTGTCGAAAATGTCATCCCCTTGATGTTTAGGCTCTCTAATCGCACAAACTCACCTTACTTAGGGATTTGCACTAAACCCGAGTATGTGTATGTGTAATGCATGCAATAGATCATCTAGATTAGAATTCAATAAATCTTCAACAAATTAGGGAATAATTGCAATAACTAGAATCAACAATATTCCACACATAAAACATAAAAAAGATAGATATTCAATATTTAGATACACTTATGAGATAACATGCAAAGATTACATTCCATTCATCCAAGCAATATCTCCAAAGTACAAATTTAACTCCAAATATCAAAATTCATCAAATATCTAATTTTCTCCACAAGTTTAAGAGGCCAAAATGCACAAGAAAGATGAAAATCCAAGTGTGATGTGATGATGAGATACAAATGAAGGAGGATGAGTTCCAATTTAGCCTATTAGCCCCTCAAAAAAATAAAATAATGGTAAACTAATGCTCTATGTCACAAGCCGACTTAATAGTTAAGAAAAATAAACTAACTCTTACCACCCATGTGAGTTGTAGGAGTAATAAGTGGTGATGTCATGCATGTATAGGTCCTTCTTGGGATGGCATTAAGGGCTAGGGGTACCATAAAGTGTGTAGAGGCCCTCTAAAATTATCCGTTAGGGGTTGGCCCCTATATATCTAATAATCTCCATTTGTGGACCCTAGTTTTGGTTTTGGAGCATAAAAGTGGTCTCATGAGTCTCTAGATTGTCAAATTGCCTATCTCTACTCCAACATTGAGGGTTATCAAGGTGGTGCTAGCCATCCCATGTATCAATGTGTGAGACCATCCTCCACTGGGTTGTGGAATTAACTGCCAACCCTCATGAAGTGCTAAGCCGACTAGGAGCATCTGTGGCCCAAGTGCATCATCCCATATGTGGGTGAAAATATGCTCCTTTAAAGGAATTGAACCCTAGTTAAGTTGCCCAAGTTAGGCTGAAACCACCTAACAATTACACACAATAGCCCATGCTAGCATCTACATCATGAGGAACTTTTAATCATTTTTACATCGAAGTGAACTAAGCTTGCAAGTAATGTGCAATTTGACACCTCAAACAAGACTTCCCTTTCAAAATTAAGGTTTTAAACTCATTATACCATTACCTCCCTAGGTAGGAGTGTTTAGTAGGCCACCCTATTAGGTTTTTCCAGCTCTTAAGGGGAAACGACATGTCATTGATCCACCATTCAATCAATAGGTGTCATGTGAATAATGATGAAACAAATGGGAGAAGAGTTCATGGCGAAGTGCCATGGTCAAAGGAACTAGCTATATTAGGGCTCCTCATCCTCATCTTATAGATGTGCGGAGGGAGCAATTGTGGATGCATGAGTTACCAATTCAACATTTTTTTCCACCCCTCTTGTGTGCCTTTTACAATTTCTTAATTTTCCTTTGTATTACTCCTCATAGCTCAAGGGCTGAACCTTGCTTTATATGATGTATAGTAGCGATTACCCCCTCAAGGGTGAGACAACTCATTACCTACCAAGGGTTGGGACATGCATGGGCTCCTTCTCATAATATGGTGAACAACATGCACTCACATGCTAATGTATATGTCCCGGCCATATATTGCAGTTTAATCTTCCTGGGTTTCCATAAAGCAGTTCTGCATGCAGAAAGTTGTTCAACAGTTTAGTTCCATCCTAAACCGTTCATAACCCAGTGGAGGTCACAAAAATAGTAGCATCAACGGGAATAACACTGAAAGAACCATCTCAATCAACAACGAATAACCAAGCATCTAATCCGCATATCCACCCATCAACCTCACATACATTAGAAAATTAGAAATTCCCCAATCCACCAAAAGTGTCCCTTTACAAAGGAATTAAGTTGTAAACAATTGAAGCAACCTCATATGCACTCGCTTTCTGCATAAAAATATCTACGTTTTCTTTTCAAATGAAATAAATCTAAAAGTCATAAACCAAAGGGAAGATAATTATTATTCTATACCTTCTCTATACTTCGGTCAAAGTACCAATCTCCCACAACCTATGCAATTGCCTTGTTATTCTTCATGGTAGAGTTTGATGCAAACCATGTGTCTTGATTCTCTGATTGGCAATACAAGAAGCATGAATTAATAAACATGCCCCTGTTTCAGAGCTCTTAAACTTTTCCAATGCATTAAGCATCTCCATCCTATAACCTTGCGATATCTCCCGTTGACTTGATGTGCAATTTACTAGATTTTGCTTGCAATAATTATAATGACCATTATAATCATCTTGTGTGAAAAATGGTTAATATGCCAAGTATCATATGCTGAATTCAAGATGAATATGGGCATATGGACATATGGCAAATACATACTTTGGAAAGTAGCACTATGCTGAATCTGACTTTGAGGATATACAAGCCTTTGGGAAGTTCTTCAGTAGTCCTTGCAAAGTGACAGTGCTTTTATAGAAGGATCTTATATAATGTATCCCAGCTATATCTTTCGCATCAAGAAAAAATCCAGCAATCGACATGACATTTCAGTCTGGCTGCTCATGGAAATTGTCAGAATGCAAAGATGTTGCTAAAACACTAGCTGAGCAACCAGAATGAAGGGCCCTCTCTGCTTTGTCCATTCCCTTTTCTAGAAGATATGTAGCCTTTATTTCACGAGTATAGTAAGATGCAAAGATCTGTGGTGGTCGAAGTTGTTTCAAATAAGGAAAACTTTCCCCTCAAAATCATTGTCATATGCTCATTCAATTCCCAAAAGAGCTAGGTCAGAAGGAGCGTTGTCTTCAAGTGGCTATCTCACGTTCTTCATCAACTTTCTTTAAGGTTCAATCTCGAAAACAATCAATCTTGACAGAGCTCAATCGATCCTATTTTCACACCTCCACTTCTAATCGACCATCTAACTAGATTTTTTTCAGTTTGAACAAGAGGAGGAAGAGGCTTAGATTCCAGGGTGCTCGTTCGGGGGCTTCATTCGCTTTTGAAGCCAGGCATGAGCTTTTATTTATATGGAGAGTGTACTATTAGCCAAGTGCCGAGAAAAATAGGATGACTGAAGACTAAGGTTCATTAGAGTCCACCCATGATTTCATTATGGATTTTGTAACGATATTGGATAGTGAGCACAATGGTTATCTGCTTGCAATACAAATGTAGCAGACCTGTTGACAAATGTTGTTTGGTCAACTTATTTTTTATGCTTAGTAGTGCCAATCTACAATGGCTATGTGCTTGAGATACAGTAGCAGGTTGACAAATGTTGGTTGGTAAACTTATTTTTAATGTTTAGTAGTGCCAATCCACAATAGTTATCTGCAGTTGTAGCATACTTGACAAATGTTGTTTGCTTGACTGCCACTGCTTGCAATCTTTGTTACAATCTTGAACACCTTGAAATGAACCTAGTCCTTGTTAGTAAGTAGTTTTCTGACTTTTTATTCATCTTCATTTTTATAATTTATTAAAAAAGATATTAAAAGAATCCCCTTAATATGAGACATGAAAAGAGGAATGAGAGGTTTTAAATTTTTAATAAACGAGGTTAGTATTCCACAACATTGAAAACGTTAATTGCAGTTTTAAAAACTTGTTAACAAAGAAAATTATATATTGATGCGAAAAAGAATGGCAGACGTTAATAAATTACATGGATTGCTCTTCTTGTTCTTCTTAGGCGGATTAACTATCAGATCCACTGAAAATTGTCAACAGAGGGCAGAAAAGATTGATAATGTCCACATACAATGCTACGGATGCCCATATATACTCATCGTACGAATATTTCACTATCACATTACTAGTATCATAAATTATGTATCCACTGAATACCATGGATGCCAACGCGCTGTATATCATCATTGACTCTCTCCCCAACGGAAAAATCATCTGCAACAGAAAACACAGTTGGATTCATCTCAATAGAAAACAGTGGAATTCAATTCAATCTAGAATAGAATAGTTACAACTATTTACATAAAATTTCAAACATAACATAGATAGCTATTTAAACTATCTAGTAACTTACAACTAAGTAATATTAACATATATAAGTGAAAAAATGAGTCAATTCAATCTCGAATCTAATAGTTATAACTATTTACATAACATAACGTAAATAACTATTTAAACCATCTAATAACTTACAACTAACCGATATTAATATCATGATATAGGTGTAAAAATGAGTACCTGAATCAGAAGAAAGACGAGAAGCACCATAATACCAGCCAAGAGAATGGGTGCCAGAATACTGAAATCATGTCCTTTCTTTGCTGCCCAGAATGTATAGGCTGTAAGACTCGCCACGACCACAACCGATAAGATGGCCGATTCCAGAATGATCCTCCCTGTATCAGAATTTACAGCACCATACAATACGTTAAAAAGACCACTGCAGTTATTAGTGCAAGCATTTCCTTGGATCAATTTTCAAGGGACGGGAGGAACCAGAAAAACAAAATCTCACCATTGGTAAAAGCACAAGTTAGTCCAACAGCAAAGCTGATACAAATGGTAAATAGAGCGAGGAGGACTAGATTCACAGGATGCTTCTGAGACCAGAAATACAGAAGACATGTCACTGCCAACAACGTAAAAATATAGAGGTTAATGATGGTATTAATTAGAAGTATGGAGTTGGTTGAAAAATATTTCTAAAATTTACAATCAATTCGGCGCAACTTACCAATAATAGGCAAAATGAGAAAGCATATGTACAGTGCGAAACCAGCTGGATTTGTAACAAAGAAATCAGCGACTGGGCTAACAAAGACCACAACGCTGGCAACCACAACTGTGAGGAGGAACTGCAGAGTGAGAATAGAATATATTTTTCTTATGAAAGCCCATCTGAGTTGGATTTCGCCCGTTGATAGACCTAGATAGAACGTCCACAGCCCTGTCTCCAAGTCTGTATACGCTTCTTCAATGTTGTTCGCCATGATCAATCTTAGTATAATTGCGCGAGAAGCATTCTAGGTTTCCTGGATTGTTCCGGCGGCCTGAGCACGATACTAAAAGTTTAGTTGAGAGAGGTAGGTGTTCAGGTCCGAAAGAGCTGATCTAAATATGCAGATGGATACTTAGGTTGGTTCGCTATAAATAGTTAAGTCCCGAACTTTGCTATTAATATGTTACCATGGGGCATATTTAGGATTCTCCCCACGTTTAAGCACTGATTTAGTGGAATAATGTTGTGCATTTCGTCGGTCCACATGAGGTACGTTAGGGTGAAGAATAAAATTTAGCATGTTGTTTTACAAGTTATTTTATATAACTTTAGTTAAATTTATTATTGAATTTTTATTTTTGTAATTTGTGACATTTTTAATTTTACTTAATAAATATTTTCCAAGATCTATAGGTTGGAACTTTTCTCAATATATATTTTTAATAATAAAAAATTGTTTTTATTAAATTTTATTTTTTATTTTTATTTTTTTAATGTTTATACACATCTTATATCTCATGCTCATGAATATTTATCATATATTGAATTTATTTTTTCCATTTTTTTTTCAACCATAATGAAATATTAATTAATATAATAAACTTTCATAAAATCCACATAAATAAAATGTTATCCTTTTTTTTTAAATATTTAATACACCTTAGGTTGAAAAGATGAAATAAAGTACATAATATTTGTTAGGGTGAAAAGATGAAATAAAGTACAAAGATGAGATATGAGGATTTTTGAAGTTAATGTTGGTGGTGCATCTCTCAACTCTTTATCATCTTTATTGTACAACAAACCCAACCTCAGAGCTAGCATTGTACAACAAACCCAACCTCAAAGCTAAATCTGAATGGTTGATCTTGGTAGGTCGACAAAAGGGTGATGATTAGAAGAAGCTTGTTGACTTGGAGCTCAATCCCCCCGTGTTGTAGTATTTTCCGGTGACAATCTAAATATCGGAATTCAGCTTCTCACAATGTCTTTGACACACCCAATCCCTTGTGGCGGGTGGCAAGTGTTGCTCCTCATGGCATTCACATGGAGCTTTCCCCTCATCTTGTGGTCTGCTTGGTTTGTGCTTATTTATCCCCTAATCCCCCGACCCCTAAACCCCACGACATATGTCTTCAACATTCAATGAGACAACAAACTCTCAGTCTCCAGTATACTCCTCTAGTGTGAAGGAATCATTGTTGGAATATTTAGCAACACTAAGAGGGGGATGAATAAGTATTAACAAGTTTTAACTTCAAAAACTTGTAAATACATCCATAAGTGTAAAGAAAAGCACATAAATATACAAAACACATAGATTTTTATGTGAAACCACCAAAGACTTTTCTTAATATATATAAAGAGTATATTCAAATTTATTAGCACCAACTCGCCAGTTTAGTACCAACTCCTTGATTTATCAACACCAAAGCTTGTACAATAATCAATACTAGTCAAAGAAAGTTTTCCCTTTTGACAACTCCTCCTTTGTCCTTCACACACGTATTCAGATTCCTAAACATGACCTTATTAGCAATAGAACTTCCCTCAACAAATGATCCTTGAACTCAGCCTCTAAAGTTATGCCTCATCCACAGGGTTTGAACTTCTTAACAAAGAATAGTGTGAGATCTTCAAAATAGACCTGAAACTCACCTTCAAACACACCAAATTCAAGCCCTTAAAATAGTCTTGAGCTTGGTTTTTTTTGCACCAAAACTTTGGTCTTGAAATTTGGCCTCTAAAGGGACATGTCACTACTCTCACAACAAGCTTGAAATTCGACCTTCAACAATGGAACTCTACCCTGTACATAGAATTGGATTTTGATCTTCAAAGGGGACATAATTTGGCCCTCAAGAATAGGTTTGCAATCAACCTTCTAACTAGGGCTAGAAACCTTCAAAATGTGTGCCAAAAATCCTTCCAATATAAGCCAGAAAACCCTTCCAATATGTAGAAATTTATTGTAGATTTGAAACTGCTCATGTAAGGTTCTAAAACATAAGGCTCAAATCTACTCTACTCATCTACGGAAAGCAATTCATGATTGAGAAGCAATATCAAAAACATGCGACATCATTTAACACACATACACAAGGATTTATCTAGGGGAAGGAAACTACTCAAAACCCCTTCCTATATATATCGCATTAGTCAGAATATAGAGAAGAAATACAATGCTTGTTCAAACCTAAATATAATCTATCTCACTGTTTTACAAGCTACCTTTGGTCAATACTTAACCAAATTTTTGTTTGCCCAAGTCCCTATTTCTTTGTGTTGTTTCCTTGGGAATTAGCCCCTATTATTTAGGGAAAGTCCTCATCCATAAATGCGTAATCCCTATAGGTCCTCTGACTACATGCACCACCTGTAAAACTTGGATAATTGTACAACTGATAGTACACTGCCCTTGAACTAAAATCTCAACTAGGTAACTCATATTTCATGCGTGTGTGAGTTTTTTATGGTTGATTTATCAGTTAAGTAGTTGAACACTGAAGCTGCAACCCATTGTTAGACCTCCTACTAGTTTCTCCAATAGTTGGAACTAGTTTAATTCACTTTAACTCAGTTTAATTGAATTAAATTATTACAACTCAAATTAAACTCAACCTAGGCTCCTAAAATTTAGGAATCACACTACATGACTCAAGTTAGGCCCTCAACTTGAATTAAATGAGCCAACTAAGTGAAACTAACTTAGTTGACTCATTCTTGTTGTCTTGTGATGTGGAAATATAATTTTCTCCTAATTTAATTCAAGGGAAAATTAAAACGGGATTTTCTTGTTGCTATGCTCAACACTCCCTCTCAACAAGAAACGATAATCAGATACCCCAATCCTACCTCTATGGAACTCAGATTTTCCTCTTAACAGTGCCTTTGTCAAAATATATGCATCATGTTCCTCTATAGGAATGTATTCCAACAACATAATCTGCCTCTACACATAATCTCGTAGATGGTGATACCGAATGTCGATATGCTTGCATCGATAATGACAAACTGGTTTTTTCAAAGAGTTGACACAACTCTGATTGTCACAATAAATCGCAGTGGGATACATCATCTGACCAAATAACCCAATAAGAATCTTCCTCATCCAAATAGCTTCACAAGTTGCTTGACTAGCATTCATGTACTCTGCTTCTATTGAACTGAGTGCAACTGATCTCTTCTTCCTGTTGTACCAAGAAACTGTTGCTGACCCAATACTAAATAATCCTCCTAAACTGCTCTTCTGATTTGTTGGACTACCTGCCCAATCTGCATCTGTGAAGCCTTGAAGCTTCACTTCTTCTGTTCGTTTGTACTAAAGACTGTACTAATTAGTGCCTCTGAGGTATCTCAACAAATGTTTGGACGCCTTCCAATACAATTTGGTTGGCTTAACCATTGCTTGACTAAGTTGGTTAACTACATAACACATGCTTGGTCATGTGTTCATCAAAAACATGAGTGAACCCACGAGCTTCCTGTAAATAGTGGTCCCCACTTCCTCACATGAAGTGGCATCCTATTTCCTCCAACTTCCTGCTGGAGGAGTGTCCATGGGTATTCTACTCTCCATGTGGAACTTCTTCAGTATCGCGTTGGAATACTTTCCCTAAGAGACAAATAGTTCCCCATCTCCTTGCCATACTTCCAAATCGAGGAAATAATGTATGAGTCCCATGTCCTTCATCTCGAATTCTCTTGCAAGATCCTCTTTGCAAGATTTTATGAACTTCTCATCATTGGTTAAAATCAAATCATCGACATATAATACTATAATCAACAATTTACCTTCAACAACAATATGGTGAAGGTTTGCATCTGCTTCACCTTTGGTGAAGCCCAATCTAGTGAAATAGTTGTCGATCTTGGTGTATCAAGCAAGGGGTGCTTGTTTTGATCCACACACTGCTCGCTTGAGTTTACACACATGCGACTCTCTGTTGAAGGTCTTAGATTCTTACTGTTGTTCAATGTACACCTGCTCTTCAATCAATCCATTGAGGAATGTTATCCTCACATCCATCTGATTGATCTTCCATCCCATATGTGCTGTAAGTGTTAGAATTGATCTAATAGAAGCATATCTTGCTACTGGAGAAAAGGTCTCCTCGTAATCAATTCCCTCCGCCTAAGAGAACCCGTTGGCCACAAATCTGGTCATGTGTTTCTGGATGTTTCCGTTTGCTTCTTACTTCACCTTGTAGATCCACATCAAACCTACCAATGACTTGTTCTCTAGTCTTGGGACCTCTTCCCAAACACTGTTTCTGACTATGGAATCATATTCCTCTACCATGGCATCAACTCATGCTGGTTGTTGCACCGCTTTCTCAAATGAGGATGGTTATGTCTCAACTAGCTCACTCATCAGAGCCATTTACCCAGTGCACCGATCTGGTGACCTCCTCTATCTATGATGGGATGTGGGTGCTCCCACATTCTCTCTAGCATCATGCAATAATCTGACAGCTTCTCTGGTGTGCTTCCTTCCATATTTGAATGTCTCTGCATGAGTGGGTGCTTCCACACTCTATTCATTTTCTTATGGCTACTCCACAACATCCCGAGGTTCTTCCTTTGGAGCCAAAAGTTCCTCATCTGCCTCCAACTAAATCTCTCTCTCAAGGGAACATCTCATGGTCTTCTCTTCATCAAATTTCACATATCTACAAACAATTTTCATCCTGTGATATGGAAGGTACACCCAATAGTTTTGAGGTGTATCATTGTACCCCACAAATATGCCCAACTCAGCTGTCAGCTTTATCTTTTTCCTTGCATCCTTGGAAACATGACAACAAACCGATGAACCAAATATCTTGAAGTGTGACACATTTGGTTTCTTCCCTGAAAAATCTTCTTCTTGTGTACTCATCCTGAGAATCCTATGAGGACTCATATTCTGCACATATACCGTTGTGTTGAATGCTTCAACCCACAAGTGAAATGTTTGCCGCTGATCATGCAACATCACCTGTGCAACTCCCATAATACTTATGTTCTTCCTTTCAGCCACCCTATTTTTTTGTGGGTAATGGGGTGATATTAATTCCTGTTGAATGCCTTCTTTTGCACAAAATTTATTGAACTCATTTGACACATATTCTCCACCATTATCACTCTTGAGAACCTTCACTTTCCTGCCAGTGTCATTCTCAACAAGTGCTTTAAATTCACAAAATTTGGAGAATGTTTGGTCTTTCTTTTGCATGAATAAAATCCATCACTTACGTGAGAAATCATCTACAAATATAACATAATACCTATGCTTGGTCATGGAGGCTGTTGAGAAAGGTCCACACACATCTGAGTGAACTCTTTCAAGGACTGCTTGTGCTCTATTGTCCTTATCATGAAAGGTGGCTTTGGTGTACTTCCCTAGTGTACACCCTTTGCATGTATCTCGCTGCTCTAGTGCACCCTTAGGAAGTCCTATAGAAATATTTTGCATGATCTTCAAAGCTCCATGGCATAAATGACCAAGTCTCCTATGCAATAATTCACTGATGTCTCGACTCTACACCTTCTCTAATTTCGTGCTCAAAGTAGCACAATCTTCTACATCCAATTTGTAGAGGTTCTTCACCCAAACCCCAATATGCTTCACTTGTCCCGTGGCAATGTGTGTAAGAAAATCCTTTCCTTTTCTAAATATCACATTGTAACCACGATCTTCCAACGTAGAAACTGAAATTAAATTCTTCTTCAAACCCGGAACATACATTTCATCTGTTAATGTGAGAGGAGGACCAAAATCACTCTGAAAATTAACTATACTAATATTGGTTGCACTATACCTTCCATCATCTCCCATATCAATGTGCATCTAGAGGTCCTTTTCCTCTAAGTCATTGAAAAATTATTTGTTTCTCATCATAAGGAATGATGCTCCACTATCCAGATGCCACACACTACACATTACTGATGTCACCATGCATGTAATGAGGGTGAAATCCAACTTGAATTGTGAAGCTAGAGATTCACTTGCCTCTTCTCTTGATGGCTTCTTGTCAGCCTTATTTTGTATACACTTCGTGGTATAGTGTCCCAACTCATGACAGTGAAAACATTTAATATTCAGTAAGTCTTTCTTCTTACTTGCCTGACCAGAATATCCTTTGGATTGGGATTTCTTCCCTTTCCCTTTCTTTTCCTTTTCAGCCAATGTACAATTCTCCTCATCCTCAACCTTGGATGAAGTTCCATCTATGTTTCTCCACCTGATCTCTTCCCGCATGAGATCAGACCATAACTACTCCCATATTGGTAGTTTGTATATACCATTCACGAAATGTTAATAATTGTACTAGCTCTTGGGAAGAGCCAACAAAGTTAGAGCTACCATATCTTATTTTGGAACAATAATATCGACCCCGCCAAGTTCATCATGACACTATGTGAATTTTCTCAGGTACTGTAGAATTGACCAGCCTTCTGTGTTTTGATGCTCTAAGGCTTGTCCTTCAGTTCCAACTTCTTATGGTCACTATTGTTCTCAAACAAGTCGTCTAGTGTTTTCCACATCGCGAATGTAGTTTCTTTCCCATGGATATTCAAGACAATATGATCTCGATCTCCCTCCAAGGTGATCCTCCTTTATTTAGCTACATCCTTCTTCCACTGAGTGTGATCCCGACCATCAACTGTTGGGGGTTTAACTACATTTGTCTTGACATAATCTAATAGCCGGTTATCATCTAATACCTCATCCATATGAATCTTCCATGCCAAAAAAATTGTGGTTCCTTCTAGAGCATACTCGAGCCTGAGTATGGTGGAAGTCATCTTCTCAGTCCTGGAGAAAGCCTACAACACTGATCTTGAAATTCGAACCTCCTGCACATACTTTGAATTCTCTTCTCTACTCGAATTTTAGCTCCAATACCATGTAGAAATTAATTGTAGATTCAAAACTATTCATGTAATGTTCTAAAACATAAGACTCAAATCTACTCTACTCATCTGCAGAAAGCAATTCACGATTGAGAAGAAATATAAAAAATGTGCGACATGATTTAACACACATACATGAGGATTTATCTATGGGAAAGTAACTACTCAAAACCCCTTCCTATCTATATTTCATTAGTCATCAAATAGAGAAGAAATACAATGCTTGTTCAAGACAAGTTGCCTCTGGTTAATACTTATCCAAATTTATACTTTCCCAAGTCCCTATTTCCTTGCGTTGTTTCCTTGGGAATTAGCCCCTATTATTTAGGGAAATTCCTCATCCATAACTACGTAATCCCTATAGGTCCTTCTCTGACTCCATGCACCACATGTACAACTTGGATAATTATACAAATGATAGTACACTTCCCTTGAACTCTAATCTGAACTAGGTAACTCATATTTCATGCATGCATGAGTTAATTATGGTTGATTTATCAGTTAATTGGTTGAACACTAAAGTTTCACCCCACTGCTAGACCTCCTACTAGTTCCTCCAACAGTTGGAACTAGTTTAACTGAATTTAGCTCAGTTTAAATAAATTAAATTATTAAAACTCAAATTAAACTCAACCTAGGATCCTAAAATTTATTAATCACTCTACATGACTCAAGTTAGGCCTTCAACTTGAATTAACTGAGCCATCTAAGCGAAAATAACTTAGTTATCTAGTTCTTGTTGTCTTGTGACGTGGAATTACAATTTTTTCCTAATTTAATTCAGGGGAAAATTAAATCATGATTTTCTTGTTGCCATTTTCAACACAAGATAAGTCGAAAAACTTTCAAAAATGTGCCAAATATCCTTCTTAGAAAGCCTCTCCAAATAAAATCCTCTTCATTTCTAGTTCATGAGGTATGAACCTCAAAACTCCCCTTCTTCGCTTGTTTGAACATATCTAAACTTTCTTGAGCAAATGTCTTGAAATGCTCCTATGACATACCTATTGATAGTGCATTCATGGTATAGATTAGGTTGACTTGTCCATTGGTTGGATCAACTTCTACAATTGGAAAAATGTATAGTGAATATTTGATAAATCATTTCTCCTCAACAACAAGGAGTTAGAGGGAGTGCCATATACCGTTGGAAATGCATCAAAATAAACTTTCCAAACATATATGTTATGCTTCCATTGAGCTGGGTAAATGGAGTAAAAGTGCATTTGAATATAGGGTATCCTAATGGGGCATCAAAAATCCAAAATCATTATTTCAAACTATGCAATTTGAATATGCAACTTTCTCTTTCATTTGGATAGCCTTTGACATCAATGACAACTTCTTTCAACAATCTCCCCCTTTGTCAACGATCACAACCATCCTATACCCCGTCATCATGCTCCCCCTATCTTCATGCTTTTGGATTTTTTTTCTCCCATTTTGATATCAATGGTAAAGGGTAACTCCCCTTGACACTATCTCTTCCATTTTCTTTCGTTGTTGAAGATTGTGGAAATAAATTTGGAGAATAAATTACTCCTACTCAAATGTCTCTTTGGGAAGTGGTTTGGTGAGGATGTCTACAATCTATCCCTTCGTCCCAACATAGTCTAGATTGATATTATTTTATGTGACTTTCTCCCTTAGAAAGTGAAACTTGATAGGAATATGCTTGGTTTTGGAATGCATTAATGGATCCTTGGAGATGTTTATTGCAATATTGTCACAAATTATTGGAATAGGCTAGTCATATTTTACGTGTAATTCTTGCAAGGTTTGCTTCAACCATAGGACCTGAGTACAACCTATTACCTCTATAATATATATTTCTTCTATAGCAGATAAGGATATTGAATATTTCTTCTTTCTCAACCATGATACTAAGAAATGTCCCAAGTAGAAATTTGCTCCACTTGTATTTCTTTTCTCATCTATACTTCTTGCACAAGCTTCATCTCTATAAGATACCTGTTTCAATTCCTTTCCTTTTAGATACCACATCTGAAAGCATGTTGTTCCTTTGAGATATTAGAAGATCATTTTCACTACTAGAACATGATTTTCCTTCATTATTGCTTGAATTATTGCAACCCATCCAATTGCTTGCATTACATATGGTCTTGAAGCTGTCACATATAGTAGGCTACCTATTATTGATCTATAGAGTCTTTGATCCACTTCCTTGGATTCATCTTCTTTTCTCAACTTGCATTTAGTGACCTTAGGAGTGCTCATAGGTTTGCAGTCTTCCATTTTGAAATTATTCAACATGTCTTTGATGTACTTGGTTTTTGAAATGAAAATGTATTGAAAATTTCAACAAGAAATGTTAAAAATAACATCAAGAAAAATCCTAATTTTATTTTTCCTTGAATTAAACTGTAATTCTAATTCTCATAGAAACTTGTAACTACGTCAAGTTGACTTAGTTGGCTTAGAAAATTTGAGTTGAAATTCTATCTAGAGTCATGTAAAGTGATCCCTAAATTTTAGGGGCCCAGGTTGAGTTCTTATTGAGTTGTAATTATTTAATTCAATTTAACTGAGTTAAATTCAGTTAAACTAGTTCTAACTGTTGGAGGAACTAGTGAGAGGTCAAGTGAATTAAATTGGATTTAATTCACATGCAGTGATCAATCAGATAATTGATAATTCACTCATAAGTAACTCATGCATGTCATTTCTGATAAGAACCTAGTTGAAATTAGAGTTTAGGGACAATGTACTATCAGTTGTAAAATCATCTAAATTAAATCGATGGTGCATGCAATCAGAGGAAGGCCTATGGATGGATTGCATAGTTATGAGTGAGGAATTTCCCAATTAAATATGTGTTGATTCCCAAGGAAACAACACAAGGAAGTAGGATCTTGGCATGGAACACATTTGGCTAAGTATTGGCTAGAGCTGGTTTGTGAAGCAATGAGTGAGATTGTACATGTGCATAGATTATTTGGGTTGAACAAGAATTTTATTTTTTTCTCAGATCTTCTGGTTAATGCAATATACAGATAGGAAAGGTTTTTAGCTAAGGCTTTCCCCATAAAATTATTGTGCTATGTGTGATTTAAATTCATCCTTTTTTGTTTCATGATTTCATCGATCAATTTTTGTTTCCGCTGTTGAGTAGAGTAGATTCAAGTCAATTGTTTTAGCATATTACCATATGTAGTTTGAATCTACAGTAAAATTCTACATGGTATCAGAGCTGAAATCACTATAGAAGAGGAGAATACACGTTTTTTGTGAAGGTGAAATTGAATTTGTAGTTTCATACTTCAGAGCCAGCAAGATGTTGTTCTACGGATTGAGACTTGAGTCTGCCCTTAAGGGTAGCTCGAATTACATAGCTTGGAAGGACAGGATGGAGGCAGTGTTAGAAGAAAATGAGTTGAAGGAATTCATTGATCATGATATCCCGAAGCCTCCAACATCTAATGCTAAATATTTGGTAGAATGGAGAAAGTGTGTGGAAAAGGCGAGAAGGATTATCCTATAATGAGTTTGAGATCATATTGTCTTGAATATCCACAGTAAGGAAACTCCATTTGCAATGTGGAAGGAATTGACGTACATTTTTTAAAACAACAGTGACCACAGGAAGCTAGCACTGAAGTAAGAACTCAAAAGGATCAAGATGGAGAAGGGTGACTCAATTCCGAAGTACTTGACCAAGTTCACCCGATGTCAGGATGCAATTGGAAGTGTCGGGATTACTGTTGCAGAAAATGATCTAGTGAGCCTAGCACTTCTAGGAATTCCTAAGAGATGGCACAATTATCAGGACTTAGTTAATGGAGGGAGAAGCTACCATAGTGGGAGTGGTTGTGGTCTGACTTGGTACAAGATGATATTCGGCGGAACACCAGAGATGGGACCTCATCCAAAGAAGTGGAATAGGACTTTCCATTAGTCAGCAGAGAAAAGAAATCCAAGGGAAATAAATCCTAAGGTGAGGAGGGCGACAAGAAGAAGGACTTGTTGAACACCAAGTGTTTTCATTAAGACGAGTTTGGGCACTATGCCACGAAATGCCCACAGGAGAAAGCAAGATAGAAGAAGATTGCAGTAGTAGTAGCAGGTGAAGCTCTAGCTTCAAAATTCGAACTTGATTTCACGCTGATTACATGCATGGAAAGAACTGTAATGGGAAGCATGTGGCATATCGACAGAGGTGCCTTGTTCCATATGATGGGGAATAAATATCTCTTCAGTGACTTGGAGAAGAAATACCTCAAGAAGAACATAGAGTTTGGAGATGATGGGAGGTATAGCGCAACAGACATCAGTACTATTACTTTTCAAAGGGAGCCTAGCTCCCCTCTTAGACTCACAAATGTGATGTATGTTCCAGAACTAAATAAAAATCTTGTTTCCATCGCGATATTGGAAGACCGTGGGTACGATGTGATTTTTAGCAAAGGAAAGGTTTTCCTTAGACACATTGCCATGGGATAGGTGAAACAAGTCAGTGTGTGAGCCAAGAACCTATATGCACTTGAGGTACAAGATGCATTTAAAGCCATAAGGATCCAAGAAAATGTTAGAGACTTGGTGGTTGAGAGGGAGCATGAATTACCTCTCAACATGCAGCCTCAGAAGCAACCACAACAAGTTGTGGAGTAGCCATAATTGGAGAAGTGGAGAGGAGACCGAATGGAGACATCCACTCAAGCAGAGACCTCCAGTAGGGGGAAATTTTGAGCCAAGTGGGAAAAAGGAGCACATGCAGCCACACCTCCAGGTGAGAGGTGGGGAAATGTGAAGCAATAGTCCCAAGAGTGTAGAAATTTGGGCAAGGTCCATTGAGGTGTGTTTGTATCATGGATCATGACCTTGCTATGAGGGCCCATAGTATTCAACAGCAGGAGGATAAATGTCAGTCAAATACTAAGCAGTGTAGAGCAGTGTTGATAACAGAATAGGAGGCTCAGTAGCAGAGTCAACAACAGCATAGTTTTCCCAATAGATAGTTGCAGACACAATTGATTCAGTTTATTTTGTTGGGATGCTTTTTGGTTGTAGATGTTGCAGTAGCAACAATAATAGTGAAAAGTGTTGCATACAAAACATTCCAAAGGTACCAGAACAGGATAGAGTTGATTTCCTTTCTTGTTGAGAGGGAGTGTTTAAAATTGCAACAATAAATGTTAAAAATAACATCAAGAAAAATCCTAATTTTATTTGTCCTTGAATTAAATTAGGAATTAAATTGTAATTCTAATTCTCATAGAAAATTGCAATAGTTAAATAAGTTAAGTTGACTTAGTTGGCTCAGTAAATGCAAGTTGGAAGTCTATCTAGAGTCATGTAGAGTGATCCCTAAATTTTAGGGGCCCAGGTTGAGTTCTTATTGAGTTGTAATTATTTAATTCAATTTAAATGAGTTAAATTTAGTTAAACTAGTTCTAACTGTTGGAGGAACTAGTGAGAGGTCAAGTGAAATAAATTGGATTTAGTTCACATGTAGCGATCGTTCACATAACTGATAATTCACTCATAAATAACTTATGCATGTTAGTTATGAGAAAGACCCAGTTGAGATTAGAGTTTAGGGACAATGTACTATCAGTTGCAAAATCATCTAAATTAAATCGATTGTGCATGAAAAAGGAAGGCCTATGGATGGATTGTGTAGTTATGAGTGAGGAATTTCCCAATTAAGTATGGGCTAATTCCCAAGGGAACAACAAAAGGAAGTAGGATATTAGAAGGCAACATATTTGGCTAAGTATTGGCTTGAGGTGGTTTTTGAAGCAGTGATGAAATTGTACTTGCGCAAAGATTGTTCGGGTAGAACAAGCATTGTATTTTCTTCTCATATCTTTTGGTTAATGAAATATACAGATAGTAGGGGTTTTTAGCTGAGGCTTTCCCCTGAAAATTATTGTGTTATGTGTGATTGAAATTCTTCCTTTTCTGTTTTATGATTTCATCAATCAATTTTTGTTTCTGTTTTTGAGTAGAGTATATTCAAGTCAATTGTTTAAGATCATTACAATCTATAGTTTGAATCTACAAGAAAATGCTACAAAATGCCTCCATTTAGCTGAGAAATCTGGTGCCAAAAAGAAAGTCAACTCCCTAAACAAACATATTTGAAATTCATTCTGTATATATTTTTGCAAAGTTCTGACTTAATCTATCATCATCACTTCCAAAGATGATGTCATCAACTTATACTTCAATAATGATCATATTGTCTTCATCTTCCTTCATATCGATATTATTGTATGCATTTCCCTTTTTGAATCCTTGTTGCTGCAAATAGTTGTCCAATATTGAGTACCAAGCTCTAGGGTATTGCTTGAGTCCATACATGGATTTATTCAATCTACAAAGATAATATTTATCTTTTGATAATAGGAATCCTTTTTGTTTTTCTATGTAGATTCCTTCTTCTAGCTCTACATTAAGAAAGGCTTATTTTACATCAATCTGATACAATTTGATTCTTTTGGAGCATGCATAAGCCAAGAGAATTTTGAATTCTTCTATTCCAGCTAATGGAGAAAAAGTTTCTTCAAATATATCCCTTTAACTTGGGCATATCCTTTTCACATTAGCCTTGCTTTGTTTCTAGTGATCATTCCATCTTCATTTAGTTTGTTTCTAAAGATGCACTTTGTACCACTCATGTTTTTGTTCTTTGTTATTGGAATAAGTTCCCATGGCTCATCATTCTCTATTTGATTTAGTTCTTCTTCCATGGTCTTGATCCAATTTTCATCATTTCTAGGTTCCTCAAAGTTACTTGGTTAAATTGTGGACAATAGAGATAGATTCCCTTGCTCCATTTTTTGTGCTTGTTTTCTTCTTTCGATTTCTACTCTTGCACTCCCCAATGATTTGGTATGGTGGATGATTCTTCTAATATTAACATTTAGGTGTCCTGGGAGGTGTCTAAAAATCTTGTTTATTATCTACTTCTTCTTGTTAAGCCTTTATATGCTTCTCTTCTTGGTGTTCCTCTTCTTCTTTTTTCATCTTTCTTTGGTTCTTCCTCTTCCTATTCTTCAAAAATGTGTGAATGTTTTCTTTCCTTATTTGTCTTCAATAAGTTTGTTTAATCAATTTTTACATTTATGCTTCCTTCTATCTTGCTGATTCTAAGATTATAACACTTGTATGCTTTTCTTTTACTTGAGTTCTTGTACCCAAAATGTGTTACTTAGCTTGGATTCATACAACAAAGTTCTAGCCATCTCTTCCACAATTCTATTCTTTCTTTCAACCACCCAATTTTGTTGAGGAGTTCTAGCTATTGAGAAGTGTCTTCTTATTCCATGTTCTTCACAGTAGTCATTCAATTAATTTTAAGTAATTCTCCTACATTAACTAATATCAAGCATTTTGTTTTCAAATCAATTTCATTTTCAACAAGTTGCTTGAATGTTCTAGAATTTTTAAAAGCTTATGACTTCTTTTTAAGAAAAAAACACGGGTCATCCTTGTGTAATCATTAACAAGAAACATGAAGTATTCTTCACCATCTATTCCTTTTGTTCTTGTTGGCCCATATAAATCGGCATGTACAAGTTCCAAATGTTTTGTCATGGAATTTTCCTTAGTTTTGAACTCAAATATTTTTTGTTTTCCATGCTGACAATACTTGCATATAGAATTTGAAGCCTTTGTAATTTTAGGCATATCCCTTAAGGATTCATTCTTGTTGATTTTGATAAGATTGTCAAAGCCTATATGTCCCAATCTCCTATGCCAAAGCCAACTTTCATCTTCATTTCCCAAGAAACATCTTTCCTTTCCAATCTCATTAAGGATGTATTTGTTATTTGGAGTCCTTATTGCCGTTGCAACCAACTTCCTTATCTTTCCTTTTTTTACATTCTTTTGAATTCAATAGAAGTTTGTGTCCTTGATCACACATTTGGCTAACACTTAGAAAATTATGCTTGATATCTTCAATAATTAAAACATTTTCCGCCACAGTACTTTTTCTTCCAAGGTTAATTGTTTCTTTACCTATAATTTTGGAAGAGTTACCATTGCCAAAAGTGACATATCCTTCTTTTTCATTCTTTAATGTTACAAATATGTTTTTTTCTCTAGTCATATGCTTTGAGCATCCAATATCAATATACCATTGAATTCTTCCGCTTTGGGCTTGTAGGGTAAGTCCACATTCCCCAACCTTCAAATCGTCTTGCTTCTTTTTCCATGTTCTTAGTTGTTCCCCCATATTATGGACACAAACCTGTCTTGTTCTCCTTGAAGTAACTATAAAATTTCTTCTATAATTTTTGGGTGTGTGTCCAAAATTGATGCATTTGTAATGTTTAATTCCATAACTAAGAGTGCAAAACTGTTATATTTTTTGTTGAAAACCTCATGATATTTTCTACCATAATTTCCTCAATAGTATATCTTGGGATTTTCATAGCTATTTCTTGTATTTCTACCTCTTGTATAGGATCTATAGTTTATATACTTATGCCCAAAATTATTACAAGAATAACACACTCAAGGAAAAACATTTTAGTACTTGAGTGTAGGTGGTCTTATTGATGGTGTTGTCCTTTTGAAGCCATGATCTTCTTCTTGATTGTTCTTGATTGATGTTTATTTTATGTTCTTCGTTAGAAACTTATATTCATCCTTCTTGATAGAGCCCTTGAGCACAACAACATAGCTTCCTTGCTTTGCTTCATTACCTTTCATCATACAGCTTGAACCTTTATTAATATTATTTGTTTATATCCTAGTCTAGACTTGTCATTGAATGGTTTTTGGTTTCTAGTGATTTCATCTAGCATTTTGGTACTATTTCCAAAGTTCTGCTAGATATATTTCTTCTGTAGTTCCTTTGTTAAGGAGACTATCTCAACTTTTAGATTCCCTATTATTCTCTCCTTCTCTTCCAACCATCTCTTAAATCACCCTAGTTTCTTCTAATTGTTCTTTCAGATTTATAGTAGTTCGCTTGGTCTCTTCAAAGCTCATGTGGGGACTTCGTAAACATTCTTTTAGTTTATTTACCTCTTCCTTAAGTATGAGATTTTTCTTTCTTGTTCTTCTAAGATCACTTGAGGCACTAATCAATTTTGCCACTAGATCCACTTCTCCTTCTCCTTCTCCTTCATGGTCGCCTTCATAGTTTTCAAGGGTTTCATTATGAAAATATAATTCCATGAAGAGAACTCTATTGGAATCATCGTCACTATCATCATCTTCATCAGATGAGCTAGTACCTTCTCTTGAATAGAGGCTTTTCTTCTTGAAGAATTTTCCCTTTTTCTTTCCTTTGTTTCTTTCTTGATATTTCTTTTCTTTCTTATAAATTTCTTGTTCATCAATATCTAACCCCTTTTCAAAAGGACATTTAGAAGCATAATGACCAATTCTACCACATCCATAACACTTTAAAGAAAGCTTACCTTTATATTTTCTAGTTTCTCTTTTCAACTTTCCCACAAAGTTGGATTGTTCTTTATCTTCTGAATCATCGCTACAACTAGAGCTTGTTTTTTACTTTTGCTTGTTCTTCCTTTTCTTCTTGGAGACCTTGAAAGTCACTTCCATTTTTTTATGGATTTTATTATTTTTGCCTCATTTCATATGTTGTAAGAATTCCATGTAGCTCATCCATACTCAATGTAGCTACATATTTTCTTTCTTCTGAAGCTAAGATTTTAGAATCAAATCTCATTGGAAAAGATCTTAGTATATTTTGAACAATGACTATATATGTGATATTCTCTTCCAGTCCTCTCATAATATTCATGATCTCATCAACCTAGAGAAAGTAAGATGCACTGTCTTCAACTTCCTTCATCTTCAGGTGTTCAAATTGTCCTCTATAAGTTTAAGGCTTGGCCCCTTTTTGTTGCACATGGTGTTTTCATTGATGACAACCAATGGCATTGATGTAAAAGGAGATTCCTAAGGAAGAAACCATTCCATTCATGAATGAAAGGAAGTGGTATGATATCCTAATCTCTTCCATTCCCTCCTCAAGTAAGGCCAAAGAGGTTTGAAACTTATTGAGTTTTTGTCGAAGACATGTTGGCCAAATGAGGCCATGGGTGGTATGGTTGGATAGTCCTCTCCGATGATATATCACACTTAGAACAACTCCTCCCAAATGAGAAGTTATGATTTTTTGAAGTTAACAGTTGTCAAGAGGACCAAAACAATAAAATTTATTTAAAATCACCAAATTTGTTAAACAACGAGAATCTTTGGGGTGGATTTACGGTTTTGTGATGAAATCTACACTAGATCTCACTTAAACATGCACACTATTTGATGATGATAAATGACATGCACATTTCATCTACTCTAACCATGGTCAAAGACCATAAATGGTAGATGGTGAGCAGAGATACACTTAATTTAAACTCCCCTCATCGACTAATGAAATATTAACATTTGGTGGGCATTTGCTGGTGGTATAGCTGGCAGGTCCAAGTGATAGTTTAATGTCACATGGTGATTTGTGATAGGTCCACATGACAGATGTGGCACATTTATGATGACATGGCATCCTGCCGCGTGGAACATTTATGATGCCATGGAATCTTGCCATTGGCATGCTAACAAGGAAAATTTAATTAGCAAATATGATTGAATCTCATTGCCATGTGGTCCACTTTAAATGATCCAAGTGGAAAGTATAATGTAATAATGATGTCAGCAGGAAAATGTCCAATGAAATTTAGCCCTTCGGTTTGATGCCATAGTCACATAGGTAAAAGGTACTAAGCTCATTATTATGTTAGGGAATTTATCACGTTGATTGGTCATATGGTTCAAAATATTTGAGCACGCTGGCACAAAGGTCAACCCCTAGGTGGGCTCATGTATACTCTGGGACCATGCATAAGTGTATATATATGCCTGATTGAGGGTTCTTGTAATGGAATGGATGTGGATAAGAAAAGTAGATCATGGTGAAGAGAAGGAGAGAAAAACCTTAGTAGCCATTCTGAGGCACTGAAGGTTGGAAGGTTTCATGGTTGAAAACCATTGGTTTGTGTTTGACTTTGTTGTGAAGCACTATGATTGGTTGTATCTCTAGCTCAGTTGCCGAAACAAATACATTTTGACATGGATAGTCTGACGTGGTTTGGAAGTCTATGATTGGTCTTATCTCTAGCCCGGTTATGGAAACAAACATATTTTGACGTGGTTGGGAAGCCTATGATTGGTTGTAGCTCTGGCGTAGTTGCATCAACAAATATATTTTGACGTGGGTAGTTTGACATGTTTTGGAAGTTTGTATTGGTCGTAGATCCGACGCAATTGTGGAAAATAACATATTTTTACGTGGATAGTTAGACCTGGTTTGAAAGTTTGTGATTGGTCATAGCTCTATCCAGTTTGTGGAAATAAATATATTTTGATGTGGATATTTTGACGTGTTTTGAAGTCTGTGATTGGTCATAGCTTCGACCTGGTTGTGGAAATTGTGACATCCCCTATGGGTCAATTCCCTTGTAAACGTTTCCTTATAATTATGTAACCATAAATTAAATGGCTGAGAGAAAGGGACATTGATTCCATTGCTTGAGGAAGGTGGTCATTATAAATTTTATTTATGGGTTAACTGAGTGGGTTTAAAGAGCTGAATTCATATTAAATTTATCTGGAAATGAAAGGCATTCCCATGTTTTTTTTCGCAACAGTTATAAGAAAAGAAAATGACAAAAAAATTTAATGAGTATGGTTTGCCATGGAAATGAGCAGGCCATGTAGACCTATGAAAATACAAGAATGATGGTGTTGGCATTATGGCTAATGTGTTGGTCTTGATTGATTTCAACTTGGATCATATCAAATTCTTAGTAATTGACAATAGAGTTGCAGGAGGATGCAAAGTTGCTGGCTAAATGATGACTCATGTTGTTTGCAAAGGAGTTGCAGGAGTTTGGATAGGCTCTAGAGATGCCTTGTGAAGTAGTGAAACACTATGGCAAAGTTTTGGGTGGAGAATCTGTTTTTTTTCAATTTACCCTATCTTTGTTAGGAGTCTGCTATGCACAGTGCGACGATTGTTCATTTTTGTTGTGAGCATAATGTCAACAATGTGATGATATTCTCTGGGACGTGTTATCCAAGCAACGATGATTGTAGGTAACAAAATTTAAAAACTATAGGAAAAACCAACGATTTTCCCATGGAATTTGTGCGCACGAGAGAGTTTCAATGTTCAAATGAAATGGTCACCAAATCCATCAACAAACCTGCAGATCTTACTATGGTAATCGTAAAGAGATGAAGCTATTAATAATCAAGGAGCTTGATCAATCGGAGTGTGCACTTTGTGAAGATCTATTGGCTCTCGCAACAACATTACAAATTTTGGTTTATATTGTTCTGGAACAGGTGCGAGGAAATGCGAATGGTTAAAATGCGAATGGTTATTCTCCATAGTCGAATTGAAGTGTTATGCATAAGATATATCCAGTAATAAACATGGATCAGAGATCGAATGTGAATATCTGAAGGGAAGAGTGCATGAGGAGTGACTATTGACCAAGTGTGCAAATCAAATCCACCTCAACGCAAGAGACTCATGTTTTGTGATGTATATCGATTTTTTTTTGGGATCTATTCAAGTCATGTTTTTGTTGGCTGTTTCTTTAGAACTATGTGAACTAGTATTTTCTCTATTCCTTTGATCGATTCAAGTGCAAACACAGGAGCTCTTTGTTTATGTGCACCATATAGAAATTGTTGAAGGAGGTTTCTTTCATGCGTATTAAATTCTAATTACTGGAAGATATTTTCTTGTGCACTATATTTCAATCACTGAAGGCACATTTTCATTATGCATATTATTTTCTTGTTGGAGGTCACCTTAAATTTATGGGCACCTTAAAAGTCAAAGGGAGAATTTCTTCATGCCTTTGTGTCACACTTGTAGGTTCCTTGTAGTAATTTACACAGAGATTATTTAAGTTTTGCAGGGTACTACGATCTTAATGTGACCTCTGGTAACCTCATGTTCTAAGTTTGCGTACTAAAATTGAACCAGATTTTCTAAGTTGTGAATAAACTAAGATAATACAGGGTTTTGAAATAGAGTAAGGACAAAGGTGCTTTTATGATGGTCTTTGCAGGGATTATAAAATATTTGACTGATCTACGAGTTTAAATAAATATATTTCTCTACTCTTGTATACTTGATGACCTTGTTTGCTGTTTGTAGTGAAAAATTTGGTAGTGTTTTCATAATGCATAGTATTATCTCTCTAAAAATGTTGTGCACATAAATTAGTTCCTTGAGCAAAAATCTTATTATAATTTCTTGGCTATGGATGTAATGAGCTTGTGAGCTTGTCACATATTAGAGAACAAAATTTTGCATGGATTAGAGACCCTTGTGGCCTTGACTGAGCACAAGTTTTAGTGCAAGGGTTCGAGAATAGTATGCAGAGATCAGTGTTTTGACAGAGTTTTTGGTGCAGCATTGAAGGATAGCTCTTATTGACTGACATACCCTTGCATTAATGAACAACGTGACTAATGAATTTTGCAGAGACTATAGACTGAGCTTGATCCTCATGTTTATATTGATGGAACATAGGGATTGTTGTTAGATTTAAAGAATTAACATTGTATTGGGTTGGTGCTATTTGTCATTGATGATCTATAGACATGTAATGATATTGTTGAGTTGTGAGTATGATTTCACTTGCTAGGGATTTTGATATTACCAAGGTTCTATGGTCAGTATTGATATGATGTTGAGAAGGGTCTTGCGATTAATTCATGCTAGGCTTATGTTGTAGCTCCTACAACACCCTCCAAAATTTTGTATGCACTCAAAATTTGGAGCTTTCCGTGGATCTTACGATCGGTCAGTCCATAGTAACTTCTTGGTCATCAGATGATTTTGAGCTCCCTTCTTCAATTGTAAATGTTGAAGTCTATTTCTCACACATGCTCAGTGTGTAACAAGTGCACAAGCAAACTTTTTTACGCAAGCCTGGACAAGCATATAACTCTCCTATCAATATTGTGCTTGTGTGATGTCCAATCCATGTCAACAGTTAGTCTGCACTGACAATGATAGTTTCTCACATTATAGCTGCATTTGGACATTTCTCAAATTGTCGCCTTCATGTTTTTGGTTGTCGTTTTCACTTGCTTTTACTCTAACTAGTGTTGTTTTCATGTTATCTTTTCTCTAGCATGTTTTGTTTCCACCATTGTTCATGTATTGCATGTGCTATTCACATTTTTATCTTCATATAGCAAATGTCATCTTCTTGCATAGGAATTGTCGCTTATCATGCAAAGTGGAGTTTTGGTCTGTTTCATGGGAAAATATTTGTGATAATGAGTTTTTATTATCATGTAGGCATGTTTCGCACTCATTTCCAAAGATTCACACACTATCGCACAAGTCTCATCATTATCATCCCAAAGTATATCTTTAGTGTTGCACTTGTTGTAAGTTGTCACAAAGATTGTTATACTAAGGGAAGTATGTGTTCATATGTTCTGGATGATCTATGTTGTGTTGCAAATTTTCTAAGTGTGTGATCACAGTCAAGTTCTATCACTATTCATATTGGTTTCACTAATCCCGTGCTTTGCCAATTTCTGGAAAGTTCCCAACAACCTATTATCATCCAACCCTCCTGAACTGCGCATTGCATAGTCTCATCCCTTAAGTAGCAACCTTGTCTCTTGGCACTTCACAATGCACAATATCTACCTCCCAAAACTGCGCATTTCACAACGCCAGTGCTCAAGTGTTATATACCTAGTGGGGATAATATGGGGTACCAAGGGAGGTACCCAAGGTAATAATGTAATAATGGGATGGGCCATAGTAATAAATAAGGTGGTTAACCCATGTCATGTAAGGGACCACAAGTAGTTAATAATAATGCAATGGGCCCATGGTATTAGTTGATGGTATGAGGGAACCATGGTATTGTATGTATGAGGCCTATATAGAGGCTAGAGACTCCACATGGAGAGATATGAAGATGAAGAGAAGTATTATTGTATGAACAGGCATATGGCTTGTGGAGTGCTCTCCTTCCTTAAGGAGTGAATGTATGGTGTTGCCCTACCTTAAGGGTTTGATCAATAAGGAATCATTTCATATTATTTCTGGGTTTCTTTGCATTATCTTATACTTTTATATCAGATCTATAATATTCTTGGGTTAAATCTACAACAATTATATACCTAGTGGGGATAATATGGGGTACCAAGGGAGGTACCCAAGGTAATAATGTAATAATGGGATGGGCCATAGTAATAAATAAGGTGGTTAACCCATGTCATGTAAGGGACCACAAGTAGTTAATAATAATGTAATGGGCCCATGGTATTAGTTGATGGTATGAGGGAACCATGGTAATGACCCATGGTATTGTATGTATGAGGCCTATATAGAGGCTAGAGACTCCACATGGAGAGATATGAAGATGAAGAGAAGTATTATTGTATGAACAGGCATATGGCTTGTGGAGTGCTCTCCTTCCTTAAGGAGTGAATGTATGGTGTTGCCCTACCTTAAGGGTTTGATCAATAAGGAATCATTTCATATTATTTCTGGGTTTCTTTGCATTATCTTATACTTTTATATCAGATCTATAATATTCTTGGGTTAAATCTACAACATCAAGACCAAGCCTTGACTCCCAAATTTTCACAATCATCTAGTTCCCTCTGCCTTCCAGAATTGCGTAGTTGGCTGAACTAATCCCCAACGCCTCAGCCTAGCTCACTCTTCTCTAAAACTACACAATATTCTTCCTCAGCCCAACTCGAACTATGCATTTCACAGTCTCAAAGCCCAAGCTCCACCCCTAAATGACTAAGCTTCAAAAGTGCATAGTCACTGGGCCTTTCCCTTGGCCCACTACTGGTTCTGGCTCAGTTAGCGGATCATCATGCAACATCTTAGATAGGGTTTATCATATTGATGTCATCTTTTCATGAGTTGATTGTAGACACAAGAACTATACCATACTATAGAAATATGATAAAGAAGGAGATGGAGAAGGAATACATTTTAGATGACACCTAAGGAGCTGAGGACAAAGGATGATCAACCAGAAAGAAGATGAAGGAACACTGGATACTATCAAGACCGCATGGAGACTCTATCTGATTTACTACCTTTTCGAGGATAGATATGAAAAACAAAGCACATCTCTAGTGAAGTTTAATTAAAGAGGACAACTTATCATTTCCACATCATTATGTCTTCAATGTCATGTATTGTCGCAAACATTGAAACTCATTTCATGTATTTTCTTTAAGTGTTTTTGTCCTATTTGCAACGTAGGAAAAGTGTCCTCTATTTGCATACTATCTGTCATACAATGTGTAAAATCCTATTTTGATGGTTTCAAGGGTATACCTTTGTGTATATGAGTTATCCTAACCATGTGAAAAATGATCACACTCATTCACAAAGTTTTGAGCACTGTCACACAAGTGTTGTCACGGTCATCACAAAGTGTATCTTAAGTATCGCACTTGTTGTAGCTGGTCATAAAGAGGTCATGTGGAGGGAAATGTGTTGTTCATGTGTCATGGATGATCTATGTTTTTGTGTCATGAAGTATTCTAAGTGTGAGATCACAGTTGAAGCCTTATCACTTTTCATGTCAGTCTAACCGGTCTTACACTTAGTCATTTCTGAGAAGGCTTCCTGACTAAGAATCTTGGCTTAACCTAACCTCCCTGAACTATGCATTGTGTAGTTCCAGTCCTCTAGCTGAGACCTTTCCCCTTGAAACTGCACAATGCACAGTTCCTACCTCCTAGGACTATTGCACTATGCAATTTCTGTGCTCAAGCTCTGATCTTGACCTCCAAAATTGCGAAATCATTCCTCCCAACTTGACCTTCTCTTCATACTACGTAATCACAATATTCAAGCTCAACCCTCGAGCCTCTGAGCTACACAATTGCACAGTAACTAAGTCTCCCTTGCCTCCTGAACTTGTGCAGTATGTCCTCCCAGTGTCCATCCCCTTGGCATGCCTCATTTTCACCCAAAAATGCACAGTTTTTTCCCTTAGTTTGGCCTGAAATGCACACTATGCAGTCTCAGTGATCAAGCCTCACACCTGCCTACTTCAATTGTGCAATTGTGTAGTCACTGAGCTCTCTCTTTGGACCTGTCACCCGCTCTCAGCTCTATTAATGGATCCAAATGCATTATCTTAGATTAGGGGGTTTTCGTATTTGCATGAGTGAATTGCATATGTAGGTACTTTCTCACACCATGATAGGATGATGAAGAAGGAGATGCAAAAGGGAAGCATGTTGAAAGACATCTTTGTAGCTGGACATGCAAGATGATCAATCAAGGCAAAGCAAAGGGACACTAATTTACGACCACAACCCAAGACTTGAGATCATCGAAGACTCCTTATCACCAAGCCATGAGGAGGTGGAAGACAAAAGCATTCTCAAATAGATATAAGAGACACAACAACAACAGTGGCGTGACACTTCCACATCATCATTCAGTCCATGTCAACATTGTCATGTCATGAGTTTTCATAGGCCACATCATCATTGTGGATCATGTATATTCAAAATGTATTGTAAAGTGGAATTCCAAGGGACACACATGGAATATGAAGAGTCATGTAAGTTGAAAGGTCATAGGAAGTCAAACAATGATGAGGGTAGTCAAAGAGTCACAAGGAGGGTGAATGTTGGGTCCCTATAATACTAGTGATTACCCCATTACTGTTGTAGTTGTATCCTTTATTAATATTGTTGTGCCCCTATTGTCCCCATATTGTTATTACTGTGCCCCATAGAAACCCTCTATTGTCATTTTTGTGGCTTTATATTATTATTATTAGGTCGGCTGGGTTATATTGTGACTCCTTAGACTCTTATATATAGAAAGGAGGTTTTGTCACTTGAATCATCCAAGAATTTCTCATTTATGTAATGTAAAGGAGGTTTCCCCTTCGAAGAGGCTGAATTCTAAGGCGTGGATCTCTCTTTTCTATCTTTTTGTGAGCTGGTTTCATAACATTTGGTATCAGAGCTTTGGATTCTAGGGTTTCGCTGCTCCAAACAGGTCATCATGACATTTTCGCTATAACTTTTTTTCTGCGACGTTTCAGAAGCTAAAAAAAAAACCCATTTGAGAAGAAATCGCGCTGAATCTCGGGTCCGAATTTCAGAGCTTTTTGCACTATATTTGCGGATATATGATCTGAGGAAGTTGGTCTTTTTGCAGACTCCTAAATTACATTCCAAACAGGTTACCTGGGGAAAATCGTCATAACTTTCTCTCTGAGAATCGTATTGAAATTTCGTAAGAAGGTACAAAAAGAGGATGGACTGTAGTTTCTTGTATATCTTTTTCAGATCCAAAGGTTGAAACAGTGACTCGTGGCACGTTGTACAAGTTCGCTCTACGGAACTATTCTATAATCAGGTCATCTTGGGAGATTGTGCATAACTCTTCCTTGGAGAATCCAACTTGGATAATACTGGTGGCATTGGAAAGAGGACACAGAGGGCTACTATAGGTCACAATTTCAGAACTGGATGATCTGAAATTGCAGAGATACATCAGATTCAATATCAAGCTTCTACAAAGTGAAAAAAGGTGTGTAGTTTTTTTTAAATTTTTGCGTAAGCTTGGTTTGAAAAATTAGTTTGAATCGGTAATTGATGCCCCAAGGAAAGAAAATGCAAACACATAGTAAGCAATCTGAAAACTCTAGAATGAATTATGAAGAAGAGGAAGAAATGCAACATGATATATCAAAATTACGAGACCAAGTGCAACAAGTGTCACTTGCACAAAAAGCAATAGAATCTAAGATGGATGGTTTAAGGAAAGATGTAGAAGATAAGATGGATGGTTTAAAGAAAGGTGTAGAAGCTAAGATGGATTGTTTAAATAAAGGTGTAGAAGCTAATATGGATGGCATGGAAGCTAAGATGAATGGCATGGACGCTAAAATTGATGGCATGGATGATAAGATGGAAGAATTGAAGATAAATATGAATAAGTTGCTACAAGAAATGGTCACTAATGGTGAAAGAGTAGTAAAGGAAACTCATGATGAGAACAAAAGAAATGTTAATCATGATTCCATAGACTCTAATGTTCGATCGAAGACCCACCATATTCCAAGAATCGATATGAGGAAGTTTGATGGCAAAGATCCCGCAACATGGATATTACAGATGGAGCAATTTTTCGATCTCAATAATGTGAAAAACACACAAAAGGTACATATTGCAACTTTATATTTGGAACCAAATCAGTTTGTATGATATCAATGGCTTTTCTATTGTAAACAAATTATCACTTAGGCAATTTTTATGGAAGAATTGACAGCACATTATGAGGATACAAAAAGCAACACTTTTTTTAGCCAATTGATAAGTCTCAAACAAAATGGTTCAATAATGGAGCACATTGAGGAGTTCCAAAAATTGAACATAAGGGTAAAAAAATATTCCAGAAGAGAATAGGATTGATGTGTTCATAGGGACTTTAAAGGATAATATCCAACATGATGTTCGCCTTTGGGAACCTGATTCATTAGGGAAGGCATTCAGGTTAGCAAGAAAAATGGAAAGCAAAATTATGGCAACCAGGAAGCATACCACTCACAACTATAAAGATGGAAGTGTTGTTGCCCCTAGTCTTCCACAACCTATAAGTTTGACACCACAACAATTGGAAGAAAAAAGATCAAAAGGGCTTTGTTACAGTTGTGATAGCAAATACACTAAAGGTCATAAGTGTGCTGAGAAGAAATTATTCTACATAGATTGTGAAGAGGAAGAAGAAAAGGAGCAAGAAAGGTCAAAAGAAGAGGATATACTCCAGGAACAAAGCCTAGATAAAGAAGAAATGATCCGACCATATCTTGTAATGCATTGGCGGGAATTACCACTCCTCAAACCATCAAGATAGAAGGGAAAATAAAGAAGAAAAATGTAATAGTGTTGATTGATTCAAGAATTACCCACAATTTTATTCATTGTAAGGTAGCAAAAGAATTGAATTGCTTCTTATATCCAGCACCAGAGTGTCAAGTGATGGTTGCAAATGGAGGAACAATAAATTGCTCTGGAAAGTGCCATAATATCAAGCTATCCATGGGAGAATATGTATTGACTAGCCCAATGCTTTCCATTCCAATGGGAGGTGCTGATGTTGTACTAGGAGTCCAATGGCTACAATCCTTGGGTACAATAGCTTTTAATTTTCAAGAACTTTTCATGAAATTTTCTGTGGAAGGAAAGGAAGTTGAATTAAGGGGTATTGCAGGGAAACCAGGAAAGATAATCAGCTCTAACGGTATGACAAAGCTTCTAAAAAAGGAACAAAGAGGTGTAATTGCACAATTATGTTCGCTAGATGTTTCCACATTGGAATCATCTATTTCTCCAGATCTCCAAAAAGTCTTGGACAATCATTCCAAGGTATTTGAGACTCCCAAAGGTCTCCCACCTATTCGTGATCATGATCATGCTATTCATCTGATTCCAGGAAGTGTTCCTCCAAACATCAGGCCATACAGATATCCCTATGCCCAAAAGAGTGAAATTGAATGTATGGTTGCAGAAATGCTAGAGGCCGATATAATTCAACCGAGTCAAAGTTCTTTCTCTGCTCTAGTAGTATTGGTGCACAAGAAGGATGGATCATGGCGCATGTGTCTGGATTATAGGGAGCTCAACAAGCTCACTATTAAAGATAAGTTTCCCATTCCTGTCATTGATGAATTACTGGATGAATTGCATGGATCAATTTACTTCACCAAGTTGGACCTTCATTCAGGATATCATCAAATTAGAATGAAGACTGAAGACATTCCGAAAACAACATTTAGAACTCATGAGGGTCATTATGAATTTTTGGTCATGCCTTTTGGCCTTACCAATGCACCTTCAACATTTCAAGGTTTGATGAATTCCATTTTCAAACCATTCCTTAGAAAATTTGTGTTAGTATTTTTTGATGATATACTAATCTACAACAAGTCTTGGAAGGATCATGTTGAACATGTTGACAGGGTGCTACAACTATTAGAGGAGAAACAATTATATGCAAAAAGATCCAAATGTTTCTTTGGAGTACGAGGTGGAATATCTGGGTCATATTGTATCTCATGAAGGAGTTAAGGTAGACCCTAGCAAAATTAAAGCCATTAAGGAATGGAAAATCCCCACATCCATAAAGCATCTGCGAGGATTTCTTGGGTTGACAGGGTATTATCGCAAGTTTGTTAAGAATTATGGGAGAATAGCAGCACCTCTAACAACATTATTGAAGAAAGATGCATTTTCATGGACTCCAGAAACAACAAAGGCCTTCGAGCATCTTAAATGGGCAATGTGCCAAGCACTGGTCTTAGCTACACCAGACTTCACAAAAACCTTTATTGTGGAATGTGATGCTTCAGGAAATGGAATTGGTGCTGTTTAATACAAGATGAAAGACCCATTGCTTCCGAAAGTCGTCCAATCAACGGAAAGTTTTTACACAAAGCTATTTATGAGAAGGAAATGTTGGCAATACTCCATGCACTTAAGAAATGGCAACCCTGCCTAATGGTAAGACACTTCAAGGTAAAAACGGATCATGATAGCCTTAAATGCTTTTTAGAACAAAGATTATCCTCTGAAGAGAAACAAAAGTGGGTCAAAAATATGTTGGGTTATGAATTTGAAATCATCTACAAAAAAGGGAAGCAAAATGTGGTGGCAGATGCACTCTCAAGAAAGGATGAGGATGTGGAAGCATTATTGTGCGCCATTTCTATTATCCAACCAGATTGGATAAACGAAGCAAGGGAGGAATGGAAGAATGATGAAGAAGTGTGGGCACTTATTTGAAAGTTACAACAAGACTCTAGTATGCCTGATACATTTAGCTGGAAAAATGATTCGTTATGGTACAAAGATCGCTTATACCTCTGTAAGAATTCCCAACTAAAACAAAATATTCTTATGGAATTGCACACTTCTCCCTTAGGAGGGCACTCAGGATTTTTAAAAACTTACCACAAGGTTAAGAAGGAATTTTTTTGGGAAGGCCTTAAATCAGATATTCAAAAGTTTGTGGCGGAATGTTTGGTTTTCCAACAAAATAAATTTGAAACAATTAAGACACTAGGTCTATTACAACCTTTATCCATTCCAAGCCAACGTTGGGAGGAGGTTTCAATGGATTTTATCACAGGTTTACCCAAGTCTGAGGGAAAGAGTGTCATCATGGTGGTAGTTGACAAACTTACCAAGTATGCACACTTTTGTGCATTATCACATCCATTTAAAGCCAGTACAATTTCTACTGCATTTATGGAAACAATTCAAAAGCTACATGGAAACCCAAAGATTATTGTAAGTGACAGAGATCCCATTTTCACTGGAAATTTTTGGACAAAATTATTTTCTTGTCTTGGTACTCAGTTAGGTCATAGCTCATCTTATCATCCTCAATCTGATGGGCAAACTGAGATAGTAAACAAATGTTTGGAAGGATATCTTTGTTGCTTTGTATCTAATAAACAGACACAATGGATCAAATGGTTGCCTCTGGCTGAATGGTGGTATAACACTTCCTTGCATATAGCAAGAAAAATGACCCCATTTATGGCACTTTATGGATATCAGCCACCATCCATCACATCATATTTAAGAGAAAATTCTAAGGTTCAAGCAGTGGAACATCACATTGAACATCAACAACAAGTCCTCCAACTCTTAAAGGATAACCTCGTGTTGGCACATAATAGAATGCAACAACAGGCATATCAACATCGCAGTGAAAGAAGTTTTTATGTAGGTGATTGGGTATTCCTATGGCTACAACCATATAAGCAAATGTCCCTCAGGCAAGCTAAGAAGGATAATAAATTATCACCAAAGTATTATGTTCCATACAAGGTGTTGCAAAAGATTGGTACTATGGCATACAAATTGGAGCTTCCTGCAACTTCTCGATTGCACCTAGTTTTCCATATTTCATGTTTAAAGAAGGTTATAGGCGACAAGATCCCAGTTCAAACAATATTTCCAGAACTTGACGAGGAAGGAAAAATTATATTGGAACCAGAATCAGTCACAGAAACAAGAACTCAACAGTTACGAAATCGATCAATTTCGGAGTATCTTATCAAGTGGAAGAACTTATCCGCTGAAGATTCCACATGGGAGGATGAGAATTTTATACAGAAGCATCCAGAACTACTGAAGCGTTGAGGACAACACTTTTTTAAAGCAGAGGGGCATGTTGGGTCCCTATAATACTAGTGATTACCCCATTACTATTGTAATTGTATCCCTTATTAATATTGTTGTGCCCCTATTGTCCCCATATTGTTATTACTGTGCCCCATAGAATCCCTCTATTGTTATTTTTGTGGCTTTATATTATTATTGTTAGGTCGGCTGGGTTATATTGTGACTCCTTAGACTCCTATATATAGAAAGGAGGTTTTGTCATTTGAATCATCCAAGAATTGCTCATTTATGTAATGTAAAGGATGTTGCCCCCTCGAAGAGGCTGAATTCTAAGGCGTGGATCTCTCTTTTCTATCTTTTTGTGAGTTGGTTTCATAACAGTGAAGCATTAACCCTTGATTATATATACACCCTCATTGTATGAGTAAAGGAATTTTTCAACTTGGCTCCTCTCGCAAGGCATTAGAGAGATAAGATATTTCTTTGAGGAGTAAGGAGTGGCTCCAATGTTCCACTCCTGGAGCTAGTGATGTACATTGTAAACATGTGTCTTGGAACTTTTACCTAATAAAAAAAGCCTTCAAGTCTAACACGTTCTTCATGTTAGGTCCCTATACTACTAGTGTAAACCCCTATTGTTATTAGCATAACCCCCTTATTATATTGTTGTGCCCATGTAGTCCCCATATTGTCATTATTATTCCCCATAGAAGCCCACTATTGTTATTATTGTGCCCTTACATTATTATTGCTATGTCGGCTCTGATTATATTATGACCCCTTAGACTCCTATATAAAGAAAGGAGGTTTTGTCATTTGTATCATCCAAGAATTGTTCATTTATGTAATGTAAAGGAGTTTTCCCCCTCGAAGAGGCTTCTTTCTAAGGTGTTGATCTATCTTTTCTATCTTTTTGTGAGCTAGTTTCATAACACTTCATGTATGGATTATGAATGTTTGTAAGACTATTCAATGGATGTTTGTATTTCATTTTTTCTTTCACATGTGCTAAGATAGTTGAACTATTTCAGTTATTTTAGTACTTATCTTATTGAGAATGTGTTGTAATGGTTGTTATTATTGTCTCATCCTTGTGGAATATTATGTAGGATATTAGATAGATCTTTCTTCATTTGTTGGTTGTAACAACCATCACATCCTTTATGGACTATTTCGCTAGATGTTAGACGGATCCTTTTAGTTCATGTGTGTCTCTTCTTGGGTGGTACTACTACCTCTCACTTAGAGGCTCATTTTTCGCCCCCTCTCCGCAGTATAAGAAACTTGACACATTTACAACTGAAAACTCACCATGCACACCTTCTTTCTTTTCGACAACACCACTGCATCTCTCTCTCTCGTGTTGACAATTAGAGCCAAGGCATATCTTTGATATATACAACAACCGGGCTAGTATTCCAGATGGGGTTCCTACACCAAACAGTGTGAGGTCTAATTGGGACTTCACATCAGGGAGACCCCTTGGTTGACGAGTTTCCAACACCTTCAACGATTTATTTATTATGAAGATAAACAATGTATTTGTTACAATAATATCTTTTATGTGACCTTGTTGTTACTTATATTACTTGGTAGTTTGTATGGGTGAGTCTTGGTGTTGTTACTGATTGGGTATTATAGATGTGTCATTATCTAGAATCTAGATAGAAGACTAATGTTTGCCTCAAAGTTCTATAAGCTAGTTTGGTTTGAAGCGAGTCAAAGTTATTAGTTGCTTGGAGCATTTTTGGGCTAGAAGAGATCTTTGAAAGGGATGTGATACTTTGAGATGACATTAGGTTTTGGATTTTTGTTGTGAAATGAATTGTGATGTCTTCTATGGGCAAAATTTGTGGCGAAAATGCACTGGGTCAGATTTTCTAGTGTTACAGATGAGTTTTATTTGATACTCATATATTCATGGGAATATTTGTGTACTACAAAGAAAGAGGATTAATGAATCATTGCTAGGGTTACTCATGATGTGAGTCTATTATTGGTATGCATTTATTGCTATGAATGTATTGTTCCTTGTCCATGACTATGATGAAGTATGCTACTACTAAGCGGATGAGTTAGATGTTGATGTATGTGTGACGAAAAAATGATTTGATTCATATTGCAGTGCTTGACAATTTGGCAAAGCTAGGGTTTGATGTTCTATTGAATATTTGCTGCAGAGAAGCTTTTGAAATTTGTTTTGTGGTTGATTTTCAAAGGATTCCTTGATGTGTATGAGATTTTTTTTGAGCATATGGCTTGGAATTTGGTAGCGTTGATGAGCTACATTTTGATGGTACAATGAGCAGATTTGTTTGTTGGCCAGTGATTTATTGTAGAGAGGTAATGTCTTTTTATTCAGATTGAGTATAATGGTTTATGTGGAACCAATTTGAAAATGGGATGAAACGTGACTTGTAGGATTTCTCGCTGATTCATGTGGATCCAGTCTAAAACATTTTAAAATGTGGTCCATAAAAGGTCTTGAGGTTGGAGCCTTGAGTGAGTGGGTGGTAGCATCTTTTTGGTGGTCGCCGGTAAATTTGATTTGGGAGTGGTGGCTTCCTTCTAGTGGTATTTGGAGAAACTAGAGGAGGTGGTAGCCTCTAGTAGGTAGGAGCATGTACACTAATAATAGTTTGTGCTAGTGCAAAATGTAATTGTTTATAATAATAAAAGAAGAAAACAACAACAATGGTGGTTTTTCCCAATTGGGTTTTCCACCTAAAAATCTAGTGTCCCTATGTGTTGATTATGTATTGTATTCTTATAGTTTACATGCCTTTATGATTAAATGATTCTCATGGTTTAATTATTATGCATAATGTGTTGTGATGGTTCAATTACCATTGTAAATAAGTGTATAAATTGATGAAAATTTGGTCGACCATGAAATACTGAGATGAAATACAGATTCACCCTCTCCTCTCAGTATTTCTAACTATTGGTATAAGAACCAAGTTCTCTCAAGTGAAGCTTAACCACTTGAGAATAGATCTATACCATGGAAAAGAAGCACAAGAAGAAGAAAACTCAAAGGAAGTAGTCAAATTGTGACAGTACAAGCGATCTATCACATGTTGTGGTAATATCTGCAATTTTCGATTAGGGACAATCAATATAAGAGCAATGAAAGTTAGGAGCTATGGATAATCAAGATATGCTTCTACTCAATAATACAAATTATTAGGATTGGAAAGGAAGGATGAAGTTTGGGATAATCCCCCTCAGATATGATGTTAAACATCTAGTTTGTAATGGTTATATTAAAATTCCTCCATGATATCAAGAACTACAGAAAAATGGTTAGGCATTAAATGAAATTTTTTGTAGCTTACCTAATTCATAATTGGCGGAAATTGTGCACTATGAAACCACAAAGGAGGTATGGGATGATTTGTAGGCCATCCATGAAGGAGAGGGAAATATAGTAAAGGAAGAAGTTTGTTCATAAGGTACACCAATAGGTAATATTGCCTTTAAAACATTTAATGTTTCTGAAGAAGAAACTTGTAGCCTATCAGAAGATGAGTGTGGCCATGAAACAAATGCCATCATATCATATGGAGTTACACATTCCAAAGAAGAGAGATTGGAGAATGTATTTAAACTTTGAAGAAAACTTATTTATGATTTGAAAGGGATTGATAGTCTCAAGGTTAACTTGCATGTATATGAAAAGAGGAACAATGATGAATCAATAAACATTGCAGAAGTAACTAAACAACTTAACGAAATGAAACGATATTGTGAAGGACTTGAAGTTGAGATCATCTCTCTGAAGATTGATATTGAAAAGTCAAATAAATGAAATGAGGAGCTACTTCAAGTATTTGAAGAACAATAAAGTTGACTTAAAGAGGAAATTATTAAGTTAAGAACACAGTTGGAAGAGGAAAGAAGGGAAAAAATAGGATGAGGTAAGCTCATTAAGAGTAAATTAGTAGAAAAAGATAAACAATCGAGATTTCAAGATAGTACAAAGATATTAGACAATCTTCTTAACAGTCAAAGGTCTCCCTCCATTAAACTAGGACTTGGTTTTTGTGAAACTGTAAAGGAGAATCCATCTCACAAGCATGTGCACGTAGTTTTGAAGACAAGAAAGCAAATTCCCAAAGGAAACTGAACTAAAAACCAAGAAAAGTGAAATTTCAAGGAAAATAATTCACTCCCAAAAATGAGTATGGTAGAAATGTAGGCATCCAAAGAAGAAGAAAAAAATTCATTCTCTACCTTCACCAATGATATTAAGTGATTAATCTGTCACAAATTTTGACACATTGCAACCAATAACAAAAGCAAATTATTTAGACCTCAAGAAAACAATTTCTCCATAGGAAGATCATTGGTTCTGAGGTACTCAAGTTTCTTTGAAGAATATTGTTTTACATACAAATTATTTGGTCATAAGGTGATCCAGGTGGATATTGGTGGCCGTCCACCTATTCCACTTGGAACCCCACTATTGTTTCTTTCAGTTTTTAAGTTTCCTTAATTGTAGCACAATTTATATTGTTGGTAGTTTTTCAAGTCTTGAACTTCTAAAGTTTTTTTGAGGCCCTAAACGACTTTTTTTTGGAAAACAGGAAAACAAGAGTTTCTAACTAACATTTGTAGTTGAAAGTTATAGTACTTGGATATATATTTCTAACAAAGTATCATGCACATCAAATGAAGATTGTATGCCAAAGTTACGACCTTGGGAAGTTGATGTACCAATTTAACCCAACGGGGCCCAAAGTTTTGTCGCTTCATCTCCTAGGGTTAGGTTTTTGGATGTTTAGTGTTTTTCATTGTTTCTCAATAGTAAATAGGCCTTTGTCCCTTATTGTAACATAGTTCAGAGGCATGTAGCTACCACATCTCTTCTCACAAATAAGTGACCATCACCTGATCTAGTTTATTTCCATTGTTGTATGTAAGCATATTTCAATTCTTTGATATTCCTACATAAGTCCAGATCAGTGGTATTAGAGTGGTTTTCTCTTTCTCTATTTTTCTTTGCATATCCAAAACGAGGTTAGGGTATTAGCTAAGGCTCGAACTAGTTGAACCTTTGCAATACCAGTCTCACAAACCCTTATGACCTCCCATGGTAGAAGAAAACAAAGATGAGGGGGAAAGAGATATTTTAAAAATATTGCTCGAGGAAGCCCTCGAACGACAAAGGAATGTGATGATGGATAAATTTTCCCAGATCCTTCAGCCGCTACCTACAAGAGACACATCTTCATCTATTAGCCACTCTAGAGGCGCCACTCGTTTTAAGGTACAAGTTAACTTTGACATTCCCATATTTGAAGGTTAGATAGATGTAGACGTCGTAGATAAATGGTTAAATCTGCTCGAAGGATATTTTTTAGTTCATGACTTTTCCAATCAGGAAAACATTACATTTTCACTCCTCAAATCCACCCCACATGTCAAGGACAGGTGGGAAACCTACTGTGAACAAAAGGATGAGAGGGAATCCTCACTATTTTCAGTCGCACCCACTTGGAATTCTTTCTTAGACACCATCAAGGAATAATATTACCCTATCAGGAGCTAAGAGGATATATACATCAAGTGGACCATACTGCGGTTTAGAAGGGACCAAGATGTGCCGAAGTTCACAAATATTTTCCATACCCTTGTACGAATCTCAATATCAAGGATTATGAGTGACATTTGGTACTCAAGTATCATGGCTGTCTATAAAAGTACATCCAAGACAAGATGGAGTTCCTAAAAATCTCCTCACTTGGTGCCCCCCTATCGATACGCTATTAAGATCGAGCATAAATTTAAATAGAAGAAGCGAGACTTTGGATCTGCGAATCAGAAGCAAGGGAAAGGTGTCCCCAAACTGCAGAACAAAGGAAAAAGCCAAGGCATGGTGATGTAAGAAAACCTGTCGAAGCCGTAAGAAAATAACAACACCACGAAGATAAAGAAGGACATAGGGAAATGGTGTGAGTTCCATATGAGCCCCATTCACAACACAAGTGACTGCCGAGCTAAGCAGTCACTAGTGGCTAGGATGAAGGCTTTCGAATCATATGCATGTTCCAATTCTAAGTCAAAAATTGAAAAGGGAATGACAAAGGGAAGCATATTATCGATGTGGAGCCTAGTGCCATTGTTTCCACCACCAAGATCCAAAAGGATGAGCCTAAAGATCCAAAGGAGGGGGAGCGATTGTTCCACTTAGAGATGTGGGTGAAGGGTTCTCTGATGTAGTTCATTATTGACAGCGAGAGCTAAAATAACCTCATTTCAGAAAAGGTCATGAAGTAGTTGGGCCTACCGACCACACCACATCCGTAGTTGTACACCATCAGTTGGCTTCATGAAAGACGAGATCTCCGCGTCAACTAATAGTGTCGCCTTCCCTACAACATCAAGCCCTCCACAAATGAGGTATTGTGTGACGTTGCTCCTCTTGAATTTTGTGATGTATTATTATACCAACCATACTTGTGAAAACGACCTTTTGTGTATGAGTCTAGGCCTTGCACTATTTTATTACTTTGGGTAATAAGTTGTATAGGATATTAGAGGTAGCACTTCCTTCCACCATTTCTTTGATCACTACGAAGCAATGCAGTTAGAGAATTTCCTAGACCAGGAAATTTGTTTTCCTTATGATTCACCCTCAATGTAGGAAGAAGATTGTGGCCACAACCTTTAGATAGGTAATATCTGCACGACAAAAATAGATGGATAAGGTTGTGGAGGAGTACATGGACATCTTCACCTCACCCATAGGGGTACCTCTACACTGACAAGTCACACAATCGATCAATTTGACCCATGAACACCACTACCCAATGGACCGATCTATTGAAGATTTGTGTTGGAGAATGATGGAATCAAGAGGTAGATTAAGGAGTTGTTTTAGAAAGGGCACATCAAGCCAAGTTCATTACCTTATGGGAGCTCGATCGTGTTGGTACAGAAGAATGACAGGACCTGGAGACTCTCTATTAACTATCAGGCATTGATCAAGATCACTGTTCGGAATAGGTATCCATTCCCACAGATTGATGAAATTATGGACCAACTCAAAGGGACCAAGTATTTCAACAAGATTGACTTAAAGTCCAGTTATCAAAATGTGTCAATCAAACCCATTGATGTGTGGAAGACCACCTTCAAATCCAAGGAGGGCCTTTTCAAATGGCTTTTCATGGCTTTCGAGCTGATGAATGCCCCCACAACCTTCATGAGGCTGATGGATGATATCTTGTGACTCTTCACCAACTCATTCGTGGTGGTGTATTTTTATGATATTTTGACCTTCAGTCAGAGTTGGGAAGAGCACCTCCACCATATTCGACAAGTCCTCCAAACCTTGCGATAACACAAGTTGTGGGCCAATGTGGAGAAATTAACTTTTGGTATGAACCAGGTTCGATATCTGGGGTACATCATTGATGAGCGGGGTGTACGATGCTAGCCTCTACTGACAATACCCACATTATGCAAATTAAAATTGGATGATCTACTATGTCCCAAGATTAATCACCTGATCCATGGTAAAAACCCTCTATAACCAAGTTTAATTCTTAAAGTGGAAATATATTCGGTTCTCTCGTAGACCTTATAACTTAACCCTTTGGTTGATTTCATTACCTACTCGTCTTAACCATATCATTGCCTTTCAGACTTTGGTTAAACTTGAGTTAACCCAAATTCATTAATCACACTTTATTTCTATTATAACCCTCATATAATAGAAATACACATAAATCACAATTAATTAACCTTGCCTTTCTTCCATTTTTCAACACTTTGCACATATATCGATGCTCGCTTTCACTTCAAATCTGCATCGTTGATCTCTTCCTTCAGATCAACAACTATCACGTGATCTCCAACCTTAACCCATTCACCCGCTGGAACTCAAAGAAGTTAAACTTCTTTGAATAACTCATCGGGTCTATCCGGCGTGTTAACCTATGCACACGTTCAAGCGTGATTACCATCCAATCAATCAACCATTGAATAGTCATGATTATCAAAACTCAACGAGGTTTTAAGCTTGTTGTATAAAACCTTATCGTGTCCAATTTTCAAATTAACCAATGCGCACTTTCGGAAGTGATATGCGTCTGATCAATCACCCAACAGACGGTCCTGATGGCTAGAATTAAATGAGGGTTTAATTCTGTTGCATAAAACCTTATCGCATCCGATTTTAGAATACCGCTTACAACTTCGAGGGTGCGTGAGAAACAACTTCCTACTTACAAAAACCACTCATTCCTTCTGCTAACATGTGGATTAATCTCTATCGCTCAACTTCTTACTTTATTTGTGCGATAAGATCTTATCCATCTATCACACACAATCTTGCCCATTGTTCTCATTGATCCAATGGCTCCTATGCATGTTTACTTCATTTCTTCATGCCTTTACTTTCTTTTGGTTCTTACTGTGTAATAGTCCATTTGTTCGGGTTTTTACGTGTATCTTGTTCTCATCTTCCAATCTTTAATTATTTTGATCCGATCTTCAGCTTCGTTCTTTGTTTCTTTGCTCTTTTATGCTTCCGCTGTGTAACTCCTTAGGTTTTAAGAGGCTTACAATATACCTTTTCTATAACATTAAAGTTTCCTGCAAAATTGTTTGTGTGTAAATCCGATACACTCTTCCTGCACTTGATCTCTAGTATGCAAACCTACAACCATATGTTATGCATAATTACTTCTAATTCACACACAATCTATAATTCCATCAATCAACACACATCACACACTCAGGAATCGAAATCTTTGTGTATATATAAACAAATAATTACATCATGAGTCTTTGTCTCTCTCTGGCCTGATTTTCTTATCAGTGGCCTTTTCCCTTTCCTGCCCGTAGGCTTACAATCAAACCTATCTAACTCTCGAACTAATTCCTAGCTAGCTAACCCCTTTCTATGCCTTTTAGGCTTACATTTATACAAAAGGATTCTATAACTAATTCTTGGTTTAGATCCATAACCTTCTCAACAAAATCCTAAAATCTATTCTTTATCTCTAAGGATCCTCTCTAATCCACAAAATCATCAACTAATTCCTAATCTAAGCTTTACAAGTAATTTCTAGACCTATTAATCCTTATGAAATCTCAACTGTCCTAATTCTCTCATGTTCCCCAACATTCAATAACATTTACAAATATTCCTCACAATACTTAATTAATCCTATTCTAAATATCTCTCATTAAAATCACTCAAAACCTTAATAATTACATTAATTTAATACATAGGAATCCAACTTCCTTGAAAACACAAGACCCCCTATGTCTACTAAAATACAATGATATTGCTGAGTTGAATGCTCCTACATCAGACTCCCAAGGTTAAAATAATCATGATCTCCTGATCATGTGATTTCGATCTTTGTCCTCCTGGATCCCTTACTTTGTTCTATAGTCTGTCTTTGGTTATTGTTGTTGTTTGTTGCTGTTCTCTAGGTCTCCACACTTTATGCTGCATTGCCCCACTAACTATGCTCTCACAGTCTGTTGTTGTCTTTTTCTTGTTGTTGCTTTGCTTTCTTGCTTTTGTCTTCTCCCTTTGAGACACTTTTCTCATCAATTCAATTTCTATGTCCAACTCATTTCTTTGTTGTACTTTTCCCTCTTCCTCTCTTACATATCCTTTGCAATCTTCATCGGGATCTTTCTTCCCTACTGGTGCATTTAGCCATTTCTCCAGTAGCTCCAATTCTTTCTCCCATTCACTGATACTTTGATGAGAGCTTAGTCCTTATTCTTTATTGACTGCCTCAACAGCTTCCCTGTTTATCTTCACTGTGCCTATCATCATGATGGAATGATGACCCTTTACTATGTTTTCAGCTAACATAGTCTCTTCTTCAAGTTTGCCTTTAATCTTCTGCTGGTTACCTTCACTTTGTAGCTGTTGGATCCTTACTACCTCTTGTTGCTTCTGAACTTCCATCTCATCTCCAAACTGCTGATTACTTTCTTCAGCTGTTTCTACTTCAACTTCTGCTATTACTCTTAAGACTTCTCCAGGTACTACTGTAGATATTGCTTCCACCCAAACTTCCTGAATATCCTTAAATATATCTCCCTCTGCAACATCTAATTTCTGCATCAAATCCTGATTCTCTGGCATTCTTTCCAGCAACATAATATCTTTGTTCCATGGATTAAATACTTCCACAGAATCTACCTCTTCCATTTTTACTTGGCTGCTCATATGTGCCAAATTTTCTCTAGCGTCTGCAACAAAACCTGCACTCACAAAAAAATTATTAAAATTAAAAACATAAGGCCTCAGTGCCTCTTCTTCCTTTGGCAACATCTCAGTATTTCGCTCTAATATTTCCTCCTCTATCAGCACATCAGTATGTTGATTCAACCTCTCTAAAGAATCCTCCAAAGGACTCCGGAAACTGTCAACAAATCTCTTTGTAGAAAATCTGTTGGTAGGTTAACCCAATAATGCAATATAAATCAAATCATAATGCTATAACCTACTTCTACTATCAATTTTGTGGAAGCTTAAATATTTAGCTTAACAATATAACTAGAAGAATAAGAATTAATGCACAATACACATGAAAATACTTTGGGGAAAGCTCAGCTAAAAACCCCACCATCTATATTATCATACAAGGTGGAAATACATAGGAATTATACAAATCCTTAGCTCTCATAGTTAGCCAGCTCTCAATACTATCCTCACAGACGCTCACAGGAAATCTTGGCTTCTCTCCAGCCTTCCTCTCTACCCTCCAAGCTCCTATTTCCTTGCACTGTTCCTCTGGGGTGATTCTCCTTCAACCAAGTGGAAAACTCATCTACCAATTGGATGATCACCTAATCTCACACACTGTCAGAACTATGCAATCCTCAAGGAATGATGCCTTGAATTCATGCATGAGTTTTCTTTATAAGAAAACACATGCAACTGATAGTACACTGTCCTCGACTTTAATCTCAATTGGTTCTTTCTCAGAATAGACATGCATGAGTTTCTGATGAGGGAATCTTTAGTTAACTGGAGTAGCACTAGTTGAGTGCATTCATGCATCAATTGACTATTAACTCTCTATTAGTTCCTCAAATAGTTTGGAACTAATTTAACTGGACTTAACTCAATAAACTAAGTTAACTAATTACAACTCAAATATAACTCAATCTTATCTCCTTAATTTAAGGGATAACTCTTGCATGACTTCATAAATACTTCTAACTTGAATTTCTCCAACTAATTAAGTCAAAATAACTTAATTAATTATTTTCAAGTAGCTATTAAGACTAAATTCGATTTTAATTCACAATTTAATTCATGGACAAATTAAATTGGAATATTCTTGTTGCCACATTTCAACACTCCCTCTCAACAAGAAAGGGATTATCTGCCACCCTGATCTTATCTCTATGAAACTCAAATTTACACTTTGAAAATGTCAGCATCTTGCTCCTCTGTCGAAATATACTGAAGCAACATGATCCTCCCATCATCAACAGCTTGCTTTACCTTGTAAAGCCAATGGGAACTCACAACTGACTTGTTCTCTGGTCTCAAAACCACGTCCCAAACACTGTTACGAACTATGGAGTTATACTCCTCCACCATAACATCAGCCCAAGTCAGCTATTGCACTGCTTCCTCAAAGGAAGATGGCTCGGTCTCAACAAATTCCCCAGCAAGGGCCATGTATCTAGTGTACCTCTCAGATGACCTCCTTTGTCTGTGCTGAGAAGATGGTGCTCCCACATTCTCTCTCGCATCCTCCAACAATCTGTCAACTTCTCTTGTGAACTTCCGTCCATCTTTGGTAGACACTGCTTGAGTGGATGTCTCCACTCCTGGAATCTCTACATACGGCTGCTCCACATTAGTCTAAGGCTCCTCCTCCTTAGGAACAAACAATTCCTCCACAGCCTGTAGTCGGAGCTACCTCTCAAGGGAAACTCGCATGGCCTTCTGCTCATCAAATTTGAGATCTCTGCGAACCACTGTCCTCCAACTGGTAGGCAAGTACTCCTGATAGTTGTGAGGTGTATCAGTGTACCCCACAAGTATCCCCAACTCTCTTGTCGGCTCAAGCTGCTTCTGTGCATCATTTGTCACATGGAAATATACCAATGAGCCAAAGATCCTGAAGTGACCCACATCTGGTCTCTTACCGGTGAAAGCTTCCTCTGTTGTCTTCATCCCAAGTATGCGATGCGAGCTTCTATTATGAAAATAGACCGTTGTGTTGCATGCTTTAGCCCACAAGTGAAGTGGTAGGCCTTGGTCATGCATCATTTCCCGTGTTGCCCCTACAATAATTCTATTCTTTCTCTCAACCACCTCATTCTGTTGTGGGTTATGAGGTGCCATAAAATCTCATTTAATTCCTTCCGCTACACAGAAGTCCTTAAACTCTCGAGAGACATATTATCCACAGTTGTCGCCTCTAATGGCCTTGATCTTCTTCCCTGACTCCTTCTCGACCAAAGCTTTGAACTCACAAAACTTTGTGAAAGTTTGGTCCTTCTTCTGCATGAAATAAATCTAGAATTTACGAGAATAGTCATCAATGAAAATCACATAATAACTTTTCTTCATTGTGGATTCCGTCGAGAATGGTCCACACACATCCGTATGAACTCACTCTAAGATAGCCTTTGCTCAACTGTCTCGATCATGAAAGGAAGACTTGGTGTACTTTCCCAAGGTACAACCTTTGCATGTGTCAACTTGCTCAACTTTACCTTTTGGGAAGTCTTGTAAATATCTGCTGCATTATATTCAAAGCTCCATGATGCAAATGGCCCAACCGCCTATGCCACAACTCACCAATGTCTTGGATTTGCACCAATTCTTGTTTTGTACTCAATGTTGTACAATCATCTACCTCTAGTTTATAGAGATTATTCACCTGAATCCCTATCCTCTTGGTCTGACCTATGTCGATGTGTCTTAGGAACACCTTTCCTTTACTAAAGACAACATCATAGCCTTTGACCTCCAACATCGTGACCGATACCAAGTTCTTCTTCAGTCCAGGCACATACTTCACAACTGTCAAGGTGATAGGAGCTCCATGCTCCCTCTAAAAAGCAACTGTGCCCACTCCTGAAACACTATACCTTCCATCATCACCCATCTCTGTGCACATCTTGAGGTCTTTCTCCTCCAAGGCACTGAATAAATTTTTCTCACTAGTCATGTGGAATGAGGCTTCACTATCAAGATACTAGACACAACCCATCATCAATGACACCATGCATGCGATGAGGGTAAAGTACATTTTGAACTGAGAGGTTAATGCCTCACCTTTTGAGGATCCCTTCTTGGACTTCTTCAATGGGAAATTAGTCGCATAATGTCCCATCTCGTGACAATTAAAGCATCTCACTTTAGAAATGTCACCCTTCTTCCCTCCATGAGAAGAATTTTATTTGGAATGGGAAGCCTTCCCCTTCCCTTTCCTTGCCTTACTTGCTAAGGCCATATTTTCTTCATCATCATCCTTGGATGAAGAACCATCTCATGTGCTCCTCCTGATCTCCTCCTGCATAAGATCCGACCATAGTCATTCCCAATCTGAAAGTTTCTCCCTTTCATTCACAGAGTCCTGGTAGCTATTCCAACTCTTTGGAAGGCCAAGGAGAGAGGCTCACCATATCATCATCAACAATAATTATTCCCACACTACCAAGCTCATCTCTGCAGGTGGTGAGGTTTTTCAGATATGTGGAAATAGTATCTCCCTTCTCCATCTTGATTCTTCGAAGCTTATCCTTGAGTGCCAATTTCCTCTGGTCGGTACTGTTCTGGTAAAGGTCCTTCAATGTCTTCCAAATTGAAAATGGAGTATCCTTCCCATGGAGACTCAAGACAATATGGTCTCAAATTCCCTTAAGGATGATCCACCTCGCCTTCGCCATATACTTCTTCCACTCAGCCAATTCTTGTGCATTAGTTGAAGCTAGCTTTGGGATTTATTGATCAATGAATTCCTTCAAGCCATTGCCTTCTAATACAACCTCCATTCTATCTTTCCATGATATGTAATTCAAGCTACCTTCCAAGGCATACTCGAATCTCAATCCATAGAACACCATTGGCCAACCTTGAAGTATGATTTGAATTCGATTTGCACCTGCAACACTGAAATTCAAACTTCGAAATCTCTTCTTAGTATACCATTCACAGCTTTGATACCATGTAAAAATTTCAACAAATACATCTCTGATACCATGTAGAAATTTCTACAAATCTAGCTATGATACCATGTAAAGATTTCTAAAAATCCATCTCTGATACCATGTAGAAAATCTGCTCACAGATTAACTTGATAATGCAATATAGTTCAAAGAAGAATACTATAACCTAGTTCTCCTATCAATTTTGTGGAAGTTTAAAGATCGAGCTGAAAAATATAACCAGAAGAAGAAGAATCAATGCATAATACACCTGAAAATACTTTGGGGAAAGACTCAGCTAAAAACCCCACTATCTGTATTATCATACAGGGTGGAAATACATATGAAATACAAAGCCTTAGCTCTCATAGCTAGCCAGCTCTTAGTACAATCCTCACAGATGCTCACAGGCAATCTTGGCTTCTCTCCAGCCTTCCTCTCTGCCCTCCAAGCTCCTATTTCCTTGCGTTGTTCCTCTGGGATGATTCTCCTTCAACCAAGTGGAAAACTCATCTACCAAGTGGATGATCACCCGATCTCACACACTGTTAGAACTGCGCAATTCTCAAGGAATGATGCCTTGATTGCATGCATGAGTTTTATTTGTAAGAAAACACATGCAGCTGATAGTACATTGTCCTTGACTTTAATATCAACTGGGTCTTTCTCAGAATAGACATGCATGAGTTTCTGATGAGTAATCTTCAATTAACTGGAGTAGCACTAGTTGAGTGCATGCATGCATCAACTGACAGTTAACTCTCTATTAGTTCCTCAAATAGTTTGGAACTAATTTAACTAGACTTAACTCAGTAAACTGAGTTAACTAATTACAACTCAAATATAACTCATTCTTATCTACTTCATTTAAGGGATAACTCTTGCATGACTTCAGAAAGACTTCTAACTTGAATTTCTCCAACTAATTAAGTCAAAATAACTTAAATAATTATTTTCAAGTAGTTGTTAAGACTAAATTCGATTTTAATTCACAATTTAATTCAAGGACAAATCAAATTGGAATATTCTTATTGCCACATTTCAACACTCTTTTCCACACCATCTCCTTCAATGATGTCTTTCTGTTCTTGTCCACTGTAGTGAACTCCTTCTTCTGCAATCACACTGTCATACTCTGAGTTCTCCAGCAAATACTCCAACAATTCAATTTCTTTGTGACACTTCATAAGTACTTCATCATTACTTATAATTCCTACATTTATACACAAATTATCAGTTTGAAAATTACAAGGTTCAACAGTCTCAATTGTTGCTTCACATATCAGCTCTTCAGACTGAATTGCATCTCCTTCTTTCACAAGAAATTGTTCCTAGATTGTAACAGCTTCAAACATCAATGCTTTGCTAAATTATTTCTACTACAATAATTCATTGTTTCTCTCATTTAAGAGACATTCTCCATCCTTCTTTACTTCAGAGTATTTATCTTCTAAAAGATACTCTTCCATACTTTTGACAGCTTCAACAAACTGCTCATCCTTTGCAAAACCTATAATCACATCAAAATTATTAGATTCAAATATATAAGGTTTCGCATCCTCCTGCTGATCCGAATTTGTCCAACAGTTTACAAAATCATCAGTGGTTACTTCTCCAGCAAGGTAATCTTCTTGCTTAGGTCTATAATAGTCATCTTTCATCTCTAACTCCGCTGCTCTGAGTTCTTCTCTTAATTTGATATACATTCTCCTCTTTATCCACTTTATCTTCTTTCTTTTCATAGTCCAACCATAACTTTGGTCCTTTTCACATTTCTCTAGCAGCATTATTATGGCATCCACAGTTTCTTTCAATTCTGCAGTGTATCTGTCAAATATCTCTTGACTCATCTCCTCTCTTTTACCATTTTCCTTGGGATATTTCTTTCTTTTGTTGTGGCTTCTCTCTGAACCCTTGCTACTCTGTTACGACTATCAATAGTCATCTCTATCTTCATGAGCTCCTTACTCATTTACTATGAGTTATACTAAAGCCTCTGCAACAACAAGTCCTCCCTGCTGCGACTTACCTCACCAAGCTTTCCTCAGTACTTGGTCTTTTGGCAAGCACTTGGTTCCCTATCTCTCGAACCTCTTTGAGCACTTCTCTCTACTCCTTCTAGGCTTCAACTCATCAGCACCTTTTAAAAACACAAATGTCCTATTTATCCAACCTCTGTTATAATTCTTCAAGGTTCTGGCACATTTGGATTCCATTTAGAAACTCTTACCATATTCTTCATCCCTTAGCAATTCTACCAACATCCTCTGTGGAATTTCCTTCATGATCTTTTTGTGAGCTGCAACAAAACCTCTACAGTAACAAGTCTCCTCCTTACTACACATGCCTCACTAAGCTTATCTCCTCTAAGCTCAGGATTTTAGCATCTATATGGTTCTTTCCTCTGGAAACAATTGAGCACTCCTTGCTCTAGGTTGCTGCAATCTTCTAACCTTCAATACCTCTGCATGATCTTGTTCTACCATTCACCTGCACTTCGAATGGATTGTTCTCTATTTATTTGCATCTACAAATTCTGTTTGTTAGATTTAAAACCTGATCTCTTCCTTCCTGCATACATACCTTCAAAAAATAACTCTTAGAACGAGTTCTATCAAAGAACTTTACACACAAAATTTCCTTATTCTACTCTGATACCAAATGATGCTAGCCTCTACCGACAATACCCACATTATGCAAATTAAAATTTCATGATCTACTATGTCTGAAGATTAATCACCTGATCCATGGCAAAAACCCTCTATAACCAAGTTTAATTCTTAAAGTGGAAATATATTTGGTTCTCTCTTAAAGCTTATAACTTAACCCTTTGGTTGATTTCATTACGTGCTCATCTTAACCATATCGTGGCCTTTCAAACTTTGATTAAACTCGAGTTAACCCAAATTCATTAATCTCACTTTATTTCTATTATAACCCTCATATAATAGAAATACACATAAATCGCAATTAATTAGCCTTACCTTTCCACCATTCTTCAACACTTTTCACATATATCGTTGCTCGCTTTCACTTCAAATTGACATCGTTGATTTCTTCCTTTAGATCAACAGGTATCGCATGATCTCCAACCTTAGCCCATTCACCTGCCGAAACTCAAAGAAGTTAAACTTCTTTGGATAACTCATCAGGTTCACTTGGCGTGTTAACCTATGCACACATTCAAGCGCGAATACCATTCGATCAATCAACCATTGAACGATCATGATTATCAGAACTCAACAAGGTTTTAAGCTCGATGTATTAAACCTCATCGTGTTTGATTTTCAAATTAACCAGCACGCACTTTCGGAAGCGATATGCATCCAATCAATCACCTAATGGACAATCCTGATGGCCAAAATTCAATGAGGGTTTAATTCCGTTGCATAAAACCTTATTGTGTCTGATTTTAGAATACCACTTACAACTTCGAGGGCGTGCAAGAAACAACTTCCCGCTTACGAAAACCACTACATCTTTTTGCTAACACATGGCTTAATCTCTGCCCCTCAACTTCTTACTTTATTTGCACGATAAGATCTTATCAGTCTATCACACACTTTCTCCCTTGTTGATCTCATTGATCCAACAACTCCTGTGCACGTTTACTTCATTTCTTCATGCCTTTACTTTCTTTTGGTTCTTACTGTGTAATAGTCCATTTGTTCGGGTTTCTGCCTATATCTTGTTCTCACCTTCCAGTCTTTAATTATTCTGATTTGATCTTCATCTTTGTTCTTTGTTCCTTTGCTGTTTTACACTTCCACTGCGTAACTCCTTAGGTTTAAAGAACCTTACAATATACCTTTTTTGTAACGTTTAAGTTTCCTCCAACACTGTTTGTGTGTAAACCCGATACACTCTTCCCTGCACTTGATCTCTGGTATGAAAACCTGCAACCCTATGTTATGCAGAATTACTTCTAATTCACACACAATCTATAATTCCATCAATCAACACACATCACACACTCAGGAATTGAAATCTCTGTGTATGCATAAGCAAATAATTACATCATGAGTCTCTGTCTCTCTCTGGCCTAATTTTCTTATTAGTGGCCTTTTCTCTTCCCTGCTTGTAGGCTTACAATCAAACCTATCTAACTCTCGAACTAGTGCCTAGCTAGCTAACCCCTTTCTATGCCTTTTAGGCTTACATTTATACAAAAGGATTCTATAACCAATTCCTGGTTTAGATCCATAACCTTCTCAACAAAATCATAAAATATCTTCTTATCTCTAAGGATCCTCTCTAATCCACAAAATCATCAACTAATTCCTAATCTAAGCTTTACAATTAATTTCCAGACCTAGTAATCCCTTTGAACTCTCAACCATCCTAAATCTCTCATGTTCCCCAACATTTGAGAACATTTACAAATATGCTTCACAATACTTAGTTAATCCTATTCTAAATATCTCTCATTAAAATCACTCAAAACCTTAATAATTACATTAATTTAATACATAGGAATCCAACTTCCTTGAAAACACAAGACCCCCTATGTCTACTAAAATAAAATGATATTGTTGAGCTGAATGCTCCTACATCAGTGTGCATCTGGACCCAACCAAGATACAAGTCATTCAGGATTGGCCATCCCCAACTACTCTAACATAGCTTCGCAACTTTTTGGGTCTTTCCAACTTCTACCGTGGTTCATGTTGGGATTCTCTCATATCACTTGGCCTTTGAGTCAAGTCACCAAGGGAGGGGCGAAAGAAAGTTTCTTTTGGTATGCATCCCAATAGAAGTTATTTGACAAGTTGAAGAATCGCCTCTGATCTGCACTAGTGGTCACATTACCAGACCTGCAACAACTATTCGAGATCGAGACAGATACCTCTGACTATGTTATTGCTGCATTTCTTACTCAGCAGGGGCATCTAGTGGCATATCACAGTGAGACACATTCAGACACAGTATGAAATTATCCCACCTATGATAAAGAGATGTATTCCATTGTGCAGGCTTGCCAACAATGGAAGCATTACATTCTAGGGAAGGAAACAGTCATCCACAAAGACCACCAACCCATGGAGTTCATATAGACACAAGGGATATTGTAGAACGATTTCCATCAGAAATGGTCCACATACCTACAACAGATCCATTTGAACATTAAGTACAAGAAGATAAGCACCAATAATGTTGGAGACTACCTCAGGTGATCGGCCATTGCACTAACCACTATGCTCAACTCTTGTGGGCATGAGATTGCAAGGTGGCCACATCTTTACAAGAGCGATCCAAAATTCGACAACACATAATAGACGCTCTTGGAAGGCAAGAAAGTTCCAAATTTTCACCTCTAAGATGCACTATTATGTCACCTGGGACACCTGTGTGTTACTTTAAGTAAGTGTTCCAAGATGATTTGGGAGGCGCACTACATTCAGGTTGCTAGACATTTCGGGGTAGAGAAAACAATGGCATTTGTTGTAGAAGTATTTTTATTGGACAAACCTTTGACAGGATGTTGGGAAGTACATCAGATCCTGCACTACCTACGCCATTTCCAAACCAACCATCAACAATTAAGGCCTATATACTCCTCTACCTACTACTAGTCAGCCTTGGGAATCCATATTTATAGATTACATCTTGGGCCTTCCTTCTACTAAGCATGGAAATGAATGTGTTTTCATGATCATCGACCGATTCTCTAAGATGGTCATTTTGGCAGCCTGCAAGAAGACTATCATAGTAGAAGCCACTGCTAAGCTCTTATTTGAATGAGTGTGGGTACAATTTGAGATCCCACAGTCCATTGTCTAAGATCAGGATAATAGGTTCCTAAGTAAATTTGGGTCAAGTCTCTGGTCGATGTTGGATACCAAGCTCACTAAGTCCATGACTTTCCAACCCCAAATGGATGGCCAAATAGAGGTCATTAATAGGATGATCGTACACATTTAGTGCATGTACAACTCGAAGCATACATGCACATGGGATGAAATCATCCCTTATGTCTAGTATAGCTACAACAAAGCTCTCCATAGCCACTATGTCCCATTGATTTGGCCATAGCATTTGCAGCTAGTCAGGATGATTTGGCTCATGTCCAGTCTAAAGTTGACAGGGCTAGAAAATTCATCGAGCGCATTCAACACATCCTCCAATACGTCCATGAAATATTAGATAGAGCCAATTATAAGTACAAGTAGTGACATGATCAACATCGAGTGCCACACAAGTTCCAAGTGGGTGACAAAGTTTGGCTACATCTGTAGAAGGAATGCCTCGTTGGGCCCCACCACAAGCTTTGCATGATCTAGTATGGGCCATACACTATCACCAAGGTTGTAGGGGACAATGCCTTTGAGCTCAGCATTCTACCATTCCTTGGACTACACCCAATATTTAATGTGGACCGCCTTCAACCATACTTTCCACCATTGCTAGACACATCTGACATTGCAGAACAACTCCCACAAATGGAGTTAAACCCGTACAACATGGAATATGCCATAAATGATTAGATCATGGACATGTAGATCAAGAACACTCACTAATAGAGGATCCAACTATATCGAATTTCCAAAGCAGGCCAACTCCTTCACCAGGGCAAGTGGTTCACCAGGGACCAGGTTCAACAAACGTTTCCCCATCTCATCGAGGCACTCAATGCAATGGGGACCATTTCTTCATAAGGAGGGAGGATTGATCCAAATGGATATTGGTGGCCACCTACCTATTCCACTTGGACCGACACCATTATTTCTTTCAATTTTTCAATTTCCTTAATTGTAGCACAATTTACTATTTTTGACAGTTTTTCAGGTCCTGAAATTCCGGAGTTGTTTTGAGGCCCTAAATGATAATTTTTTTTGGAAAATGATAAAAATGAAATATTTAACTTATGATCATAGTCAAAATTTATAGTTCTCGGATAGACCTTTCTAACGAGGTATCGTGCACATCAAAAGGAGATCGTATGCCAAAGTTACGACCCCAGGATGTTGATGTACCAATTTACGCCAACGGGGCCCATAGCTCTGGCGCTTCATCTCCTAGGGTTAGGTTTTTGGATGTTGAGGGTTTTCCATTATTTCTAAATAATAAATAGGCCTTCGAGCCTCATTTTAACACAGTTCAGAGACATGTAGCCGCCACATCTCTTGTCATAGATAAGCTACCACCGCCTGAGCTAGTTTATTTCCATTGTTGTATGTAAGCATATTTCAGTTCTTTGATGTTAATGAAATGAAGTTTTATTTCTGTTTCACCGTTGTGTTTATGTTTATATTTGTATTTTGTTCTGTTCCTGCATAATTCTGGATCAGTGGTATCAAATAAGTCTTCTCTTTCTCTATTTTTCTTTGCATGTCCCGAACGAGGTCAAGGTATAAGGATTTAGGGATCAAACTGGTTCAACCTTTGCAAGACCAACCTCGAAAATCCTGATGGCCTCCCATGGAAGAAGAAAAGAAAGATGAGGGGGCAAGAGATCATTTTGAAATATTTTTCGAGGAATCCATATAGTGACAAATGAATGCGATGATGGATAATTTTTCCCAGATCCTTCAGTGCCTACCCACAGGCAAAGCATCTTCATCCAACAGCCACTCTAGAAGTGCCACTCCTTTTAAGGTACACGTTAAATTTGACATTCCCATATTTGAAGGTCAGTTAGATGCAGATGTCATAGATATATTGCTAAATCTACTGGAAGGATATTTTTCAGTTCATGACTTTTCCAATTGGGAAAAGATTACTTTTGCACTCCTCAAAACCACCCCACATGTTAAGGACTAGTGGGAAACCCACATGTCAAGGATTGGTAGGAAACTATTACCCTATTAGGAGATATGAAGATAAACACATAAAGTGGACCATGCTGTGACATGGATGGGACCAAGATGTGTCAGAGTCCACTAATGTTTTCCATACCCTTCGCATGAAGCTCGATATCAAGGATTATGAGCAACATTTGGTACTCAAGTATCATGAATGTCTACAAAACTACATCCAATATGAGATGGAGTTCTTGGACATCTCCTCTCTTGGCACCACTATCGATATGCTGTCAAGATTGAGCAAAAATTTAAATAAAAGAAGTGATCATTTGGATCTGTGAATCCAAAGCAAGGGAAAGACACCCCAAACCACAAAACAAAGGACAAATCTAAGTCGAGGTGACCTAGGACAACCCACCAAAGCTCCAAGAAAAGAACAACACCATGAAGACAAAGAAGGACATAGGTAAATGCTGTGAGTTCCATAAGAACTCCACTCACAACACATGTGAGTGCCGAGCCAAGCAGTCACTGGTGGTTGAGCTGAAGGCTTCTGAATCAGATGCATGTTTTGGCTCTAAGTCAGAAACCAGTAAGGGGAATGACTAAGGGAAGTATATTATCAATGGAGAGCCTAGTGCCACCATTTCCACCACCAAGATCCAGAAGAATGAGCCCAAAGGTCCAAAGGAGGGGGAGCAGCTCTTCCACTCAAAAATGTGGGTGAAGGGTTCTCCATTGTAGTTCATTGTCAACAGCAGGAGCCAAAAAAACCTCATTTCAACAGAGGTCATGAAGCAGTTGAGCCTACCGACCACACCATACCTGCAACCATATACCATCACGTGGATTCACCAAGGGTGAGATTGTCGTGTCAACCAACAACGTTGCCTTCCCTACAACATCAATCCCTTCACAGATGAGGTACTGTGTGATGTTTCTCCTCTTGAAGTTTGTGATGTATTATTAGGCCAACGATACTTTTGAAGAGGCATGTTGTGTATGAGTCTAGGCCTTGCACTATTATTATTACTTTGGGTAATGAGTTGTACAGAGTACCAGAGATTTTTGGAAATACTAAGAGGGGGGTGAATCAATATTTCTTTTTCAATTGTTATTTTACCAGTTAGATTCTTCTCAATTTAAATCAGATCAATGTATAATAATTGTATTATTAATTGAACAAAAAGGAATTGTATACAGTATAGATATGTTCCCAAGATCCAAATTGGTTTTGATGAGGCTCCGACCTCTAAGGCATCGACCCTTTCTATCCAAGGAACCAACCTTGAGTTTAGGAGCACCAAATATAAGGTCACCAATCCTGAGTTTTAATAAAGAATGTAGATGGAACATACATGAAATGCTTCATTGTCTAAGGCAATCCTCCTTCATTACTCAATGCTTCAATATACTCCACTGTGCTCTCTTCAGTTCAGGGTTGCTTAACTTCATTGTGCATTAGGATGTTTGTTGCAGTTGTCACGGGGAGATATTTATCTTCAAGGTTTCATTTGCAAGTGTATCTACTACAATCAAGGCTTAAACGAACACACAGCCAGCATAAAAAAACACTATACACAGTCCACAATCCAACATAGTATGAGGGATAACACTCCAACACAGTTTAAGGGCTAATACTCTATCACACAATCAGTACCATGTGATCATGTCCAGTCCGCAAAGTGAACCAGTAGTCTGAGGTTGGTGTATCCTTGTTCGGTGCACAATTCGGTGTTGATTAGTGCATAGTTCCGTGTTGATTGGTGCATAATCCTGTGTTGATTGGTGAACAGTTCGAGAGCCCTTAATCCGCAGTTCTCACAAAGATAGATCCTTTAGAAAATGTGTGCCTCATATTGTTTACGGGATGTTGACTCACCAAGCCCTAATCCACAATTTTCCACAGAGATAAATGTATGCTTTCAAAAGTATGTGCTCTTGTTGTTCACAAGATGTGAATTGTTGTATCTTCTTCCTTATATAATCTGAACTACTCTGAGCTCTAAAGACATTGAGGACCTCCTATATATATATATATATATATATATATATATATATATATATATATATATATATAGATATATTGTTTATGAAATGAACAAACATGTCTTTTAGTTAAGCCTACATGAGTTTTGTTTAGGCATAGGTTGGCTTACTGGCAGAAGCTTGCCTTAAACTTGTAAAATCTCATTCTCCCTCATCGTTAGGATATTTTTCTCAAGTAATAACTCATTAGAAAGGAAAAAGTATGCTTTACAAGATGGTGTAGGTGTCATCAAGGAATTCTGCCTCTAAGATAGTAAAAAATAATTTTTAATGTGACTGATTAATTATTAGTGCAAAAATGAGGGCAGGGCAAAATGCCTTGAGTGTTGGGCTTCTTCATAGATTGATTTCTTCATTGATTGTCTTCTTAATCATGTCCTTGCCTTCTTCAATATAGGGTCACTATCACCATGTCCTTGATTTCCTTCTTTATCATGTCCTTGTCTTCTTCAACATAGGGTCACCATCATCATGTCCTTGCCTTACTATATTGATATCAATGACAACTAGATTAACAATCTCCCCCTTTGTCACTGGATGGAAATATTTCTCTTCTCTCCCCCTTTATCATCAATGGAAAATGAGTGCATAAGGACTCCTCTTGTCATGTGACATCTTAGGAATCTTCTTAGTGTGATGCTAGAGCAATAACCCCCATCTTTTGGTGAAGATGTTTAAATGCTTCTCAAGGAAGGGGTTTGGTGAAAATATCTGCAATCTGCTCCTTAGTATTGATATATTCCAACTTGATGTTTTGTTCAGCCATATGTTTGGTCTTTGAGTGCATGATTTGATTCTTTGAGATTGATGGCACTAGTGTTGTCACAATAGATGGTGATTGGTTGTTTAGTTTCTATGTTGACATCCTTTAAATCTTCCTTAATCCATACTATCTTTGTACAATAATTTGCAACAACTATATATTTCCACTGGTACTTTTTCGATCATCCACGCTTCCAGCCCAATCACCATCAGTGTAAGCTGTCACTCTAAGAGTTGTGATTTTGGGATACCAAAGACCAAAGTCAGGAGTTCCTTTCAAGTATCTGAGAATTCTTTTCACAACCAACAAATGGGATTGTTTAGGAGTTGATTGAAATCTTCCCACCATTCCTACTACTTGCATAATGTCAGGTCTTGTAGCAGTTAAGTATAGGAGAGCTCCAATTATTGACCTATAAAGAGTTGCATCTACATGGGGGATTCATCATCTTTGCTAAATTTGCAATCTCTGGACATCGGTGTGCTCATAGGTGCACAATCTTCCATCCCATGTCTTTTAAGCATATCTTTAAGATATTTTTCTTTGGATATGAACATGCCTGCCGTGGTTTGAGGTACTTGTAGTCCAAGGAAGTAAGATAACTCACTAATCATCGATATTTCAAACTCTTTTGAAATATTTTGAGCAAACTCATGGCTCATCTCATCATCATTGCTAGCAAAAATCAGATCATCAACATAGGTAAGAGTGAATAATATTTTATCCTTGTCCAGATTCATGTAGAGATTACTTCATGCCACCCCATTTTTGAAGCCTTGATGTTGTAGATAATGGTCCAATCTTGTGTACCAATCTCTAGGAGCTTGTTTCAACCCATATAATGCCTTGTTAAACTTATATACAAATTCCTTTCCTTCTGCTAGATAAAACCCTTCTGGTTGTTCCATATACTTCTTCCTTGAGTTCCCCATTCAGAGATGTTGATTTTATGTCCATTTGATAGATTTTCAATCCTTTTGAGCAAGAAAATTCCAAGAACATCCTTATAGCTTCCATATGAGCTACCAGTGCAAAGGTTTCTTCAAAGTCGATTCCTTAAATTTGTGAATAACCTTCACAAACAAGCCTTGCCTTATTTATGATGATTTGTTTGTCTTCATTCATTTTGTTTTTGAACACCCACTTGGTTCCAATTATATTTTTATCCTTTGGACGAGGTACCAACTCCCATGTCTCATTCTTCTCGATTTGAGACATTTCTTCTTCTATGGCTTCTACCCAATTAGGATCCTTACTTGCTTAAGTAAAATTTTTTGGTTCTATCATAAATAAGAGAGAAACATAATTTTTCTTTGTGTACTTGTCATCCTTCTTTGGGTTTGTATTTCCTCATCTACATTTCCAATAATTTTCTATTCTAAATGATGTTTTTGGAGGAATTTCACTTTTGAAGGAGTTTGAGATGGTTCTTTTTACTTTTTTTTTTAATCTTTTCCCTCTTTTTTAGGTTCTCCATTTTCTTTAGGGAGGGGGTCAACTTCACGAACTTAAATTTCCTTTTCTGGAAGGGATTCATCAATCTTCACATCAATGCTTTCCACTATTTTACACAGTCGATTATTGTAGAATTTGTAAGCTTTGCTCATGGTGAGTCATCATTAATCTTTATGAAGCATTTTACTGAAGCAGGTCTTCCTTTCCATAATTCATAAGGAGTCTTCTCATTATTTTGTCTTAGTTGAGTTCGATTCAAGGTATAAATTTTTGTCTCGACTGCTTCTCTCCAATTTTTTTGCTGCAAGTTAGCTGCTAATAACATTGTTCTTGCCATATCTTGACCAATTCAGTTTCTTCTTTGAACTACCCCCTTTTGCTTGGGTGTTCTAGTAGTTGAGAGTTCTCTTTCGATTCCATATACTTTATATAATTCATCAATTTCTTTTGATTTGAATTCTCCCCCTCTATCCATTCTAAGACATTTAATATTAGAATCCTTTTCATTTTCTACAAGAGATTTAAGATTCTTAAAACATTCAAATTCTTCAAATTTATATTTTATGAAATATACCCACATCATTCTAGTATAGTTATCAACAAATAAAGAAAAGTACCTTTCTCCTTAGAGCTCTGGGGTTCTAGTTGGCCCACATAAATATGCATGAATGATCTCCAAAGGTTTTTATGTTGAGAACTCCTTAGTCTTGTGGTTGGTTCTAGCTTGCTTACCATGTTGGCAAGTGCCACATACAACTTGATTTGGTTTGAACATCTTTAGAATGTCCCTTACTAGATTAATTTTGCTAATATTTATCAAGTTATCAAAACTAATATGCCCCAATCGTTTGTGCCATAACCAACTTTCATTTGTTTGACTCAAGTAACATTTATCTTTGTGGATTTTGCTCAAGATGTAAACATTATCTGGTGTTCTTATTCCTTTAGCCACAATTTCTCCTGAGGATGAGTTTCTTATTTCACAATATTTGGTTCTAAATACAAAATTATGTCCTTGGTCACAGATTTGGCTAACACTCAAGAGATTGTGTTTGAGTCCTTCTACCAGCAAAGAATTTTGAGCCTTTCCTTTTCCATTAACAAGGGAAACAACCCCTTTTCTAGTGATTTTAGCAGAACCACTTCCAAAGGATACACTTCCATCCTTATTGTTCAATGAGACATACTTCATTTTGTTGCCTATCATATGTCTTGAGCACCCACTGTCCAAAAACCAATGGTTTTCATCACTATGAGCACATAGGGATAGGCCACACTTATCCATATTGAGATTCTCCCTTATTTCTTATGTTTTTTTGAGTGGAAAATTTTGTTCGTTATGTCAATAATCATTACATGATGAGAAAATTGGATCAAACTTGGTCAAAGTATCAAAGGGGTCATAGGTCTTGATTTGTCCTTTCTCTTTGGGAACACGTGGTTCATTTGTTTGATCCTTCAATCTTGGTGTTTTATTCTTATGAGCCATGCAATGTTTAGCTTGATGGACAAATTTTTTACAATAATAACAATACCCTAAAAAAGGTAGTTTGGTACCTATCGTAATAGCCATGACTTGAATCAACATTCTTCCCTGGAGTTACTCTTTCTTCATTCTTTGGATTTGATATGGGCCTTGGATGAGATGACTTTTCTTCTTTTGGATTGCTAGAAAGTATGTCGACATAGCTTGTTGCATTATTCTTAGTACTTGATGATTCTCCTTTAAAACCAATCCCGAATTTGTCATATTGAGGTTTTTGAGCATTAAGGATATTGTCAAGTGTTTGAGAGCTTTGCCAATTTTTTTGACTTGCTCCAATTCCTTCCTTAGAGATACTATTTCAGCTTCACGATTTTCACATATTACTTCCTTTTCTTTTAGCTTATTTTTCAAGAGGTCTTCCCTTCTTTTTGGTTCCTACTTTTCTATCTTGAGAGAAATGATCTTATTTCGTAATTTATCATTTTCTTCAATGGCACTTATTAACAGTGCATCTACATTTCCTTCTAGTCCTGAATCATCATCATTTGTGAATTCCATGAACAATACTTCTTGGCTTCCAACATAGTCATTTTCTTCATCTGACTCATCATTTCCTCATTTGTGATGAGAGAAATTTTTGGTTGATATCTTATAGATGATTACAAATTCATCTTCACTAGAATCATCTTTCTTAGAGAAGAAATTCTTCTTATTAAACCATTTTTTTGTATACCATCCTTTTAGAATCTTCCTCATCATCACTATCATATTTACGAGGAAATTTTGAAGCATAATGACCTATTCTTCCACAATTGAAACAAATAGGGTACTTACCTTTTAGCTTGGATGCTTTCTTGAGTCTTCATATAAATTGTGCTAATTCAGTTTCAGCATCGGAGTCATCATTGCGGGTATTCCATCCTTTTCTTCCTCTTGTTGATTTTGAAGCTTTGAATGTTGCTTCTTTGGAATTTGAGATTCCTTTCTTCATTTCATAGGCAGTGAGAATTCCATGAAGTTCATCCATCTTTAGAGTGTCTAGATCCTTCATTTCTTCTATGTCACTCACTTTGGAGTCAAATTTGTCTAGAAGAGATCTCAAAATTTTTGAACTACTATACTTTCTTCAAATTTTCTACTAACCCTTTAAGGGATTTGAGAACTTCAGTCACATGGAGAAGGTATGATGCAATATCTTATTCATCATCCATTTTAAGACTTTTGAATTGTCTTCTATGAGTTTGAAGGTTTTCCTTTTTAACTTTAGAATCCCCATCATTTAAAGCAATTATCTTGTCCCATACTTCTTTGGCCGAGTCACAATTCATGAATTTTGTAAATTCAGAGTCAGTGATTCCAATAGTGAAGGAATTTAAAGCTTTGGCATTTGCAATGTAAGCTTTGTTAGGTAAACTTGACTCAGTATAGAGTCAAAGTTGAAGAGGTTAAATAGTGATGGTTTTGGGGCACATGGTATTGTGCACCCATAGTATTCTGCCCGTGATATTATATGCAATGGAGCTTATAAAAGGCTAGAAGGACTTCATTGTAATGCAAGACCTGGAGGTGAGTGGTGAAGGCTCACTTGGTCGGATTGGCCAAGGTTTTGGCCAATGCTAATTGGATCTTATTAGGTTGGGTTTTTCCCAGGATTAGGGGTTTTCCTAGATAAACATTTGTGTTTATGTGTTTATGGTTGTTGCTGGTTATTTTTATATTTATTCCTCTCAGTAATTATTTATGTCATGCAGTAAATTTATTAACAACTGGTATCAGAGCCAGATATTCGCTTCAAAGGGATTCTTTGATGCCAAGGTTTATAGTGCCTAATGAGATCAATGCAACCTTTTTACAGATCTGGATCTGGAAAATAATGGTGGAACAATCGTACGCGGAAGAACCTTGAGGAGAATGTGCGGAAAATAGTGACGTAACTGCTAAGGATCGCAGTGCATTTGCGATATTTACCAGTTTGGAACATGCTAACGAATTGTTCGGGATTCATGTCGCTATTTAAAGAAGGTCAGCAGAAGAAAAATTTTCATGCAGCTTCAAAAATTGTTCATTTTCTGCTACATGAGGCCACTAGTGCTGGAATCTACGAGGTTCTCGTCGGGCTCGCAGTTGGAGCGGTTTGATAGAAGTTTTTGAGCAAATCAAATTGAGAGAGGGTGATCAGAATTGCAGCAGCAATAAACAAAAAGAAAAAAATTAATGAAGTCAAATTATTGCATGTAAATTGGCATACTACTGTAAGACCTGGTAAGGCATGTGTACCCCTCGGTGATCATCGGTAAAGTCTGGGTTAGACCTAGGTGATAGGGGGGATGTCGGGTTAACAATACCCCGGGTAAAATCTCTGAGGGGGGTAAGAGCTAGAGTGAGCAGGATTGTCTCACTTAGTAAGTTTGGCTGAAGGAACCCCAAGTCAAGTTTAAAGGGGGAATTGTTAGGTAAAATTGACTTAGGATAGAGTCAAAGTTGACCAGGTTCAATAGTGATGGTTTTGGGGCACATGGTATTGTGCACCCATAGTATTCTGCCCGTGGTATTATATGTAATGAAGCTTATAAAAGGTTGGAAGGACTTCATTGTAATGCAAGACCTAGAGGTGAGTGGTGAGGGCTCACTTTGTCGGATTGGCCAGGGTTTTGGCCAATGCTAATGAGATCTTATTAGGTTGGGTTTTTCCCCAGATTTGGGGTTTTCGCGGATAAACATTTGTGTTTATGTGTTTATGGTTGTTGCTGGTTATTTTTATATTTATTCCTCTCAATAATTATTTATGTTATATGTTATGTAGTAAATTTCTTAACAAGCTTTCCTTTCATCTTGATCAGTTAGAAGAGTGGAAGGAGCAGTGTACCCATTCAAAACAGAATTCCAAACTTGAGGCCCAAGGGACATTAAGTAGTAGAACATTCTTTTCTACCAAAAACAAAAATTTGTGCCATTGAACAAAAGAAGGCTTCTTAGCATTTCTTAATTTTTCATTGTGACTAAGAATCCTTCTTCTAAATGTTAGGCAGATTATGAAGAACCTGGCTCTGATACCAATTGTTGGAAACACTGAGAGGGGGGCGAATCAATATTTCTTTTTCAAGTTTTATTTTACCAATTAGATTCTTCACAATTTAAATTAGATCAATGTATAATAATTGTATTATTAGAACAAAAAGGAACTGTATACAATATAGATATGTTCCCAAGGTCCAACTTGGTTTTGATGAGGCTCTGACCTATAGGGATTTGACCCTATTTATCCAAGGTACCAACCTAGAGTTTAGGAGCACCAACTCCAAGGAAACCAATCCTGAGTTTTAATAAAGAATGTAGATGGAACTTACATGAAACGCTTCATTGTCTAAGGAAAACCTCCTTCTCTGGTCAATGCTTCACTATACTCCATTGTGCTATCTTCAGTTCAGGGTTGCTTGACTTCACTGTGAATTAGGATGTTTTTTGCAGTTTTCATGGGGAGATCTTTCTCTTCAAGGTTTCATTTGCAAGTGTATCTACCACATTCAAGGCTTGAACCAACACACAACTGGCATAAAAAAAAATATACACAGTCTGCAATCCAACACAGTTTGAGGGTTAATACTCCAACACAGTCCAAGGGCTAATAGTGCAACACACAGTCAGTAGCATGTGATCCCGTCCAGTCCGCAAAGTGAACCAACAATCTGAGGTTGGTGTATCCTTGTTCGGTGCACTATTCCGTGTTGATTGGTGCACAGTACGAGAGCCCTTAATTCGCATTTATCACAAAGGCAAATACTTTAGAAAATGTGTGCCTCATATTTTTTATGGGATGTTGAATCACCAAGCCTTAATTTGCAATTTTCCACAGAGATAAATGTATGCTTTCAGAAGTATGTGCTCTTTCTATTCACGAGATGTGAATTGTTGTATCTTATTCCTTATATAATCCAAACTACTCTGAGCTCTAAGGACATCGATCGAGGGCATCCTATATATATATATATATATATATATATATATATTTTGTGCATCAAACAAACAAGCATGTCTTTCAGTTAAGCCTACTTTAGTTTTGTTTAGGCATATGTCGGCTTATTGGCAGAAGTTTGCCTTAAACTTGTAAAATCTCGTTCTCCCTCATCATTAGGAGATTTTTCTCAAGTAATAGCTCATTAGAAAGGAAAAATTATTCTTTACAAAATGGTGTAGGTTTAACCAAGGAATTATTCCTCTAAGATAGTAAAAACTAATTTTTAATGTGATTGATTAATTTTTAGTGCAAAAATGAGGGCAGGGCAGAATTCCTTGAGTGTTGGGCTTCTTCATAGATTGATTTCAATCTTGATTGTCTTCTTAATCATGTCCTTGCCTTCTTCAATATAGGGTCACTATCATCATGTCACTGATTTCCATCTTTATCATGTCCTTGTCTTCTTCAACATAGGGTCGCCATCATCATGTCCTTGCCTTACTATATTGACTTCAATGATAAGACAATTAACAGAGATAGCACAACTTTTCACCATTTATTTGATCACTACGAAGTGATGCTATAAGATCAATTGCCAAACCAGGAAATTTGTTTTCCTTATGATTCACCCTCAGGGGAAGAGAATATTGTGGCCACAACCTCTATACGTGGCTCCTCCGCTCAACAACAACAGATGGACAAGGTTGTGGACGAGTACAGGGACATCTTCATCTCACCGATAGGGGTACCTCTACACTATTAGGTCAAGCACTCCATCGATCTAACCCTAGGAACACCTCTACCCAATGGACCGATCTGTCGATGATTTTTTCTGGAGAACAATGAAATCAAGAAGAAGATTAAGGATCTATTGTAGAAAGGGCACATCAAGGCAAGTTCATTATCCCGTGGGAGCTCGATTGTGTTGGTATAGAAGAAGGATGGGACATGGAGAATTTTTATTGATTATCAGACACTGAATAGGATCACTTTCCAAAATAGGTATCCAATCCCACAGATTGATGAATTTCTCGACCAACGCAAGGGGGCCAAGTATTTTATCAATATTGACTTGAAGTTCGGTTATCACTAGGTACTCATCAAACCCTCCAATGTGTGGAAGACAACCTTAAAATCCAAGGAGGGACTTTTTGAATGGTTGGTCATCCCTTTCAGGTTGATGAATGCCCCCAAAAACTTCTTGAGGTTGATGGAAGATATCTTGCCACCCTCACTGACTCATTTATGATGGTGTATTTGGATGACATTATGATCTTCAACCATAGTTGGGAAGAGCACCCCCACCATATTCGATTGGTCCTCCAAACCCTGTGGAAGACAAGTTGTGTGCCAATTTGGAGAAATTCACTTTTGGTATGACCTGAGTTCAATATATGGGGTACATCATTGATGAGCGGGGTGTGCATGTGGACCCAACCAAGATACAAGTCATTCAGGATTTTCCAGACCCAACCACTCTAACATACCTCCATATCTTTTTGGGTCTTTCCAACTTCTATCGCAGGTTCATGTTAGGATTCTCTCATATCACCTAGCCTTTGAGTCAAGTCACCAAGGGAGGAGAGAAATAAAATTTCTTTTGGCCTGACTCCCAAAAAAGGCATTTGTCGAGTTGAATCATTGCCTCTGATCTCCACTAGTTCTCACATTACCAGACCTGCAGCAACCATTTGAGATCGAGACAGATGCCTCCGACTATGCTATTAGTGTATTTCTTACTCAGTGAAGTCATCTAGTGGCATATCACAGTGAGACACTTTCAGACATAGTCCAAAAGTATCCCACCTATGACAAAGAGGTGTATTCCATTATGTAGGCCTGTCGACAATGGAAGCATTAGATTCTAGGGAAGGAAATGGTCATCCACATAGTCCATCGACCCCTGTAGTTCATACAAACATAGGGGAAGTTGCAGAACGATCACCATAAGAAATGGTCCACATACCTGCAAAATTTCCATTTGAACATTAATTACAATAAGGGAAACACCAAAAATGTTGCAAATTGCCTCAGCCGACAGTCGGTCATGGCATTGACCACTGTGCTCGACTCTTGTGGGCACAAGATTGCGGGGTCACCACATCTTTATAATAATGATCTAGAATTCAGTAACACATACTAGATGCTCCTTGAAGGTAAGAAAGTTCAAAATTTTCACCTCCAGGATGCACTGTTATGCCACCTAGGACACCTCTATGTTCCTTCAAGTGAGTGTGCCAAGATGATTTGGGAGGTATACTACAGTCGGGTCGCTAGACATTTCAGGGTAGAGAAAACAATGGTAGTGTTGCAGAAGTATTTTTATTGACCAAACCTTCGACATGATGTTGGGAAGTACATTAGATCCTACACTATCTATGCCATTTCCAAATCGACTATCAAGAATCAAACCCTATACAATCCTCTTCCTACTCCTAGTCAACCTTGGGAATCCATCTCCGTGGATTACATGTTAGGCCTTCCTTCTACTAAGCACGACAATGACTATATTTTCATGGTCATCGACAGATTCTCTAAGATGGTCATTATGGAAATGGTTAAGCTCTTCTTTGAATGAGCGTGGCTACACTTTTGGATCCCATAGTCCATTATCTCAGATCAGGACAACAAGTTCCTAAGTACATTTTGGTCAAGTCTTTAGTCAATGTTGGATACCAAGTTCAATAAGTCCACGACTTTCCACCCCCAAATAGATGGCCAAACAAAGGTTGTCAAAAGGATGATCATACACATTTTTCGCATGTACAACTCGAAGAATCCACACATATGGGGTGAAACCCTCCCTTTTGTCCAACACAACTACATTAGAGTTCTCCATATCTCAACTGGCCACAACCCCTTTCAAGTGGGATTGGGATTCTAGCCACTATGTCCCATTGATGTGGCCATACCATTTGAAGCTACTTAGGCATATTCGTCTCATGTCCAGTCTGAAGATTACAGGGCTAATATCTTCATCGATCTCATTTGGCACATTCTCTAGTAGGTACATGACATATTGGACAGAGCCAATGCTAAGTATAATAAGCAATATGATCAACATTGGGTGCCACACAAGTTCCATGTGGGTGAAAAGTTTGGCTACATCTGTAGAAGGAATGCCTCGTTGGGCCCCACTTTAAGATTTGCTCGCTCAAATATTGGCCATACACCATCACCAAGGCTATAGGGGACAACGCTTTCAAGCTCAACATTCCATCGTTCCTTGGACTTCACCCAATATGCAATGTGGACCGCCTTTGGACATACTTTGCACCATTACTGGACACATCCAACATTGTAGAATAACTCACACCAATGGAGTTAAACCCAGACTACATGGAATAGGCCACAACTGATTGGATCATGGACATGCAGATCAATAAAAATCACAAATAAAGGATCCAACTATATCAAATTTTCAAAGTAGGCCAATTCCTTCCCTAGGACAAGTGGTTCACCAAGGACTAGGTTCAATAGAAGTTTCCTCATCTCATGGAGGCACTCAATGTAATGGGTACCATTGTTTCCTAAGGGGGGAGGAATGATCAAGGTGGATATTGGTGGCCACCTGCCTATTCCACTTGGATCTGCACCATTGTTTCTTTTAGTTTTTCAGTTTTCTTAGTTGTAGCACAATTTACTATTTGAACTTTCGAAGCCATTTTGAGGCCCTAAACAACATTTTTTGGAAAACGGGAAAATGTCAATCATTAACTAATGATTATAGATGAAATTTATAATTCTCGGATATATATTCCTAATGAGGTATCATGCACATCAAATGAAGATCGTATGCCAAAGTTACGACTTCTAAAAGTTGATGTACCAATTTATGACAATGGGGCACATAGTTTTGGTGCTTCATCTCCTAGGGTTAGGTTTTTGGATGTTTAGAGTTTTCCATTGTTTTTCAATAATAAATAGGCCTTCGAGCCTCATTGTAACACATTTCATAGGCATGTAGACATCGTATATCTTCTCAAAGATAAGCTACCATTGTCTGATCTAGTTTATTTCCATTATTGTATGTAAGCATATTTCAATTCTTTGATATTCCTACATAAGTATGGATCAGTGGTATTGGAGCGGTTTTCTCTTTCTCTATCTTTCTTTGCATGTCCCCAGTAAGGTCAAGGTATGAGTCATCACTTGGTAATATATATAAGTGATGACTTGGTAATAGGCTTACTTATAGAAGAGTATATATATTACAACCATGTAGTTTCTCCAAGGAGTTTTGTACTGATATTGCACATCATTATACACCATTAGTCAAAAGTGGATTAGTCTCTTGCACTTGGAAAGGAGGATTATTGTAGAAAAGTGGAGAGAGTATGATTGAAGCCCCTTTATATAATTAAGGGGAGCATGGTTAGCATGGAAGGCATGTTGTGCAACTGAGTTTTTATTTGTTGGAGAACCTTCAACTTCTATCAGAATATCGGTTTATATCAGCTTCGTAGTCAACTTGGTATTTAGCAGTTCACGGGGAGTACCTCTCTCAACCCTTTATATCAATTTTCCATTGATGTTAAAGGTGGAGACAAGGTCTTGGTGCAAGAGCTTGACATCAACGCTAAAGGGGTATATTACTAGCATTATGGCTAATGTGTTAGCCTTTATGTCAACCAAGATTGTATCAAACTCTTGGTAATTGGAATTAGAGGTTTGGCTATATGATGACTCATGATGCTTGTAGATGATTTATAGGAGGTTGGATAGGCTTTGGAGATGCCTGGTGAATTAGTTAAACAATATGGCATAGTTTTGGGAAGAGGATCTAAGTTTTTCTTCAATTTACCCTATATTTGCCTCAATTCAACTATGCACAGTGTCATGATTCTTCATTTTCGCTATGATCCTAATGTAAACAATGCAAAAATATTCTCTGGGATGATGTCTTATCCAAGAAACAATGCTTGTAGGTAATGAAATTCAAAAACCATAGGAAAAACCAACGACTTTCCCATGGAATTTATGAGCATAAGAGAGTTTCAACATTCAAATGATATGGTTACCAAATCCATAAAAAAATCCATAGAGTTGTCTGTGGTAATCATAAAGAGAAGAGGCTATAAATAATCAAGGAATAGTTTGGTTTATCTTGTTATGGAAAAGGTATGATGAAATGAAAATGGTTATTCTCCATAATCAAGCTAAATAGATATGCAAAAGATATATTCAGTAGTAAGCATGGATCAGAGCTCGAATGTGCATATCTAAAGGGCAGAGTGCATGAGGAGTGATTGATGAAAAACTGCATAGAACGAATCCACCTTCGTGCAAGAGACTTGTGTTTTATGGTGGTATATTTTTTGTTTATGGATATATTCAATACACCTATTAATGTGTGCTCTGGTAATATCATGTTATGATTTTGTGTACTAAAATTGGGCCAGAGTTTGTAAGTTGTGAATAAACTAAGATGATATAAGGTTTTGAGATAGAGTAAGTACATAGGTGTTTTTATGATGCTATTTACATGGATTAAAAAATATTTGATCAATCTACGAGTTTAAATAGATATATTTCTCTACTCTTGTATGCTTGATGATGTTAATAAGTGGTTGTCATTGATGTCAACCCAAGCAGCACCAGGGGCTACCTCAATCTTGCATGGGAATTTGGACTTGAAATTTACTCTATTATGAGTCAAGGATATTCTATATGGATTCTACTCGTCGATATGTTTCCATTGATATATGGCACGCCAAGTAATTCTTCATGGTTTGAGAGATATTCATGTTTGAAATTAGTAACCCTAGTTAGTGGGCTAAAGCCATATGGGGTTGTGGCATGATTCATTATGGTAATTGAATAGTCAATAATTATTAATAATAAAAAATTCTCCTAAAATCCCTCCAATGTTCACTTGTTGAAGACCTTCTCAACTCAAGACATTCATATAAATAATGACCCTCATATCCTCCTCTAGTAGGGATTTTGTGGCTTCAAATAGGCCATCATGGAATTTTCACTATAAATTGTTTTCTGAGAAGATTCAGAAACTTAAATTAAAACCCATTCAATTCTAAATCTTGATTAACCTCGTGACTGAATTTCAGATCTTGGTTCGTTATATTGCGGATATATGATCTGAGGACGTTAGGGTTTTTGCAGTCTCCCGAATTCCATGTCAAATAGGTGATGTTGGGAAAATATTTATAACTTTCTATCTAAACATTGGATTTAAATTTTGCAAATAGTCGCAAAAAGAAGATGGATTGTATTTTGTTGAGTAGTGTTTTTAGGGCCAAAGGTCGCAACACTGACACATGGCACTTTGTAAGTTCGCTCTATTGAACTAGTATATAATTAGGACATCATGGGAGATTGGGCATAACTCTTTCTTGAAGAATCCAATATTGATAAGACCTATGGGGTTGGAAAGAGGACTCAGAGGGATACCACAGGACAAAGTTTCAGACCTTGGATATTATAAATTGCATAGATACAACAGATTCAATATTAAGCTCCTAGAAGGCAAGAAAAAACATGTATTCAATGATCAGTACTACAGTAGGGACCACACATCAACAGTCAAGGGACAACGTAAGTACATACAGGGTCTTTGTTATATCTCTTTATCTCTATATGTCACAGTTAGTTTTGGTGCCACATTTTAGATGTCCTATTCTTGATACTACAGATTTGATGCTACATATTCTTGATGCTACACCAAGTCTACTAAACCTATATGATGTTGTCAGTTTTGGATATAGTCTTGCATAGAGTCCAAGCCTATATCAAGAGTAGGAGTCTTTGTCTACTGCTGAAACAAGTCAACAAGAAAAGTGACAAGCACACGTCAGGTATGCATTGTAATTTTAATTTGTATTTATTCATTATTATGTACTCACGTGTGTTTTGCAGGCATAGGTAAGTTGAAGGGTATTTTTTTTTTGTTTTGGGATTGGTTTCGCTAGGCAAATTTTGAATGCAAGTAGAAGAAGATTCAAGTACAGCTTCAAGAAATAATTCAAGAGAAGAAGTATCAAATACAAGGAAGCATTGCAGCGGGACATCCTTTAAAGACATGACAACCATATGTATATTGTGAAGAAGTGTCAAGGCCAAGGTTCATCATTGTAAAGTTGTAAAAGAGTCATTTGTACAAGTGTCATCATTGGGAGAGTCGTTATGGTAAAAGAGTCAATCTGCCTAGAGTCAAAAAGGAATTATTGGGAGGTATAGGAGTCTCTGTTGGGATGATTTCATGGTTGGGTTGCAAGTCATAGTGTGATTGGGTGTTCAGTCAAAATCATTGTAAATCATATTGTATCATGGATCGTTGTCCCTGGTACATGAATCCACATTCTTGTCTCATTTTAGTCATTATAGGGTGGCAGGGAGGTGCTACGTTGGTGCATGAATTCGCCTACAAGTTGGAGTCTTTGAACACTTCAAGGTGGTAGGTTGGTCTAGGATGTTTGGGCATCCATTTAGTTGACCACCAAAGAAACTAGTGTGTTGGGGCATCCTTCCAGTGGGAGCTGGAGAAGAATTCTTTTCTACAATTCTAGGAAGTTGTTGCTTTCATTTCAGTTGGGGCTGAAGATTAAAGAATTTATTAGAAAATAATTCGGTGGTTTTTGACCCAAAGGGGGTCTTCCACCTAAAATTATTGTGTCTACTATGTTCTTTTATTTACTATTATTACTGGATAAACATTAATAATAATTGAAGATTAACTAATGCTCTAAATATATTTAAAAGTGCTAATTGCTAAGGAACACTGATTCACACCCCCCCCCTAGTATTTCCAACGTATGACCTTGTTTGTTTTTTTTGTATTGAATAATGATTTGCACTTATAGAGACTAGCAATGTTTTCATAATGCATAATATTGCCTCTACGAAATTGTTGTGCACATAAATTAGTGCCTTCAACATATATTTTGTTATAATTTCTTGGCTATGGATATAATGAGCTTGTGAGTTTGTCACATCTTGGAGAAAAAACTTCCGCATGGATTAGAGACCCTTGTGGGCTTGACTGAGCACAATGTTTAGTGCAGGGGTTTAGAAATAGTATGCAGAGATCATTATTTTGACAAAGTTTTTGGTGCATCATTGGAGGATATATCTTATTAGCTGATATACCCTTTGTCTTAATTGAAAATGTGACTAATGAATTTTGCAGAGAATATAAACTAGGCTTGATCCTCATGTTTATGTTGATGGAACACAGGGATTATATTTAGATTCAGAGAATTTACACATTATTGGGTTGGTGTTGTTTGTCATTAATGATTTATAGACATCGAATGATATTGTTAAGTTGTGAGCATGAGTTCACTTGATAGGGATTTGTTACTACCATGGATGTATTGTCAACATTGAAATGATGTTGATAAGGGTCTTGCTACTAGGACTCGATTAATGCACGTTAGGATTATTTATCATGAAGATAAACAATGCATTTGTAACAACCATATCTTTGATGCAACCTTGTTGTTACTACTATGACTTTTCAATTTACAGGGGTATGTCTTGGTGTTGTTACTGATTAGGTATTACATATGTGCCATTAGCTAGAATGTGGATACTTGAATTGAGTCAAAGTGATTAGATGCTTGGAACATTTTTGGGCTAAAAGAGCTCTTTGAAAGACCCGCGATACTTTGAGATGACGTTGGGTTTTGTATTTATGCTGTGAAATGAATTGTGATGTCTTTTGTTGGTGGAATTTGTAACAGAATTGCATAGGGTCATATTTTCTAATGTTACAAATGAGTTTGTTTGACACTGATACATTCATGGGTAGATTTGTATACTGCAAAGAGAGAGGAATGATGAATCATTGATAGGGTTACTCAAGATGTGATTCTATTGTTGGGGTATGGATATACTATTGCTAATTTATTGTTCCTTGTCCATGACTATGATAAAAGTATGATGTAATGCGTAGCTGATGTGTTACATGGTGATGTATGTGTGAAGGAAAAATGATTTGGTTCATATTGCAATGCTTAACATTTTTGCAAAGATAGAGTTTGATGTTCTATTGGGTATTTGCTGCAAATAAGGTTTTGAGATTTGTTTTGTTGCTAATTGTCAAAGGATGTCTCGATAAGTACGAGTTTTGTTTTGAGGAAATGGCTTGGAATTTGATAGTGTTGACGAGCAAGGATTTGATGGTCTAATGAGAAGATTTTTTTGTTGACCAGTGATTAGTTGCAGAGAGGTTTTGATGTCTTATTATTCAGATTGAGCATAATGGTTTCTGTTTGTCTAGTTTGAAATTTGGATGAAACGTCTCTTGTAGGGTTTGTGGTTGAGTTAGGAAGACCAGGGAGTGGTGGCTTCCTTCCAATGATAGCTAGAGGAACTAGAGGAGGTGGTAGCCTCCAATAGGTAGGATCCTACACACTAGTAAGATTCTATGTCAGTGAAAAAATATAGTAGAATATCATTTTATAATAATAAAACAAAACAAATAAAGCTGCAATACCAGTGGTTTTTCCTAATTTGGTTTTCCACCTAAAAATCTAGTGTCACTATGTGTTGATGATGTATTGTATTATTATTTTACATTCGTTTATGATTAAATGTTGCTCATGGTTTATTATATTTTTAAGTACATTTTTGAAAGATAATTTCTCACTATCTTAAAGAGACATCATAAAGCCTATGGTCATAATTTTATATTTTTATCCACTATGATTTTTAAGTTACTGGATATGGAAACTAGGGAATTTCAGTAGTGCTAAAACTATTCTCAAGCAAATATTCTAGGTAAAACAATAATATTTAACTCCAAAAAATCCAAATTTAGTGAAACTAATTTCACCATAAAGAGGAGATGTCATAATGTTTCAGGGAAATTTCATAATCATATCCACAAAAATTGGTTGTTTAATATGTGGATAGGAATATATAGAGATCAAATAGCCATCATTGAGGGGACAAATGATTTGGATGTATGAATGTATTGGGATACTTAAATAAGGTTCTCCTGTTCTTTTAAGGATTTATTATGTAAATGACATTTATTATATATATATATATATATTAGAGTTATGTTTCACAATGACATTTGGTGTACATGGAACATATATTGATTTTATTGGTGTTATCTTTAATATTTAGTTCATACTATAGTATCGTAAGGGAAATTACAATTCGGTCCCATTATAATAATTACCCCAATGTGAAGGAAGAAAGGGCTATCATCCTACTTCAAATATATGCTCAATTTAAAGGAAAATTGGGAATGAAATCTCTTCCAAAGAAGATAATTCTTTTGAAAAGATAATACTATCAAACCACTTCCAAAAACGAGTATGATCTCAAAAAAGGAACCATAAATATTTTTCTAAAGGACAAAGACATTAGGTGTCTTCTAAAGACCATCCTAATTCAAAAAAATGGACATCGAGCCTCTTCCAAAGAATATCCAAATTACAAAACCAAGAAAGTGCTTCATCCTTATTCAAAGAATCATTTTTAACTGAAAATATATGACAATCAAACCAATCTTGAAGAAATACTGAAAAGTAAAGCAAATGGAGCCACAAGGCCTCGCTGAAACAAATACATCAAAGTTTAAACAAAAGGGGTTAAAGTCACATAAAAAATAGAGCATATTACAATTATGAATTCTATTTCTAAATATGAACATAAGGAAAAAACAATCTTAACTCCAAAATGAGTCATCTTGTTGCTTTTGATATAACATTTCTAAATAATTTTAAGCCATTAAAGTTTTGAAATCTTCAGAAAACAAAATGAAATACCTATGATCAAAATTTTAGGTTTTGGTTTTGAAAAAAGTGACATCATAAAAGGGTGGCAATAATTATATCTTTATCCATTATGATTTTTAAGTTACTACATAATACAACTACTAATTTTCAGTAGTTCTAAAACTATTCTCAAACAAATGTTTTAGGTAATACAATTTATTAAGCAAATCATATTTATTATCTATCTTGGAGTTATGTTTCATAGTGGCATTTGGTGTACATAGCACATATACTAATTTTATTGTTTTTTCTTTAATATTTGGTTCATACTATACTAGAAATCAACTCAATCTTGAAGAAATACTTTCAAATAAAGAAAGTGGAGCCACAAGGCCCTACTGAAAGATATACATAAAAGTCTAAATAAAAAGGGATTGAACTCACATACAAAAAATACCATAGGATTTGAATATCATACATTGAAATACTCAAATTCTATTCAAAGGCATGGGGGCTTCACTCCATGAACCTCTGACCTATCACATGCATTCATGGCATATTAAACGATACCCTTAATTTGACTACATATTGGAAAATGCCCCTAAAAATCACATTATTTATCCCCCTACCAATACAAACCCAAGAAACCTTCCCAATTTAAGAAACCCCTACTTCCACTAACTATTGTAGGTATCCATTTTTTCATTAACATTTTTTATGCCCCTTTATATCTTTTCGTTAACTTTGTGCTCCATTTTTTATACCTGCTAATTTAAAAACCCTTTACCCCGTATATATCTCTAAATATATTATGCCATTTTTTCCTCAATGTATATCCCCCAATATGAACCCATGTGGTATGGTATTGGTCCCCCAGTGAAGCTCCTGTGTTCAAAGGATCCTACTCCATGTTGGAATTTCACTTATACCCTCCCCTATATATATATATATATATATAACTATTTTTATAATTTATTACTACCCAAATTCATTTTGAAATTCACAAGGAAATATTGAACCAAATAAATAGTATGAGTTTCAAATATTATATATCTAACTAATGTATAAATCAAGAAAATAGAGTTTATTACAATTATAAATTCTATTTCTAAATATGCACATAAGGGAAACACAATCTTAACTTCAAAATCATAGTGTTTTGAGAAGAATGGTTCAACCAAACATAGGCATCCACCATAAATGCCACCCTAGGCTAGGCCATAAGGCCACTAGAATGAAGGAAATACGACAATTACTCTTAAATCACTCACCCAACCTGATGCATTTAGGACGAACTAAATGATTTACCATAGAACATCCTAAATAACCATCTAGCCAAAATAACCATATCGATCCCTCCCATTACCTACACAACAAAAAGAATGTATTTTCGTTTTTTGTATAAGATTGACTTGAGAATCTTCTTCCTCCTAGTGCTCTTTAGCATGTGCATAAGGAGGAATCTTCTTCCTCCAAGTTCAAATATTTGTGAAGTTTGAACTGTTAGCATTATGACACAGGTTTGGCACTATGGCACAGGTATCGTCCTTGATGGAAACTCACTTAGTAAATCACTCAGCTGTCAGCTCAGGCTCATAGGTTCTCAAAATAAAGAAAAAGGAGATATATGCAGGTTTCCATTGACCAAGTCGTGTATACACATGGATTTACAGACCAAAAGGCGCATATGCGTATACACGCACTTTCATGCACAAAAAAATGCGTACAGTTTGAACAACTTGGATTTTGGCCCTTGGTATTTGGACCTATGGCTTTGGACCATGGTATCTCATCCGAAGTGTTGAACCCAGGTATTTGGACCCAGGTATTGGTTCTAAGTGGTTTTGGACCATGGTATTGAGTAAGGCCTAAGACTATAAAAGGGGAAAGAGATCATTAGGCAAAGCCACTCAAGCATTGAATATCTTATGAAGAGCAAGATCTAGAATACTAGTCATTGGGTTATGGTGCATAGCTGGATCTGAATCAAGGAGGAACCTGAGCTAGAAGAAGGATAAGTTCTATTGATGGGTCAAGATCTTAAGGCTTGAAAAGAAGTATCTTTGTGTGATTTTGATCTGTTATATTTGGCGCATGAATTGATCTGTAAATCTGATAATCTGGGTATGACTGATGTCTGAATATTTGAAAAGCGTAAATTATCTTTTATAGATTTGTATGCAGGTTCAGCATAGCATAGCAAAAGCATGTATAAACACTGGTTCGATAATTCAAAACAGTGTATACGCAGGTTTACCTTAATATAGCAGTGTATGCATGCAGGTTCTACATATTGAAGTAGCATACATTTCATAAAATATGTTCTAGCTACTTCTGTTTATTGTTGCAGTGTTCTGGGTTCTGGTATTGTTACTGTATTTTGGTTACAACATTCGGAGAAGTGATTGTGTGATTCAGTTTTAGGTTGGTGCAAAGGAGTTTGGTTTATGCAGATATATTTGATGTTTGTTTAATGTTATCGATGAATCTAGTCTAAAAATTTATGAAACGTGGTCCCTGGAAGAAAAGAGAAGGTTGTAGCCTTCTGTAGGTCAGCACCTACGTACTAGTACATCAACTAGTGCAAGAGCTAAGGGGGTTGTAGCTCTCTTCCAAGAGAAGTTGGAGAATGAGAGAAGATAGTAGCCTTCTACAAGTAGAAGCCTATGTACTGGTATAAGACTGCACCCGTATAGAAATATTGTAAAAAGAAGATTCTTATTAAAATAAGATAGAGACGAATTGCAGCAGGTGGTTTTTACCCACATTGGGTTTCCACCTTATATCATGGTGTTCATGTGTGATTCTTATGTGTTATGATCTATTCTATTTCACTGCACCTGTTTACTGTTCATATGGTTAATAATGTTTTGATGCACTCATTGATGATCAACTAACTAAATCATAAGTTTACTGGATATATGCTAGCTGCATTAAACAAAGTTGTGTATCTACTGGTATCCTTAACTAAAGTAGCATATATGAATTTGAGTATGAAAATGGAAAATTGTTTGATTTGTTAATACTGATTCACTCCCCCCCTCTCTCAGTATTATTTCCAACAATTGGTATCAAAGCAGGTCCTTCGGAAGAAGCTTGATCGCTTGAAGGAAGATCTATCTCATGAGCAACTATGAAAAGGAGGCATCCATCAGGCCACCAATATTTGATGCGAGAAACTTCGTCTATTGGAAGGTAAGAACCACAGCCTATCTTCAATCTCTTGGTACAGAATTTTGGGATATCGTAGAAGGAGGATACACATTCCCATCAGCGACTCCTACAGATACGGCTGGTAAAAAGCAGTATGAAACAAATGCAAAATATATCAATACTCTATTAGGGAGTCTATCTCAATCAGAATTCATCAAGGTTATGCAGCTCTAAACCGCCAAAGAAATATGGGACAAGGTCATTTTAAGCTATGAAGGAGACGATTAGGTAAAATGTGCAAAACTACAATCTCTCAAAATTCAATATGAAACTCTTAGAATGCACAATGATGAAATTGTGGCTAATTATTTCTTACGTATAGATGAGATTGTTAATCGCATGAAAAACTTGGGTGCAGAGATAAAAGAAGTTACTTTAGTTGAAAAGGTTTTAAGATCTTTATCTTCTAAGTTTGAATCACAATTTTCTGCCATAGAAGAAAAGCAGAATCTTCAAAGTATTACCATGTCACAACTGCATGGAATGCTAATTGCTTTTGAAATGAGAAAAGGGGGTCCACCAGACATTAGAGAAGCCACATTCAAAACTTCAAAAGGAGAATACAATGAGTCAGGACATACGTCAGAAGGAGAGGAAGAATCAAACTTTGTCAAGAACCTTCAACGGGGCTTTGGAAGATTTAGAGGTAAGCTACCTTTCAAATGCTTTGCTTGTGGAAGAGTCGGTCACTATGCGACCAAATGTCCTCATAAAGATAAGCTTGATAAAGGTAAGGAACCAGTTAAATGGAACAGAAAACAAAACATAATTAAGATGAGCTATTATACACATGAAGGTAGTGATAGACTTTCAAATAGTGATGAAGATGAACATGGTAATGATTATAGACTTTCGATGGCTTTTGAAGATGATGATTTCTTGGATGCTATATATGAAGATGATCTCTGTGAAGAAATCTCTAAACTTAAAATTTGTTTAGAAGAAAAGAGTATGATTATAGATACTCTAACATTCCATCTTGCTGAAAGGGAAAAACACAATGAAAAGTTAGAATGTGAAATTGTGGGACTTAGAAAAGATATTAAGAAAACAAAAGCTCTTAATCTTAGATTTCCTAAAGGATCTGAAACTTTAGATGAGATTATCAAAGTGCAAAATTCTCCTCTAATCAAGACAGGTCTTGGATATACTGAAGAAGCATCTCAAGCACAGAAGCCATCCACCTCCAAAAGTTATCTTGATGTAGCAAGGAGAAGTGAACAGGTCAACAATCATCAGCAAAGGCATAAAGCGAATCACCAGGTAAATAGGGGTCAATCTACTTCAAGGATGAACAGAAGCTGCAACCTACCACAGGTAAATCATTCTCAATTTGCCTCAAGAATGAATGTCAATGGAAACTACAATCACCTGGTTGGTAGATTTGATAATTGCGGGAATTTTTTTAATCGCCAATGTTCCTCATGTCATAACTTTGGACACAAAGCTGCTCAATGTGTTGCCTACAAGGCCATCATGACTAGAGAAGCTCAAAATCAAAGGAGTGTGACTAAGATCATGAAGAGGACCTACAATAACTTTTCTGCGCTTGAAATGAAATATAATGATCTATTTGTAACAACTTCGGTCATGAAGATTCTGAATGCAGGAGTAAGTTTCAGCAAACATCTCAGAAGGAGCAAGCCTCATTAGGTCCCAAAACATGGAGAAAGAAGGAACCACAACCAGAAAGATGTGATATAGCCTTATATGCAGAAGGATAGGAAAATCAGTGGTACATTGATAGTGGATGCTCGAAACATATGACAGGTAATAAAGAAAAACTACAGTCATATAGTGCCTTAGAAGAGGAGAGGAAGGTCTCATTTGGAAATGACACCCCTGCACTCATAAAAGGTAAAGGCTCTATTCTTTTAAAAGAAAAGGTCAAAGCTGGAAATGTTATGTACATTGATGGCTTAAAGCATAATCTATTGAGTGTTAGTCAAATGTGTGACCAAGGAAATGAGGTAGTATTTCGATCAAATGGATGTATTGTCCGTGAGTTTGATACAGGAGAAACAGTGATCAAAGGCATAAGAACTCCAAATAATTTATACATACTCAAGGGAGGATAACAACAATGTTATCTAAGCAAAAATGATGAACACTTGCTATGGCACAGAAGTTTGGGGCATCTAAGCTTCCCTCAAATAAGGAAAGCATGCAAATATCAAGTTGTTCACGATCTTCCTGACATCAAAATTCCAGACAATACAATACGTAAATCATGTCAGTTTGGTAAACAAACCAGAACACACTTCCCTGAGAAGGAAGGATCAGCTAGTAAGCCACTTGAACTTGTCCATACTGATTTATGTGGTCCATCAAGGAAAAAGTCACCTCGAGGAGAAGAGTAATTTATATTGTTCATTGACAACTTTTCCAAGATGTGTTGGACAAGACTTCTGAAGCATAAAGATGAAGCTTTCGAAAAGTTCAAAGTGTCCAAAGCTTTGGTTGAAAATGAATCAGATCACAAAATCAAATGCCTCGGGTCTGATCGAGGAGGGGAATTTCCCTCGGATGAATTTTTCGACTTTTGTGAAGAACATGGAATAAGAAGGGAATTCTCTACTACAAGGACTCCTGAGAAAAATGGAGTGGTGGAAAGGATGAATAGAATGGTTCAACAAATGGCTCGTGTTATGCTTGATGAGTCTGGAGCTCCTGCAACCTTCTGGGGTGAAGCTACATTTGCTGTCGTTACTATTCTCAACAAAACAAACGTCCGGGTAAGAAAAACTCAAACTCGTCATGAACTTTGGTATGGTAAGACTCCTACTGTTAAATACTTCAAAGTTTTTGGAAGTAAATGTTACATCAAAAGGACTGATGAAAATCTTGGCAAGTTTGAACCTAGAGCAGATGAAGGCATTCTCCTCGGTTACTCTTCCCGAAGTAAAGGATATAAGTGTTACAATAAAACACTTGGAAGAATTGTTGAAAGTATTGATGTGGTGGTTGATGAAGTAGGCGACAATCCAAAGCAGATAAAAACCGAAGATGAAGAAGATGAAGAAGACTATCCTTCAACATTAGATCAGACTACTACTGAAGAAGAAACTTATGAGGCACCAGAAGAACAGATAAGAGTAGAAGAAAAGACTCCATCCAGGTATGTTCAGAAGAACCATCCAAAGACTCAAATTTTGGGGCAGAAAGAGGCAGGTGTACAAACAAGAAGAACTATTACAAAAGCTTCAAGCTATCTAGCATTGCTCTCCTCCATCGAACCATGAAATATAAGTGAAGCATGCAAAGATGAATGCTGGGTCAAGGCCATGAATGAAGAAGTTGAGCAGATTGAAAAGAATAACACTTGGGAATTGGTTCCTAGACCTAATGATAAGAATGTCATAGGGACCAAATGGATATTCAGAAACAAGCTGAATGAAAATGGAGACGTTATTAGAAACAAGGCCAGACTTGTTTGTAAAGGGTATGCTCAACAAGAAGGTATGGACTTTGAAGAAACTTTTGCACCGGTTGCTAGACTTGAAGCCATAAGAATTTTCCTTGCTCTTTCTAGCTTTCAGAAGTTCAAAGTATATCAAATGGATGTGAAATATGCCTTTCTAAATGGAGACTTAGAAGAAGAAGTGTATATTGAGCAACCATATGGATTCATCCTTGGAAATGATCCAAAACTTGTATACAGACTTAGAAAGGAACTGTATGGTCTTAAACAGGCTCCAAGGGCTTGGTATTATCGTCTGGACAAATACCTCCATTAATAAGGCTTTTCAAAAGTATCAACAGATAGAAATCTATATATAAAAGTTGATAATGATAAATTGCTAATACTTTTGTATATGTTGATGATATCATCTTTGGTAGCAATGAAGAAGCCATGAGTCAAAACTTTGCTTTGGTGATGCAGAAAGAATTTGAAATGTCTCTACTTGGTAAGCTCAAATATTTCCTTGGTTTACAAGTACAACAAAACAAATATGGTCTCTTTCTATCACAAACCAAGTACCTCAAGCAGATCTTGAATAAATATGGCATGGAAGATTCGAAACCAGTATGTACCCCTATGGTAACAGGATGCAGCCTCAGCACAAATGACGAATCAACAGTCGTACATCAACCAACTTATAGATCCATGATTGGTAGTTTGCTTTATCTAACAGGTAGTCGTCCAGACATCATGCATGCAGTGGGAATAGTTGAAAGATTTCAGGTAAATCCAAAGGAAGCACACCTTCAGGCAGTTACAAGGATTTTCAAATATCTTCAAGGAACATAAAACTATGGCTTATGGTATCCTAGAGACACAGATCTCACACTTCATGCATATACAAATGTAGATTAGGCAGGAAGCGTGGATGACAGAAAAAGCACTAGTGGTGGTGCATTCTTTATGGGTTCCAGATTAGTATCTTGGTTCAACAAGAAACAAAGTTCAATTGCATTATCTATAGTTGAAGCAGAATATGTGGCTACTGCATCTTGCTGTACACAACTCCTTTGGATGATGAAAACATTGCAAGACATCCAAATCACTTGTACTCCACCTATCTCCATTTTATGTGATAATACAATTGTAATTAGTATTTCAAAGAATCCAGTCATGCATTCAAAGACCAAGTACATACCTATCAAATATCATTTTCTCTGCGAACAAGTGCTCGAGAAAAAGGTCAAATTGGAGTATGTTCCCTCCAAGGAATAGGTTTCTGATATATTCACCAAACCACTACCCAGGGAGACATTTGAATACCTCTGACAGAAGCTGGGAGTAGTTGATGCATCATCCTACTGTTAACACTTACCTGTTTTAGAGAAAAGTGGGTGTACGCGAGTTTCATGAAGAGTATCCGCGTACATACACTTGTTTATGTGGATACATTTGTGTATATGTTGGTTTGAAGGAAATCAGTGGGCCAGACTTAGGATGAAAAGAGTCTGATATGGGTCTATCAGTGATCATCTGGCACAGGTTCAGGGGGAGCATATAATGCATTATCATTATTGGCATTATCTTAGAAGATCTTGGTACAATTTCAAAGTTGTTTTTGATTAAGGTGGAACAGGTGCATAGGAAGATCATGGTTGCTGATTGACAGATGCTACTGATGATAGTTGTTGATGACTATCATATTCTTGTCTTAGATATTTCGTCTCTATGTCATATATGTCTTTTATTGTCAAGGTCATGTAACGACCTATTTTATTTCCCCACTATGCTTGGGATGGATGATGTAAAGTTCTTGTGTTATCATGTACAAACTTTTGATGTATCCCCACTTGGTTGGGAGATGGATGTATGTATGAGTCTTTTGTGATAGGAAGGTCATTTATGATGTATAGAGTCATGTTCTTCTTGTAGAACATCTTTTTGCAGACCTTGCCTACAATTAGTGGGAGCATGGACAACACATCAGAACAGAGATTTCAACAAGTACTCAAGGGGAGCATAACCCTTTGCCCTTGATGACAAAGGGGGAGAGTGACTTGGGGTTGCCATCAAGTCCAAAGGGGGAGAGTGACTTGGGGTTGCCATCAAGTCCAAAGGGGGAGATTGTTGGCATTATGACACAGGTTTGGCACTATGGCACAAGTATTGTCCTTGATGGCAACTCACTCAGTAAATCACTCGGCTGACAATTCAGGCTCATAGGTTCTCATAATAAAGAAAAAGGAGATATATGCAGGTTTCCATTGACCAAGCCGCGTATACACGCGGATTTACAGACCAAAAGGCGCGTATGCACATACACGCACTTTCATGCATAGAAAAGCGTGTATAGTTTGGAAAACTTGGATTTTGGCCCTTGGTATTTGGACCTATGGTTTTGGACCATGGTATCTCATCCGAAGTGTTGAACCCAGGTATTTGGACCCAGGTATTGGTTCTAAGTGGTTTTGGACCATGGTATTGAGTAAGGCCTAAGACTATAAAAGGGGAAAGAGATCATTAGGCAAAGGCACTCAAGCATTGAATATCTTATGAAGAGCAAGATCTAGAATACTGGTCATTGGGTTATGGTGCATAGCTGGATCTGAATCAAGGAGGAACCTGAGCATTAGAAGAAGGATAAGTTCTATTGATGGGTCAAGATCTTAAGGCTTGAAAAGAAGTATCTTTGTGTGATTTTGATCTGTTATATTTCACGCATGACTTGATCTATAAATCTGATAATTTGGGTGTGGTTGATGTTTGAATATTTGAAAAGGGTAAATTATCTTTTATAGATTTGTACACAGGTTCAACATAGTAAAAGCATGTATATACACTGGTTCGATAATTCAAAACAGCGTATATGCAGGTTTGCCTTAATATAACAGCGTATGCAAGTAGCTTCTACATATTGAAGTAGCATACATTTCATAAAATATGTTTTAACTGCTTCTGTTTACTGTTGTAGTGTTCTGGGTTCTTGTTGGGTTCTGGTACTGTTACTGTATTCTGGTTACAACATTCAGAGAAGTGATTATGTGATTCAGTTTTAGGTTGGTGCAAAGGAGTTTGGTTGATGCAAATATATTTGATGTTTGATTGATGTTATTGATGGATCTAGTCTGAAAATTTATGAAACGTGGTCCCTGGAAGAAAAGAGAAGGTTGTAGCCTTCTATAGGTTAGCACCTACGTACTAGTACATCAGCTAGTGCAAGAGCTAAGGGGGTTGTAGCTCCCTTCCAGGAGAAGCTGGAGAACAAAAGAAGGTAGTAGCCTTTTGCACGTAGAAGCCTATGTACTGGTATAAGACTGCACCAGTACAGAAATATTGTAAAAAGAAGTTTCTTATTAAAAGAAGATAGAGACGAATTGCAACAAGTGGTTTTCACCCACATTGGGTTTCCACCTTATATCATGTTGTTCATGTGTGCTTCTTATGTGTGATGATCTGTTCTGTTTTACTGCACCTATTTACTGTTCATGTGGTTAATAATGTTCTGATGCACTCATTGATGATCAACTAACTAAGTCATAAGTTTACTGGATATACGCTAGCTTCATTAAACACAATTGCGTATATATGCGGGTATCCTTAAAAGAAGTACCATATATGAATCTGAGTATGAAAATGAAAAAGTGTTTGATTTGCTAATACTGATTCACCCCCCCCCCCCGGCCACCCCTCTCAGTATTATTTCCAACATGAATGCCTATGAAGATGAAGTCTCTTATGCTCCTCATGGTTTTATTCAATCCCCATGTCCTCATAACTATGGATTGTGGACATCCCTATCAAATACCATCTTTAGTCAATTATTAGTGGTTGAAGTTTAAATAAGGCATGTGATAAGAAGGTGAAAGTTAGCATCTTTCAAGCGACTTACAATTATTTTTCACCTACTTTGACCATAATCCTTCTTATGCTTTTTGTAACCAATATTGGACATTCATGTTGTTTTTTAAAATAATATGCTTATTTTGAGAATATCAAGTCAAGTCTACCACATGGATTATAAAAACCATAATTATCTAAAATACTTGTTGATCTATCCACTAGTCAAATCTTGGCTTTGAGCTCCATATTATGAATCCATACAGCACATTTATATAACTTACACATTAGTCATCTTATCTCATCATATACATAACTTGATTCAAAGCATCCACATGATTAAAACTAAAATATTACACTTGCTAAAGGATGCACATATTAAACAAGTATCAGTTTAGGCAGATACAATGAATACAACATGAACTAAAAAGTGGTTGCCAAAGAATAAGTCAATGGGGGAAGAATACTTCAAACTCATTTACTTCATAGATAAGGGGACATCAAATTCCATAGGACATGAAGATAAAACATATTGTAAAAGAAAAAGAAATATAAAATTTGATCTATGTTGAGATAGGAAAAGAGAACACAAAAGATGAGGTGTTGTAGTCTCATTCAACTCCAACTATACAAAAAAAGGATGATTAAAATGACATTTCCAAGCAAAACTAAAATCTAATGGGCATATAATATGGAGGGGACAAACCACAAAATAAATGGAAACAATCCTCTAGGAATATGATATTGTTGGATTGGATCAAATCTGTTGTGAATATCAACTTAATGTAGAGGTATAAACACGAATCTAGAAGGAACACTATGGTCACAAGACATTTAAATTATACCTTGGATATTTTTATCTGACATAAGTTAAAATGAACTCACCTTATTTCCAATGGAAATTCTCCATAAACTAAGTAAAAATAGTGTTGGATGTCATAATTCCACCTAGTTAATGTGAATGTTGATTAAAGGAGTTTCGAAACATTTCAACACGAAAATCATGGATAGCCATTGCATGAGCACAAATTGGAGCTCATGTAGGAGATCCATGTAGACATGGATTATGAGAATAATCATTTTAGTGCAACTCATCCAATACATAAAGTATCTTTAGAATTTTTACCCCAAGTGTTGGTTACCTAAAACATGAAAAAAAGATATGAACCAAAACAAAAAAATTAGCAATTGTGTGAGAAACCATTCTTAATGATGAAGATTATTAGAACAAATGAAATCAAATAAATAAACATAAGTTATAGAGAAATATAATAATGCACTCTAATTAAGTGCAAATTGAAAGATTAAATCTCCTTTTGAAACTACAAATGACAATAACAATAAAAATATAAGGTCTTTGGTACAATAACAAAGTAATCATAGTAAACAAGTTGAAAATATTTAAATGAGAAAGCGGAAGTTAACATCCATTAATAAGAAGACATGACATCATACCAAAAATGTTCGATAAATCTAGTTCTCTTCACTAATTGATTATCTCACATCATAATTCCAAACCCTATTTTGCAAGTAGCATAGGTTTAGGCTATTTTAAGTGGTTTGAGCCACAATAGTTTTCTCTTCATTTATGATAGTATGAAGAAAGGTTTCAAAAGCACTTCCTTCCTTTAAATCTAGAGTAGTCTTCACATCATTCTCAAAAGGAAATTTCATTTGAATATGGAGTAATTTTTATATGAAGGAAATTTCATTTCTAATGGACCGAAAAAGCATTTCATCAAAGTATAATGTTTATTTACATTTCATCAACATTATATGTTAGTTAAAACTTAGAAGGAGAGTGAGAGATGAAATATCTTTATGAAAGTATCAAAAGTGAGAACTACATGCTAATTCTAACAAGATTTTATTTTAACAATACAGGGATATCCATTATTTCTTGATTATATAAACAACTCAATTATTTATGAAAACTTTAACTTCTTAAATATAAATTCAACCATAAACATAAATCTGAACCCATATACATACACATACATATATAAAGTGATCAAAATCCTCATCAACCAAATTGTATCTACATCCAATAAATGTTAACCATAATACTATTCAAAATATTTAATCTCACTTTTCAAGGTCTGCCATCAATTAATATCGCTCTGAAAGAAATTATGAATTAATGAATCAATGTTTATCATTGATTTAAAAAACTTATTTTACAATTCAATATGATGAATAAAGATATTTATCCCTCATCAAAATTGAAATTTTATTCATGTGAACCAAAATAAATTTAAACATCTAAAAATTAAAAAACTAGAAACTAGAGGAGATTCTTCAATTATTTCGGTCATTACCATCCTCTTCAATTTGTGTTAACGCGATGCCTGATTAACGCTTATAATTTCGAATAAGGAGACTTTTAAGTGAACCATCGACAAGAAAAAAAAATACAAATGGTGTATGGAGAGATTCTATATAGAGAGCGAAAGCGTTGATATTCTCCCCCAAAAGTGGCGCTTTTGTTGGCCCTTATTGGGCTGGGTCCACCTTTGTTCTTGATTATCAATTCTTTGGTGGTATAATGGAAGTATAGGTTATGATTTTGAAATTTTTAATTTTTATTTAATGTATTATGTTATGTTTTTTTCATTGGTATTTAAAATATTTAATTTTTTTTTAAGGTGGATAGGATATTATATATTATTATTGGCATTCTTTTTTTTGTTGGTTGGACAATATTTATAATTTCGAACAAAGAGATTTTTAAGTGAATTATTTATAAAAAAATAAATAACAAATGATATATAGAGATTATATACAGAGGAAGTGTTAATATTTTCCCCAAAAGTGGCACCCTTATCGACTTGGGTCTACCTTCTTTCTTGCTTATCAATTGTTTGGTGGTATAATTGAAGTATATATCATGATTTTGAAATTTGAAATTTTTATTTAATAGATAATGTATTTTTTTTTGTGTTTTTTTGTGGTATTTAAAATATCAAACTTTTTTTAGGTTGATAGGACATTATATATTTAGGCCGATAATCCTTCCTTTCGTCGTCTTTTTGTTTCTAATCTTGACAGCTGGCGTGCACATTCAGTGGGAAAATTTCTGTTTCTCCTCAGCAATTTCGATTTCTCCTTAACTTTCTACTCTTCCTGTTTTCTTCCACCATATCTGTCCGTTTTCTGCTCTTCTTCTCTTCCATGCCCATTATTGCCCTGTTGTTCCATGCCCATTATTGCCCTGTTGCAATAATGTTTTTGTGCTCTTCCATGCCCATTATTGCCCTGTTGCAATAATGTTTTTGTGCTCTTCCACTTACTACTGCAATAATGTGTCCCGTTTTTGTTGTGCAATCTGTTGTGCACGACCTAGCCCTCTGTTATTCAGTACACTATTTACACCTCACCTCCGTTTTACTGTTCAGAAATTTCTCACTCAAGTGCTCAAGTATACACTGTTTACACCTCCATTTTACTGTTTCAGAAATTTCTCACTCAAGTGCTCAAGTATACACTGTTTACACCTCCATTTTACTGTTCGGAAATTGTTCACTCAGGTGCACAAAGTTCTCCTACTCAAATTTCAAATTTCAAGTCAGTGCTCTCAAAATGGGTTTTCTGATCCCATTCTCTCTCAGTTTGCTTCCAACGTTTTAATCTTAGTCCAGTGTTTTCTTATGGGTTTTTTTTATGGCAGGTACAACTCTGTTTTCTTGTTCAGAAATCACCCAGGTTCTCAGAATTCACCCAGGTTCTCAGAATTCTTTTGTTTAGTTTAAATTTCAGGTTAGTGCTCTCAAAAATGGGTTTTCTGATCCCATTCTCTCTCATTTTCCTGGTTTTTTCGTGGTTCCTGGTTGTATTAAGTATTTGCTTGGCATCTGCACTCTGAATCTGAATATGTGCGTTAACCTGCGTTAACCTAACATACCTAACATACTCATACTGATGAAATCGTTACCAAGGATATCCAAGGAAATAGTGTGACAAAGAGTACCTTGTTCCAGATTGTAGAGGAAATCTGCACAAAGGGGGTCAGAATCCAAACTTTAAATTCATTAGCCATGGTAGCCATAAGGAGAGATAACCAGATGGATTCCAACATGAAGAAATTAAATGAAATTACATAGCCTCGAAGGAAGATTTACCATTGTTGAAGTGGGATAAGTATGTGTTGAAAGAGAAGACCACAGAGGTTCAAAGAAGAGACCTCCAAACGCCAAGGCTTTCCGTAGGCCGCTCTTCCCCATCTGAAATCCACATCCCTGAAGCCGATTTTGGTAACATCCGAAATCAGAAAGCCCTTCCAATTCCATAAAATCTATCACCGATCGCATATACTGGTCATTCACAGCCGTTTTCCCTTCGTTTATCAATTTCAGAGCGAAAGACAACAGTTTTTTGGCCAGCTCTCCTGCTGTCGTCTTTGCGCATGCAAAGCTGATCTTATTCCCGTAGAAGCCTTTAGGGAGCAGCGGGTGGAATTTCGTTCGAGCGTCCAGGGGAAATATTAAACGAACTTCTTGTTCCGAAGGCAGTTGGAGAGCCCTGGTTCTCAAACGCCACAAACACGCTGATAAAACTTCGAATGTCGGGTGCTTCATGAAGGGTTAGGGTTTGAATGTCTAGGGATAACCATTCGATTACCTCGAGTAATCTGGATCATTCACTAAAACCCAAGAATGCTACCCACCTTACTCCATGTGGCCAACATGTGGTAGAGGGTGTGTGGCAGAAGGGGAGTCGCCATGCAACAACCCAGGTGTACGCCCTTTCCATTATATGTCGGGTGTATGAATGGATGGTGTTTAACAAGTGGAAATGTGATTTAAATACAATAAACAGAGTTAAATACACAGTTAACGACAAATGTCCAAGGTACTTAGGGACAACTATCGTATTAATTTGTTTTAATAGTGCTTCCCTGTTTTACACGCGTTATTGTAATTCTGCGGCAGAAATGACACTCAGATTCTCCAAGCAACTCAGGTCAGTGCATATCACAATATTTTATCTCGATCATTTGGAAGAAATATCCGTGTAGTTATGATGAATTTAAGAGGGGCAGGGGTTCAATCCCATTCATGGAGGAATTTTGCCGAGAAAAGTAGTTTGTAGGGAAATCTTAATGAATTCAGAATTCATGAACCCAATTCATGAAAATTTTAAAACATAATGTCCCCCTTTTTTTAAATTTCATTTTAACTGTTGCGGAATTTCAAGTTGACATGATAAACTATTTTTTGGACCAGTTTTTATTTCTGATTGTTCTCCTACAATGCTGCATGGATAATTTGCATAAAACCTACCGATGAAGGCACCCAAGTTCCATATTTGGTACAGACCAAGGGAACGGAGAAATTGAGACAAGTTCTTTTCTCTAGGGAGAAGTTCTTGCCTCATTCTTGATGATTATCTGCTTTAGATGTTATTCTGTTTCCACTTCTCTCTGCATCTTTGTAAACTAGCAGAGGGAAAATGCTACTCTATTGCCCACTGCGCACTTCTGCCTTGTAGGCACTATTTGTGGGAGCATAAGAATGGGGATAAGATACCCACTAGAGGAAGAGGTCGCTGCTCTTTCTGCCTTGCTGCAATTGCTGTCAATGCATTTCATGGACGATGTTCAATCTAATGAAGCTGTGATAACTGCACGTTGCTCACCTGTGTAATTTACAGATTCGAAATTGTTTGGGCTTTCTATTTTTCTTGTTGTTCAGAGGGAAACCTTAGGTTTGTGGTGGAAGCAACTTAATCCACTTTCTCTTTGCCCCAATTTTCCACTCTCTCTAATTTCCTTCTCGAGGAAGGGAAACCTGGTGGAAAAGTGAAAGTGGCATTCTCAGAAATATTGTTGAGCTCTATCATATGAGATTTCGTTGAACTTTCTAGGCCTCTAGAATCTACAATTGTATAGGATGTTGCAGTTCAAGTTTGGCTTAATATCATGTGTAATGCTTTCTATAGATTTAGCTACAATACCTTGCAGCACTGAAAAATGTTTTTTTGGATCGTCAAATTGATTTAAGATGGGATTATACAAGGAGTTAACCAAGCACCATAGGGCAATACACCACTACAATATAGTGATTTGCGAATAAATTTGAATATATATGTTCGTTAAAACTAAATGCACATAAATCTCTGTACACATTTAAATGTTAAATAGTTTTTTTCCTCCAGGAAAGAAATTGGTGGCCTCCCTCTCAGCCTGAAGGCAAGAGTGAGGTTGCTGGTACCAGGCTAGTCCACATACAAACTCTATTTAGTCAAGTGGAACTGTGGAAGGGCTTTATCTGATTCTCATAACACTTGGGACAAGAGGTGTGCAAAGGGTAAATTAAGTGAGCGAAATACATGGCAAATGCCTGGAAAAAAGGAGTGTGTGAACTTTCAGATTCAATAGCTCTACCCTTTCATGCATCAGAGTCACAAATTTATTGAAAGCTATACATAGTGTTTGAATAGCGTGCTTGTCATATGCAATGACCACTATTCGACATATGTTTGATGGCCTATATTCTTACTTATATATTTAATTTCTGTAAGCCAACTATGCATATTAGCTCAATAGATTTGAGTATTTTCCCTCTACTTATTCGCCCAACTCTGCAGTCGATGGAGTAGCGATTATACATCATTCACAGTCAGATTCTCCAAGCAACTGAGGTCAGTGCATATCACAGTATTTTATCTCGATCATTTGGAAGAAATATCCGTGTAGTTACGATGAATTTAAGAGGGGCAGTATTCCCTTGCACTTTTAATCTTTATACGCCGATTATCTCCAGGGTTCAATCCCATTCATGGAGGAATTTTTCCGAGAAAAGTAGTTTGTAGGGAAATGTTAATGAATTTAGAATTTATGAACCCAATTCATGAAAATTTTAAAACATAATGTCCCCCTTTTTTTAAATTTCATTTTAACTGTTGCGGAATTTCAAGTTGACATGATTTTGTATGTGCAATCAAGCAAATCCATTTGATTGCAGGGGAATTTATGTCGGGACATCTAGCTTGGGAACATAAATAAATGAGATTAAGCTCTGCATTGTGTGGTTTGTTATTGTTCATTTTTGAAGTTGTGTGTGGTTTATTTATCCTAATTGTTGTGTAGTTTATTGCCTAATAAGGGAAATGAGTCGATGTCTATACAGACAACGCTTTTCTTTTCTTTGGGGCAGGCAGACATGAATGAATGAGCCTTAACTGTTCATCCTACTTTGGAGGAATGTGATTTGGAGAGTGCCCCTGGTCTGAAATTGTGAGTGGGTGAACTGCGGCGAATGATAATTCGTACGTGGCTGACCGCCCATGTAATGTGGGTAATTAATCTTGTTTAGGTGCATGTTAGTTCAACGAAGTTTGGATGTTTTCCAATAAGAACTGGAAATCTGGGGATGTTTTCATAGCATGGAAGCCCACAAGATATGTGCAACTTCAGCTATAGATCAACACAAGGATATCGTTTTAAAAAGGATTCTGATAAATAACTAGCATTATTTTTACAAACCTTAATGCAGACCAAGGCCTACTAATATGAGCCACTTATAAAATATTATTACAAAGCCATAAGGAGTCCAGTCTGGGTGAAGGAGATGCTCAACTGTCATGTCTAGTACTGACTTGAGTTGAGTTTGGCCAAATATAATATTAATATAATATTAAAAAAATTATAACAGAATTTAATATTCCTCATCAATAAATTAAAAGCAACGATGTAGCCCTCAAATATCTTTTTGAGCTGGCTGCCCAACGTCACTTCAATAGCAGCTCTCTCTTTTATGCTTAAAATGCCAAATTTCGGTGGTGATTAAAAAGATTGAAAAGAAAGAAAACTACAAACTGAACACAAGCAATTACAATCAGATTTCTAGACCATGGCTTTTCCATTGGGCACATTTCGTCTAGCCTAAGACAATATTTTATTATATCAATGAAATGGATTGCTCAATCTGTGAACTTGCCTACGAGCAGTCCAACCTGTGCCTTATATGAAAGGTCAGGACTATTGTCAAGAGTAGCCACAGTTTGGAAACTATAGGAAATTTTAAGGGAGTTTTGGGCATAGAGCATGAAATATTAATATGACTGAAGGACAGTTGTATCTTCTATGACCTGCCACATCTTTTTGCCATTGTTATTTTGCTGCATATTTTCTTGATTCCACGTGGTTGATTTTGACTTGGTTTGCTTCAGCTGTGTGTCTCAACAGGTTTCAAACTGTAGAGATACTACACTATCAAGGAGAGATGGCAATGAAGTTAAGGGAATGCTATACTCCTGACACACCATAGGGAATGAATAGTATAAAATATGATCACCTCATTAGGTTTTATGGGTTCGTAGGGTTAATTTAGTCTTATAAGCTGTACCAGGTTAGATCCATTTTAAACATGGATTTATCAAGTGTCAAGATGGATGAAATCTTTAGAGGTGTAACCTTTTCAAATTTAATGAAAAGTTTTGTAACTTAAGGGATTTGATCCTTCTAAACAGTGGAACACTTGACGAACTCAGCACTAAGATGGATATAGGCTAACGTGTGTATGCATACAGACATGTATGTTGCTTTTAATTTATTGATGGGGAATTTTAAATTTTGTTATAATTTTTTTAATATTATATTTGGCCAAACTCAACTCAAGTCAGTATTAGACATGAAAGTTGAGCATCTCCTTCACCTGGACTGGACTCCTTATGGCTTTGTAATAATATTTTATAAGTGGTTCATATTAGTAGGCCTTGGTCTAGATTAAGGTTTGTCAATTTATTTTCATAACCGCAGAGTTTTCTTATAATATAGAGGATTAGTGGACAATTATATCTTTTATATTCATTGTGTTTTAGCTCAGAGGAATTGTACCTTATATTTATGTGACTTAGTGCAGGCAGCCATATAAAGTGCCCACATTTAGGGTAGGACCAAAAAACAGAAATGTCATAAATGCTAATGAGTATGGAGACCTTTAGCATTAGCCGATATGATAAGTATTTGCAAATAAATTCAACAGTTCTAATTTGTTCACGAGACCTTAAAGTATGCTTTAGGACCATGCAATATATGCAAAGGAATTCATCTCACCAAATAGATTGGTAACAACGCCCTATGTGTATCCACTTTGGCTACCGTGAAGAAGGTAGATTCAGCCTTTATAAAAGGTCTGCAAAGGGTAAATTAAGTGAGCGAAATACATGGAAAATGCCTGGACTGAAGGAATGTGTGAACTTTCAGATTCAATAGCTCTACCCTTTCATGCATCAGACTCACATTTTTATTGAAATTTATACATAGTGTTTGAATAGCATGTTTGTCATATGCAATGGCCACTATTTGACATATGTTTGATGGCTTATATTCTTACTTATATATTTAATTTTTGTAAGCCAACTATTCATATTAGCTCAATAGATTTGAGTACTTTCCCTCTATTGAGGATAGCATTGAATATTCTCCAACAAATTTTCTAATAGTTTTAGAGAAGATTAATGAAAGTGATTCCCTATAATGTGCAAAACTGCACAAGCACAGTGAGTACAACTGAATATAGCATAATAATAAAAAAAATTGTGGATTGTTCAGAAAATAGTTAAAATATCATGAATTATGCACAAGATTCACAAAAGAAGCACACTGCTTCCAAGTGATGGGTCTCACACTGCCTGCCCTAAATGTGGGCACTTTATGTGGCTGCCTCCAAGGCCTACTAATATGAACCACTTATAAAATATTATTACAAAGCCATAAGGAGTCCAGTTAGCCTTTAAAAGAGGTCTGCAAAGGGTAAATTAAGTGAGCGAAATACATGGCAAATTCCTTGATTGAAACCCATCTCTTAATGGGTTTTACATTGTGTAAGAAACATGTGGATTTTTCCTGCAAGGATTGCATATCATGTGCAAATAGAATATTGCTGAAAGGATCAGTATTAGGCATGGCTAGCAAATGTTCCTATTTCATACATGTTTTAAAGGTACTGTAAGACTATAAGGATCTTTGAGTCGCTTGAGGTACTTCCAAATTTGCACAATATGTACCTTGTCACCGAATCTTATTAACAGACATTTTGTTAATGTGGTCTACCTTGGGTGGTTAATGTGAGAGGTTTTTCTCCTCCCCCTCTAGGTTGTGCCCTTATTATTGTTTCACCATCAAAAGTTAGCCTTGTTAGATTAGATTCCGCATTCACATCACATCTTCTTTTACTAGAATTTTGTGTTGTGGTGAATTTGATGAATTGCAGGTACTACTATCACAGGAAAAAGAATCCCCCTCTTAATATTATGGAGACAGCCTTGACAACGAATGCCATTCCTCTGTTGTTGAATGGTTCTAGTGAGATTCAACCCCTACAGATAATCGATGTTGGTTCTATTTCCTCATTAAAAACAACATCCTCACACTTCCACATTACTCTATCTGATGGAACACATCAACACAAGACTTTTCTACCATCCGCATATAGCCCACAAGTTGTATCTGGAGACATCCAAATTGGCTCGATAATTCTTCTTAAAAAAGCTTCTTGCACGGTGCTTCAAATCTCCTCGTAAGGCCCAACATTTGAAGTTACACTCTTTTATTTTTTTCCGTCTAAACACTTCTTGCATTGCAAAAAGGAAAATGGAATCATCATTAATTCATTTCTCATTTGTTTACATAAGGTCCATCCGAGTGGTTGAGCTTGAAGTTGTGATGCGCTCAACAACATTGACGAAGGACTCATCGACACTACTACATGCAAAGGCAGGTACATCCCAGTTTATCTCTTCATTAGCAGAAGATACCTTGCCCTCTGTAGTTACTCCACCAATTACGACAACAACTACAACAATTCCATTCACGGCACTCAGTCCTTACCGAAAATATTGGTCAATCCAAGGTAGAGCATCTGCAAAAACATCATTGAAGACTTACAACAATGTGCGAGGCTCATGAAAAGTTTTTGGATTTGACCTTATCAATCGTGATAAGGAAGAGATCCACCTTTTTGCATTTTTTGAATTGGCTGAATCTCTTTACAATCTAATTCAAGTTGGGCAACTATACATGTTTCAAATGGCACAGTGAAAGAAGCAAATCCAAACTACAACCACCTCAAGAAGAAATGGGAAATTTACTTGTTTGATGCTTCCACTATCAATCCATGTCCCATAGATGATCCAATGTTTCCTTACTAGATCTTTCACTTCAAGACTATTGCTGAAATAAAAAGTGCAAGTCCAAATACGAATGTGGATGTCATTGGTGTTGTTACCTCCACTTCACTTGCATCAACAATTCGACGAAAAGACGGAAGTGAAACATTAAGGAAAACACTCATATTAAAAGACAAGTCGGGTTTTAGCATTGATGTAACATTATGGGGAGACCATTGTGACTATATAGGACAAAACCTTTTTGAATTCTACTCTTTCGACAACCCACCAATCCTTGCAATCAAAGGAGGTCGTGTATCTGAATTTAATGGCACCACAATAGGGACAATATCAACAAGCACTCTCATCATAAATCCACAAGTTGAAGAAACTCACCAACTACATGCATGGTTCCATGAAACAGGTTATAGCTCTTCTTCTCCATCTTTGAGTAGAAACTATGGTGTTGCTTCGAAACGTGCCCTACCACGAAAGACATTTCATGAAATTGCTGGCATGCAAACCTCCGATAAAGCAATATGGGTTTCAGTTCGTGCAACAATAACTGCTCTTCATATGGACGACTTCTACTTTCTAGCATGTCCATTAGATTTCAATGGAAAACAATGCATGAAGAAGGTTGTGGAGCATTCTAACAATCTTTGGCATTATACAAAATGTAACGGCGACTTCCCAGAATGTGACTACCATTACAAACTTAAAATTGATCTACATGGCCACACCAGGCACCTACAGAATGTCACAACTTTCAATGATGCAGGAAACGAGCTCATGGGCATCACGACAAAAGACCCGTTCCTTCTTTCTATCGAACCAACTGATCTGCAAGAAATTTATGGCCAAATTTTAGGACGTTGTTTCCTGCTAACACTTTCCATTAAAGCAGATTACTTCAACGGTGTTCAACGCTTGCAACCAATACTGATCAATTCAGAAGAAATTCAATATGCCTCTGCATGCAAGGAAGCACTCACTGACATTCAAGCAATGTCCACTTCAAAACGACCTATTGTTCGCCGCCTTTGAAATGTTTTTTAGGGTCTCTTCTAACACTATTGTTTGTACATAAACAAACATTTCCGCACAACTCATTGTTTCATATTGTTGTAAATTATACACCCATGTTATTATGATGCACACTGTCGCTGCAAATACTCTCTTCCAGTTATTCCAAAATATGTATGTTTACCCTTTTCATTTTACATAATATAGATATCAACATTTGTAAAGAGTTACTACATAAGTTTCCCATTCGTTGTTTACATGCTATACATTGATCTCTTGCTTGCTAATCTATTCATGCTATCGTTCAAACTTGTCAAAAAAAATGAAGAAGAAGGGAGCAAAATATTGGTTATCTTGCTTCTCTCCTCTCAATAATAGATGCCAAAATAACATATGATTTTATAGTACTCCTAATTGCATGTTTTTCCTTCTACCTAATCTACCTACCTTCACCGATGTTGAAATAAAAAAAATTAATTCTATGTTCAAATAAAAAAAGTTAATTCTAAAACTTGTAATACATTCTCCAAACATGCACTACTCGTTTACGAAAACTAACAATAATTATTTGTACTTGTTTAGATATTCCAAAAAACAATCAAAATGCGGACAAAAATGAGCGGCGACGTCTTCTTTATGCACATAAAAAGGATAGACTAAATGCACGACAACGACTACTTTATGAAAATCGCAACAACCCTACTACTTCCTCTACATCCCTTCCCACCAAAAATGCTCTCCCAACTATACAAACCAACCCATCTTACATTCATCAAATCCAATATGACCCTCCCCTTAATGAAGAACACCGTCGCTTTCGAGAAAGGATTGATGGACTTTCTACCATGCATGTTTCAACAATATGCAAGGAATCATACCCAGGAATGAAAACAAAGCTTTTCCACGATATACTTTCTTGTTTTCGTTGTGCATCATCTAAATCTACCAATCGTTTTTCTGAGCTGAACAACATGAACCTTGGAGAACAACCCTATGTCCTTCAGCAGTTAACACAAGTTGAAAAATTCTCATTGTACATGTCAACCACATTCTACAAGTCACTCATGCCCGTGGTGGTCAATACAAATATAGTGGCCATACAATTATCTTCCCTCAAGACATCACCACTGTTTCCAAATACTTACCCCGAATGATTTCTGACTTAGACATCCTCATTGTGAAAAGGCAAAATCCATTTGAAAAGGCTTACGAATTCTTCATTTGCAAATCACGTGTCCTTGTAGCCCTTGAATACAAAATAAAAAATGACTCTAACTACTGTGATGTTCAATTCAATTCATCTGCAATTTTTGCGCTACCAGATCACCCTACAGATATTTCTTCTCTTCTCCATAATGTAACCACCTCCTCTTTTGAACCCCATCAAACCACTACTGATTCTACTTATGATACTGATGTCATGCTACCTCCATTAGAAATCCAACCCTCTTCTTTCGTTCCAGTACTCCCAAATTCATGTACTGAGCTTGAGCACATTTGTAACTATTTGCACTTGACCCATTCAAATTCAACAAGCTCTATCGATTGGCCTCCAATATCTTTAACAACTATAAATATATACAACACCATTGGCCTCTTTTCCATGGCATTCCCCACAATCTTCCCTACAAGCATTGCAATGATCATGCAACCAAGACTTACAAAATTTGAGATGCATGAATATGCTTTACACTTGCTGCACTACCATGATAACTGATTTGGCCAATACCCAAGATTCCACTACTATCTTTATAACATTCTAATGTGCCACTGTAGCCAAGCAACTGCTAGTGTTTTCGTGAAGAAGTACGTCGAGAACAACTTGCCAACAACGGTTTCAGACCTATGCTAGTGTCTTCGTGACTCTCCAGATTCAAGATTGCCAGAGAAAATAATGCGGTTTAGTTCAGCCCTACAAGGAACACGGTCTTTCTGGAACAAACGACAATCTAAGCTGTCTGACATGATCAAGCAAATAGGAAGCTCGACATTCTTTTTCACTCTCAGCGCAGTTGATACTAAATGGCATGACTTGCACATGATCATGCCTACCAGTGTTCCTTCCAATTCAGTCAACCACTTCCAATGGAAAATTCAAAACATAATTAAAAACCCACATCTAATAGCCCAATATATGCATTGTAGATTTACAATTTTCCTCGAAGAAATCCTGCAAAAAGGCCTCCATGCAGTAGACTACTAGTGCAGGTATTATTTAATATCCATTTCCCTCTACATTAATTTTATACATTGCATATATATGTATTAACCAAATGTAACCTTCATATTATATTCAGATACGAATGGAAACATAGAGGATCCACACACATTCATGGCTTCCTCTGGCTGCAAAATGCACCAAACATGGACACACTTGACTGGGACAATGCATTAGAAGTTGCTAATGCATAGAAATATTTCGACCACTACGTAACTACCTGGAATCCACGTCAAGCAGAACACCGAAATATTCCACTTCACCAATCAACAATTCATAACCCATGTCTTCTTGATACAACATCAATATTCACGTCCAATCAGTCTGAAGACTATACAGAGCTCGTCAACTACATTCAACGTCATACAAAGTGTCATGAATCTTCTTGTCTTCGCAAGAAAGACAATGTACTTAGCTGCCGATATGGAGTACCGTGGGAGTTGAAGTCCACTTCTTCACTTTTCATTGATGATAAAGGTCATAAAACCTACGTCCCTGCTCGCAATGATGAAAGATTGAATATTCACAATGCCAATATACTCTCTATTTGGAGAGAAAATGTTGATTGCCAACTAGTCCTTTCTTGCCATGTTGTGTTGAAATATATTTCAAAGTATGCAGCAAAAGCAGAAACAAGATCTGAGAGCTACCGTCAAATGCTATCACAACTATCACAAAGTGCCATTCCAGAAGCACCTACTATTGCTGTCATCTGAAAACTCCTTACAGAAACCATTGCAGATAAAGACGTTGGTGCACAAGAAATATGCCATATGTTACAAAAGCTACCTCTCTCTCTTTGTAGTCGTACATTTCATTCTTTGAATGTCAACAAGATTGTTTTCAAACATGTTTCACAAGATACTGAGAATCCCAGTTCAACACCAAACTTTATCCTTGCATATATGAACATGTCTGTCTCATTAGAATCACCGCCCCTCCTTGAAGCTGCACGCTCGTGGTCATATTCTGCCCAGCAGAGAAAAAACCAATGGAAACACATATTCCCTCCAATGATTGTACATGTCTTGCCCCGTTACAATGTCATTCCTTCCTCTGATGATCCTTCTTATGCCACCTTTTGTTGGAGTGAATTACTATTGTATTTCCCCTTCTGAACACTCCCCAATGATATTGGTTCAACTGATGCAGAAATTATTGCACACTGGGAACAAAAAAAGGGTACATATACACCATGGCATGTCCATCGAGAAATTGAGAACCCACAAACCCCACATACTGAAGATCAAACTACCCCACACACCCCTCCTGATTCCATGCAGATGAATGAATGGCAAATCCTCTCTCAGCTGCACCCAGGTTACAATATTGCAATTGATGACCTCGACATGATTGGCTACCGCGACTTCGATGCCAACCACAATTGGTCACATAATACTATCCCTCCCCACTTGCAAGAAACTGCCATAAATTTCATTGAATTCAACTGCTCAACCATTCAAAACCAACATCATTCTTTTTCCAACCTTCCCCAAGATCACACATTATCTCCTACCCAAAACATAGCTTTTACCACTATTTTTTCACACTTTAAAACCCCTTCGCCAAAACCCCCACGCAAAATCATCATACAAGGAACAGCTGGGACAGGAAAATCCCATTTGATTAAATGCCTGCACCAAGCATTTGTGGAAAACTCACCAGCAAACAAAAACCCTTTGTTGTTACTTGCACCAACTGGCGTTGCAGCTTTCAACATAAATGCCCTCACAATTCACTCTGCCCTTTGTATCCCTATCCAAACAATGCATCCTCTCGAAGGCCAACCACTCCTACAACTGCAAGAGCAACTCCGTCATGTAGAATACATTCTCATTGATGAAATGAGCTTCATTGGTCCCAAGATGCTTTCTCACATTGACGATCGTCTAAGAGAGGCATTCCCTCTTCACTGAAATGCACCATTTGATAACGCTCAACTGTCCTTGTCGGAGATTTAGGCCAGCTACTACCTGTAAAAGACATTCCTTTATAGGCTGGGACATCACATGGCACTGTACTTTGGCGCAGCTTCGACATATTCATAACACTTTCAACCGTTTTCCATCAACAAGGAGCTAGCCCGTCCTAGGTTGCTTTCCGGCAAATACTCACAAATCTCAGAAATGGAATATCTACACTTGAAGATTGGCAACACCTAATGTCAAGAACAAGTTCGTCTCTTACACATGAAGAGAAACGCACATTTGAAGAATCCATGCACCTATATGCAACAAACAACTCAGTTGTCTTGCATAATAGGAAAATGCTTAAAAAATTGAACATCCTAGTAGCGCTTTGCTCTACAGAACAACAAAGGCAGAAAACTCCTACTACAACAGAAGATGAGCATTTGCCTGCAAAAGTGCTCTTATGCAATGAACAAAAAGTTATGCTCACCAACAACTTATGGGTACATGCAAGCCTCATCAATGGCGCACTTGGGAAGGTCATCTCAATATTTTATTCAATTGGCTCAAAGCCCCCAGAATTACCATCCTTCGTGGTTGTCGACTTTAGACAATACAAAGGAACACCATGGGACATTTCACACCCAAAATATGTACCCATTTCTCCCATCACAAGGGGTACACACTGTCAGATACCACTTCAAAGATAAAATATGAACAGAATTGAAAAGAAAGAGATGTAGCTCTCAGGTGTGGCCCGCACCTGGGGGTTACACTCACAAAACTTGAGAGATCACTCTCGTCCACTTTATTCTTCAATCAATCAAAAGATTACATCATTAAATACAATACTAGGAAATAGGAAGTTGCACTCAAATCCCATAACTATAGGAACTAATCCTAAACTAGGGAGAAAGTTACAACAACGTAACTATTTTCTCCATTAATATCAAAATAATATTAATTATTCTCAACTCCCCCCCTTAATGGAGAAAGGGTTCTCCTGGGCTCCTAGCATTTTTCTAAACAATTCAAATTTCACTCGTGCAAGAGGCTTTGTAAAAATATCAGCCACATTGTCACAAGTTTTACAATATTCAACAGCAATTTCTTTTGACTGTATTTTCTCTCTAACAAAATGGAACTGAGTGTCTATATGTTTGGTGTTTTTGTGAAACACTGGATTGTATGCTAATTTGATGGTGCTCTGGTTGTCGCTTTTGATAGAAGTGGGTTGCTTCTGTTCTTTTCCTGCATCTTTGAGAAGTCTCTTCAACCAGATCGCTTCACATGTTGCTGCACACAATGCTTGATACTCAGCTTCACATGACGACAAAGCTACAATACTCTGTTTCTTGCTGCTCCATGCTATGACCCCGGAACCTATGTTGAATGCATAACCTGTGATAGACCTTCGATCATCCAGGTTACCTGCCTAGTCTGAGTCTGAAAAACCTGCTAGAGTAACATTAGATACATCAGTGTATAAAATACCAAAATGAACAGTACCACAAAGATACCTCAACACGCTTTTTGCTGCTGTCCAGTGACTTTCACGCGGTTTCGACATGAATTGGCTCAACACACTAACTGAGTATGCCAAGTCAGATCTGGTTTTTGTAAGATATATTAGGCTGCCAACCAGCTATCTGTACATTGTGGCATCTACCTCCTTAGTGCCATCATCACTACTCAATTTCAGATTTTGCTGCAAAGGTGTCGCTGCTGATCTACACCGATCCATCCCAAACTTTTCCAGCAGATTTCTAGCATACTTCCCTTGGGTAAGAAAAGTTTGCCCAGTATCTCTGAATACTTCTAATCCCAGACAATAGTTAAGGGTTCCGAGATTTTTCATCTCAAATACTTGTGCCATGAGCCTTTTGATTCCTCTAATTAAGTCATCTGCATTTCCTGTTAGAATCATATCATCCACATATAGAGAAATCAAAATAATCTGCCCCTGATTATTGTACTTGGTATACAAATTTGGGTCATTTAAGCTTCTTTGGAAACCATGATATATAAAGAAAGAATCAACCTTTTCATACCAAGACCTGGGAGCTTGCTTTAAACCATATAAAGCCTTTTTCAACCTACAAACAAGCTGTTCCTGCCCCTGCTTTACAAATCCTTCTCGCTGTACTAAGTAAATTTCTTCTTTTAAATCACCATTTAAAAATGCAGATTTAACATCTAGTTGGTGTAATTCCCAATTACATTTAGTAGCTAAAGCAATAAGTAATCTGATTGTATTTAGCTTTGCTACAGGTGCAAAAGTATCATCAAAATCAATTCCTTCCTGCTGTGATTATCCTTTTGCAACCAACCTAGCTTTTAACTTATCTATACTTCCATCTGCATTAATTTTGGGTTTAAACAGCCATTTACTTCCTATAGGTGTTTTGTTTTTAGGCAGCTCTACTAATTCCCAAGTATTATTTCTAAGAATTGATTCCATCTCCTCATTCATTGCAGCTCTCCATTCCTCAAATTGACTAGCTTCTTTATAATTAGAGGGCTCTATAATGTTCAAAAACTTTGACATCAACGCATAGTTTCTCAACTTCAATGGTAATTGAGTCTTCCTACCTGACCTCCTTGGTAGGGGACTTACCTCAAATTTGTTTTCCTCTGCAATAACTGGGCCTGCTTTTTCATCTTCTTGTTGTTCTTCTTCATTCTCTTCTTTCTGCTCCTGTTCTTGCTCCCTTTCATCCTCGCTACTTTCCTCCAACAGCAATGGAATGTGCCAATCATCTCCAACATCAGCTTTCCTTTCTTGTACCTGTTCATGAAAGACTACATCTCTACTTGCAAATGTCTTACGAGACTCAAGATTGAATAGTTTGTATGCTTTAAACTCTGTTCCATAACCAACAAGGATACATTTTACTGCCTTAGGGTCTAGTTTCTTTCTATCAGCTTTGGGTACATGTGCAAATGCCTTTGACCCAAAGACTCTTAAGTGGTTTACTGCTGGTTTAAATCCATATAAGGCTTCAAAATGGGTTTTGAAGCCAAGAAACCTAGTAGGACTTCTATTTTTCAAATATACAGCAGTATTTATCGCTTCTGCCCAAAAATATTAGATAGACCTTTACCTTGCAGCATGCTCCTTGCGCACTCTACCAAGGTTCTGTTTTTACGCTCTGCAACTCCGTTTTGCTGTGGTGTGTGCGGTACTGTATACTGTTGAACAATCCCGCGAGATTTGCAGTATTTCATGAATTCCTTTAATTTGTATTCGCCTCCTTGATCAAATCGGAGAATTTTAATACTTTTTCCAAACTGTTTTTCCACCAAGGTTTTGAAATCTATAAAACATTGGAAAGTCTGACTTTTCTTGTTTAAAAAATAAACCCATGAATACCTAGTGCAATCATCAGTAAACAACAAAAAATAGTATGCTCCCCCTAGCGACCTTGTCTGCATGGGACCACATACATCAGTGTGCACTAGCTCTAAGATTTATGTTTGCCTCCTTCTATCATGCACAGGGAACTGTTCTCTGTGCATCTTTCCTAAGGCACAACCATCACAATTTAACTGAATGTTATGAAAGATGGGGAGACCTTCGACCATACCTTTCTTTTGTAACAACATGAGATCCTGCAGATTTAGATGACCAAACCTCTGATGCCAGAGTTGTTCAGCTGTCGACTCTCCTGCAACCATGGCTTGCTTTGATATACTTTTTGCATCCAATCTGTATAGGCTTCCAACTCGCATGCCTGTTGCAACAATTTCATTCCTGCAATCCTTTATCACACAGTGAGTCTTGAAGAATTCGACATGCATATATTGATCAGCCATCATGGATACATATATCAGGTTTTTCTTTATTCCAGGTACATATAAAACATTTGAAAGGTGACTAATTTTTCCATTTGGTAACTTAACTGAAATCACCCCATGACATTTAATCTGATATCCATTATCATCCCCTAGATATATTTTTTATCCGTTTATAATTTTCTCAAGACTATCAAAAAATTCCTTATTACCTGTCATGTGAGAGGATGCTACAGAATCGACATACCAGATGTCATCTTCATTTGATACTGAAAGGGCATAGTCGACTGTGAACAATCGAAATTCATGACTGAAGTCTTCTTCTTCAACAAAATATCCTCTGTGTTTTGGATTTACCTGTCTCCTCCTTGCCTCATCAGCCTGCTTCTTATAATAACAATCTCTCTGTATATGACCCTTCTTTCCACAATAAAAGCATTTCTTTTCAGAATGGTTTGCAATCATACCTTTATGACATTGATGTTTATGTGTTGTTCCTCCTTTCTGGACTGATTGCTGCTGTGACTGCTTCCCTTTAGATAGTCGTCGTTTTGCCACCAGCGCGAGATCGTCACTTTGGGGGTTCAGATTCAGGTTCTGCCGTCGCTCTTCCTCTTGCTGCAAGATCGCAGTGAGATCATCAAACGTGGGTGTTTTCTCCCTTGCCGAGACTCCAGTGATGAAGGTTTGGAAATCATCACGCATCCCATTCATTGTAATTGCAACAAGATCTTCATTAGCCACCGCCACTCCAATGGCCCCCAATCCGTCTTTAACATCCTTAATTCGCGCGAAAAATGCAGTAGCAGACTCCCTTTCGTCCATCCTCATTGAAAATAGCTTGCTTTTCAGAGCCAAAACTCTGTTTGCATTCTGGGTCTCATACAGACTTTTTATTTTCGTCCAAATCTCTGCAGACGTTTTACAGCCTCTGATGTGTGCAATGACATTGTCTTTCACAGACATCTTCAACAAGACTTTGGCCTTGTTTTCTCGTTTTTCCTAGTCTTCCTTTTGTGTGGTTGCAGTCGACTTCTGCTCATCACCTGTCACTATAGTCCAAGCATTCGCACCTTCGAGCAAGGTCTGGATCTTAAACTTCCAATTCGTGAAGTTAGACCCGTTGAGTTTACCAGATTCGTTAAGGTAAGATTCCATCGTATTACTCATTGTGAATCCACTTAACAATAACAAAAACAATACCTGTCAGATGGATCTGTCACCTCTGCCACCGATCTACAGTGTCTGGCACTCTCGCTCCAATGAGCAAATTCAGCGTTTTCAACACAGCGGAAACAATGATCTGATCACAATTGATCTGATCCACCTCTCCCGGATTGATCTGCCACTTCGCCGATCCTGCTCTCCCTGCAGATCGCCAAACGAAGTCGAGGTTTCCTGCAGATCTCCTCTTGCGCTCTCCCTATTTGTCTCTCCCGGACGGATCTGCAACTCCGCCGATTTGCACCGTTTGCAAACCGCCAAACGAAGTTCACACTATCACAGATCCCCTTGGCAAAACCTCGAGCGAAAAATCCGCGCTAATTAAAAAATCGGTGTAAGTATCTTAATTGGCGCGACTTTCCCGGTAAAATCCCACGCTAATCGGGTTTTCTGGCGCTTTGTCGCGATTTATCCCTTAAAATCCGCGCTAGTTCCTCTTCTGGCGCGACTGTCAGCGCAAAATCCGCGCTAATCGGCCTTTCCACTCAGAAAAAAAAAAATTCCGAGTCCGAGCGAGGTGTTCTGCAGTCCACCTGCTCAATTGAGCACACAACTCTCGTGTACAGACAACCACAAAGGCACTTCAAGCCACACAGGCTATTCCAGCCACACAGGCAATTCCACCACATAGGTGGCAAAAGATCAGGCTCACTCAAGCTGAGCTCTGATACCAAGATAAAATGTGAACAAAATTGAAAAGAAAGAGATGTAGCTCTCAGGTGTGGCCTGCACCTGGGGACTACACTCACAAAACTTGAGAGATCACTCTCGTCCACTTTATTCTTCAATCAATCAAAAGATTACATCATTAAATACAATACTAGGAAATAGGAAGTTGCACCCAAATCCCATAACTATAGGAACTAATCCTAAACTAGGGAGAAAGTTACAACAACGTAACTATTTTCTCCATTAATATCAAAATAATATTAATTATTCTCAACTTTCAAATGGCATGGGCTTTAACGATACACAAGTCACAAGGAATGACATTAGACAAAGCAACAGTAGACATCGGCACCAAAGAATGCCAAGGGCTAACATTCACTGCAATTTCAAGAGTGCGGTCATTGGCAGACATTCACATCAATCCAACATTCCCATTCTCACACATTGCACAAATGCACAAGAATCCATATCTTAAGCGTAGACAGCAAGAGGAATCATTGCTCGCATCAAAATCTATTCAGGAGAATACACTCTAGCCAATTGTACAACCTGTCTTCCAGAATTACCCACATGGTAAACACCACTCACTACATAACCAAATTTCACATACATTTGCTTGCTATTACATTTAACCTCATATGATTTTATATTGGTTTGGAATCATTTATTTTATTTCAAATATTCAAACAAAATCGTCAAACACATCCATTGTCACTTACAATGTTTCCTTTTTGGATGGCAACAGGTATGGATACAGGCTACCTACGAATGTTGTATGAGTATTGCCAAGAAATTCAGCAACAAGAACTTACATTACAAGATATGCAAACAAGGATCTTGCCCCAACAATCATTGCCTCTTTACCGTTTGCGCCCAACCATTGAGTTGTTAAAGAAAATAAGAAAAATACTTAAGATAACAATTCACATCCATGAAAGGGATGCACACAGGAAAATGCGGCATCAATTGCAGGAACAACTCGCACAGTTTGGCACCACAATAAACACTAATTGGTGTTGCCGATGCCATGGCCCATCATGCATATATGATTAGCTGCTCATTGTCAATTACATCTATATGTGATAGAATGCTTTTATTGTACATATGTTTAGAAGCCAACAAATACTTTCATTGTATATATGTTTAGTTATAACCTACCAAACACATCTCTATGTGTAGACCATATGTTAAAGTGAAATGCAACAGTCATGCTCCTAATGTTCAGTTCACTCATCAGTGGTGTTTTCCCCCGTTGAAAAAGTTTCACTTGCTTTAATACAACTTTTATGCCTTCAAAGACATGTTCTCGGTACTCTATTAAAGGTTTTATATGGTATTGGTACCCCTCTGCTTATTGTCATGCTTTCTTGTAAAATGTCTTCTTGTTCTTTTCTATGTTCTGCAGACTTACCTAATAATTGCTTTCATTTACTACTAGAACAATGGTACTATATGAAGCTAAAGCTGAGCTACTCTGTTTCCAAGTAAAAAACAACATTATTTTTATCTTTTCATGACCTGTACAAGAAGTGCATTGTTCTATATGAAGCTAAAGCTGAGCTACTCTGTTTCCAAGTCAAAAATCAACATTATTTTTATCTTTTCATTACCCTTACAAGAAAGTGCACTTCTACTTATTGTCATGCTTCCTGTAAAATGTCTTTTTATTCTTTTCAATGTTCTGCAGGCTCACCTGAAAGCTAAAGTTGAACCACTGTTTTTAAGTCATAAAGCACAACCTTTTCCTTTTAATTCCTTCTGGGCAAGTAAGTTGTGATGCTGGATTGATCAACCTCTGTGAAACTTCATGCCTCGTAGATAGCACTGTTGGGTAGTGGGGGAATCAGCAACAACTAATAATCCCCTAAACCAATATAAATCCAAGTCTCTGTTCACCCAGAAGGAAATATTATTGCAGACATTCATTGTTGAACATTGGAATTTGTGTAGGAAAGAAAAAAACTGCTAGAAAAGAATATAAAATGCATGAATGAACTGGGTAACCTTCCCACGTATTTGAATCAGATTTTGATACACAGGAAAACTTGCATTTTTATGAAGTATATTTATACCATAATGAGATGTTAATAACATTTATTATATTCCAACATTTAATTTTTTTTTTAAAGGATAGTTCAACCTATGATTTTCAATTTAAAATTAAAGATTTTAATTTCATACCATGAATTGCAAAGTCAAATTGACTAGTCGTTTTCGTATTCTATGTTTATAACAACTCATAGTTTTAATTATGGTATCATTCTCTAATGTAATTTAATTAAAAACTCAACAAAATCAATGATGATTATTCCCAACGACTGTTAAAATCAAACAACAGTGTCTTTAAACACATCCACTTGTCTCCATGTTTTATAATCCTAACACTAACACCAAGATAAGATAAGTTGCAATATCTTACTACTCATAATTTCAGTTGCAATATCTTACTAATAGTTTCGTTGTTTTGGTACTGTGTAATCAATATTTTCGAAACCAGTTTGTGTGTTATCAATTTCTCCTTAAATTCAACGTTTAAGGTCAAAATAAATGCAGTATATTATGATATCATTGACATAAAACATATCAATATATTTTTATTCTGCTTCACTTTTGGTGAAATTCCATGGAAGCCAATATATCCCTTTAAGGATTTATTTTATTTTGGGAAATTTATTGACTAGGTTTAGCTTGAATGATTGATTTATTATAATATCTCAGTGCATTTCACCATCTTTCACTAGGCAGGCAATTCCCGTCTTTCAAGATTCTTCCTTGTATAATCGGTTAGTCGGCATTCAAAGTTTTGGCTACAACGTTTAGGTCTGTTTCCATTGGGTTGGTGATTTTTAACAATCTTAATTACATTTTTGACTTGTTTCAGGTGCATTCTGCACTTGTCTCTGTACATGTAGAATTTTTTTGGCTATGCTTAATTTATCTAATTTCTATACTATCTCATGCTCTCCTTTTTCTTGGCCTTTGGTATTTCAATGCCTGAAAAGATGAATCCTGTCATACATGTTTTGCTTCATGGCATTTGTTAACTATTAGGGAAGAGGTTATATGCTTGGCAACTTTTCTATTTTTCCTCTTATAAATTTGTATGTACCATTCTTATTTTTCCTCCTCTTATAAATCTGCACGTACCATTCTTTGAAAATAGTAGTTGTCTTTTTACTAGCCTTTGCATTTGCTCAGAAAAACTCTACAATACATTTGAGATCTAGGGTTAGATTGATGTTCGGCAACTGTTCACAATTTGGGCATTGATATTTACTTGAACAATAGAAAGCAACACATATGTGATGGGATATTCTTCAGTTGGCCTCTATATGCTATATGAAGATTATATGATCTTATTATGTGTCTATACAGACATAAAATTCAGAAGAGTTGTGATTCATCCACACTATATACGTGTTGTCTTCCTGCGCGGAGGATTCGGTTCATTCTTTTACTTACATCTGAGTTTTAGTCCGATGCTATAAAATAACACAAGTTAATGCTATTATATATTGAAAAAACAACAACACCAAAAATGTTTTATCTCCTCGTATGCCCTTTTAGGGACAGGAATGTCCAAACAATCAAGACAGTATTTTTCAAACATAAACCTAACCCTACGCCTATGTTGTTCATGTTGATTGCCACAACACCAAAAATGTTCATCTCATATGCCTTGTTAGGGCCAGGAATGTCTAAACAATCAAGATGATATTTTTCAAACATAACCCTAACCCCTATGGCAATGTTGTTCATGTTGTATGTCTTTTCAACGAATAGGTTATAATGATAAAGTAGATTGCTTAATTAGTTAAAAATGCACCCACTATTTACCCAAAAAAAAATAGTGATGAACATGTTCATCACATATGAAATTTTATAAATGTCTATTTATATTAATCTGAAAAATATATTAAAAATGATATATATATGTGTGTGTGTGTGTGTGTGTGTGTGTGTGTGTGTGTATGACACATAAATTTTCATATATTAGCTACTCTCTATCAAAATTTAAGGAAGTTTTTGTAAGAAAAAAAAGGAATAAAATATAAATAAATATATTTGAGAATTAATTTTCAAAATTATTATGTAGGAGAAAAATTGTATATGTAGATTTCTCAATTTATTAGTTCCTCCAAATCAAGGATATAGGATTGGATATAAATCCCTCCGATCGGTGAAAGATCCCATTGACCCTAAAGACATGAAGGGTGTCTACTTGATCCCTTGTTCGTGTGGGACCTCTTATATCGGGAAAATAGGGCGCTCCATCCATCAAAGGATCAACGAACATGCAGCTGACCTAAGACATGGGAGAACCAAGTCTTCAACGTTAGCAGAGCATGCGGAAAAGACCAAGCACCTTGTTTATATAGAGGAGTCCAAGGTCATTGCAAAGGTTGCACAGTTTCATCATCATAAATTCAGGGAAGCTATTGAAATTGAAAGAAGGCCTGAAAATCTCAATAGAGATGACGGCTAGAAGATCAGTAGCTATTGGATCCCTGCCCTTTCTACTTAGTCTTTCTTTCGTTGTTCCCCTTAGTTTCCCGGATCTTTCTCCTTTGAGCCTTGTCTTTTCCCTCCCCCTAGGGTTTCTCCTTTGGCTCTGTGGTTTACTTTTGGTCTTGTTCTCAACCTTATTGTTTTCATAATGTGTCGCTCATTCTATTTATTTTACCAATATTCTTTAATAGCTTATTTTTCCTTTTAATCAACTTTATTAAAACAAAAACCCCCTTTACTTATCCCTAGTGATTTAAATAATTAATTAAATTAGTTAATGAAACAACCTTAGAATAATATAAATAAATAAATAAATAAACAAAGGAATGAATGAAAAAATAAGTAAATAAATAAAGAAATAAATAAATAATTATTTATAAATAATTAAATATAGAAATTAAATTAAATAAAAGAAATTCAACCAATGTTCATTAATAGTTTATTATTTCCCTATATCAATTCTAAAAATAACCCCTCTTTACTTTATCCTTGGTGATTTAATAAATAATTAAATTATTTTAACAACCTTAGAATTAAAAAAAATAAAAAATTAATATTAATAGTAATAATAATATTAGAATCACTTTCTTCTCCCTAAGGAACTAATAAATTAATTTAATAACTATATATAATCTTTCTTAAACCCACCCCCCCGTTTTTTAACACTATTATATAAATTCAATAAGGAATTAAATATATTATAAAATTAAAATATAATCACTTTCAAATTTAATTTATGATAATATCTTAATTATTTAGTAGAGAGAGAATTTAATTACTATAATTATAATATTTGTTTCATTACTTTTTGACTAAAATAAAATGGTATTTATAATATAATTTAATATAATATAATTTAATATAATATTATTTTTTAATTTTCAACATTATCTAGCTGTTTTTTATAGCTGTTGATAGTCAACCTAGTCAACCTAGCTGTTTGGAGGATCTGCTCTCCCTATTTAAGATGCAGCGATGATCTGACTCCTCAACTTGTCCTGACGATGAACCACACTAGTTGGTTCGAAATGCGTCGACAAAGGTCTTTCTACATGTGATTTACGCCGAAGTTCTTCTTATAACTATTATGGATCATAGAAGCCTCAATTCAACAATGGATCTCCTTATTAGCCAATATCAATTAAACATTGTCCAATACAAGTTATAATATTTTATGCAATTTTTTCTAAAAAATATTTCTATAAATTACCCTAAAATATTTTTTTAAATGAATTGTTAATTTTACATTCAATATATTTTTACATAATAAAAAATTTAACCATAACCAAAATTTAATATCTTCCTTTTCTGAGTTCCTTTTCCCTATTTTGAAAATATTCTAGTTAATAATATAACACTGTTGTTAGTTTTTTTAGGGAGCTTTTGATTCCACCAACATTATGTATAATGTTAGCATATTTGGATTTAAGCTAGAAATTATGAATAAACTAAAACCACAATCAAAATTAAATTTTTGTCCATTCCATGGGGAAGAATCTCTCAAGGTTAATAGCCAAATGGAATTTGTTGGGCAAATTACCCGTATTTGCTTGTCAAATATAGCCATTTTTTGTCCACCCATCAACATTATATATTAAAATAATCAAAATTCACAATAAAATTGTAGAAACGGTTAGATGCTTCAGATTTAAAATTCGTACACTGGCCTCCATAGATTAAACGGGTGATTTAGCATGTTAGCCGCCCTAGCTTAACGAGGGATTAATTCTACTAATTCAACAAATTTTCAGGATTGTATTTAAATTCTATATACCACAAGACAAAAGTGTTTATGATCTTTGCATATTTTGTGTCCATGTGTTAGATAAGGTCATACATTTGAAACAACAATTTATTTGAATTTTATAATAAGACATAATTACAATTAATTGTTAATGTTAAATTTTTTTTAGATTTATTTATCTTTTAATAATTTTATTTAAATTTTAATAAATAAATATTAAAAATGTAAATTTGAATTATTTCTTTTTGTGAACTTGGTAGTACTTCTACTATTTATATTATCTATCCAAAATCAAATTTTCCAGATCAAACAGTAGTCCATATCAAAGTGTAGATCTTGTACATGAGAGCAGAACCTTGGAAGATTATTTCTATGGACATTATAGCCGTTCAACAAGCTTTGATTGATTTAAATCTACTTCTCTGAGCTTCATAATTTTTCTTACTCCTTGTTTCTGTAAAAGCTTCAATATTTTATACTTGGTGTATTACTGTGAGCTAATGTCACTACTTAGCTGTGTTTAATTTCAATCACTCTGCATATTGGCTAAAGCTGTGTCTGAAGTTGAGTGGATTCCATGTAAAATCCATTGCCAATTCCTTGTATAAATGTGAAAGTCATTAGTGGTCACTCATTTTAGTGACCCACTGGTGCTCACTATAGCTGAAAATTTTCTTGTCCTTGCATTTGGAGCAATTGTATGTATGTGGAAGGAAAAACAATTATGATATCACTATTGATTTGCCAGACCATTGTTATGTACTTTTTCAGGTCTGAAGATGTGTAACTTGTGGTTTAGCTTGGTAAATTCTCTTGTATACCAGTTTACTTTGAATTTGTCAATATCATAAGTCCAGTAGCGATTTAAGTGTATGTCTGCATGGAAGAATTGCATTGGGCTTGAACTTTTCTAAAAAAGTAAGTTGTATTCAAATAAATATGGTGTCCAAATAGCATAGAACTCCAAACATCAAATCATTTTTCTCCTTGTAGGCTTGAACCAACATTTCTTTTAGAGAAATTCAACAATTCTAATTTAAAAATCCTATCGGCCTCTCTTTGTACCTTTTGGGACAATTGCTAGTATTATTATTATCCAATTTGTGTAGGAGACTTCCTTGTTTGTGGGACAAGGGACTCATATCAATTTTTTTTAGGTTGATAGGACATTATATATTACTATTATTATTATCCAATTTATGTATGAGACCCCTTTGTTTGTGGGACAAGGGACTCATATCAAACTTTTTTAGGTTGATAGGACATTATATATTATTATTATTATTATCATCAAATTTGTGTATGAGACCCCCTTGTTTGTGAGATGAGGGACTCACCTCTCCGCTCAACGATTTGACTGCTAAGTCTATGAAGGCATGCATACTCTACCCCCCCTCTGGTTTTGAACATGTGACCTCTTAGGAGGAAACACATGCTCTTAACCATTAAACCCACTCAAGCTATATTACATATGTATACATTGTTCACTAGAGAGGATTTGAATAACCTCGAGGACTTTGGTCCTTGCTCACACGGCCATCACCAATTAGGATGTAATCTAATTGTCTATTATTTTATGTTTTGTGGATGAATAAATAATAAACAATGTAAGCTTTGAAACGGGAACTGATACTGTTACCCGTTTTGTAGAGGTGGCAAAAAAATGACCCGATTTTCAAAAGTGTTGATGCAGAATACACATGTTTTTTTAAGAACATGGTTTTTAGAACTTTAATTTTTTTCATGTGCATTAATTTTTAGAATGGTAGTGAATGGTAGTGATTTTCATCCTGATTTTAAAAAGTGAGTATTCTGCATCACACCCTTTTTTTAAAAGACTTATTTTTTGACTTTAAATTTTCTAGTGTGTGAAATGTAAAAAATTATTTTCTAAATTTGATAGTTTTTGAAGTCGTCATTGTATTCATATTTTCTTGTTCTCTATCTTAATTTTTTTTTTTAGTGGGGTTTTTATTGTTTTGCGTTTTTAAATTAGAAAGTCGATAGTTTGAATTTTAGATAATCTACATATTTAGACATCCTTAATTAATTTTTCAATCCACATGAAATAATTGTTTCTAAAAAACAACATTTTTTAACAATGGACATAAAAAATAACCATTTTTAACATAAATATAACAAAAAACTAAACGTTTTGATAATTTTTTGCTAGAATTAACATGTCAAAATCACAATTTTTATACAAAAATATTAACTAAAAATGGTCAAATAATAGTTTTTTTTATGAATTTCATGTCAAAAAGATAATAATAACTACTTTTTTTTTCAAAAAATAATGATTAACTTAAAAATCAATGCAAAAATCACATATTACCAATATTGAACGTATAACAACCCTAATTGAGTGTTTATTCTTCTCATAAAATGTCAAAGTCAAAACATTGCAAAGCTTGAGTTACAAGCATAAATTAAATTTAATCAACAATGTCACGTAATCCAAACTCTTCGTCCTCTAGAGTTTCATCATTGTCCTCTTCCACAATATTTTCTGTTTCATTTTGCTCATTTTGCTCATTTTCCTCTTCTAATGGGTCTGTCATGTTTGCAAATCCCCCAATATATGTCTTTCCATACATTCCATGTAATGGTGGTTGGGGTTCCTTTGCCTTTTTTGCCACACGTGATTCACTAAAGTCCCCTTTCTTCAACCCAATTTCTTGCATTGCATCTGGAAGAAATTGAAGAGCATTAATTCTTTGCTGAATGAAATTGCATTGTAATGGATCTTTCTCAATTGCAATGCAATTTCTTCCTTTTTGAAGGCAGCATGCTAGTGTTGTACCTAATTATCAAGCACAAAAAAATAATGAAGTAAATTAGTACAATGACATATTAATTAAAAAAAAGAACATACTGAAATTCAATTCCATGTGGCAAAACGTACCTGAGCCAGAAAATAAATCCAGAACCCAACCTCCTTCATTTGAATATATGTCTATAAGATAGTTAATCAATAATTGTGGTTTCTGATAAATGTTAACTATCTCTCCTTCCATTTCTTTGTCTTCATATGTTAGTTTTCTCACAACATCATCATAAGTCAGTAATTGGTTATGACTCTTTTTGTCCACCCGATTAAAAATCATAGACATATGGCTATCATCTTTTGCCCAACTATCAATATGAATGAACTCACAGTCATTTATAAATTGTTGATCTTCATTGTCAAGAAGATTCGACTTTTGCCTGTAACATAAAATAGTAAAAGTTCAAGTAACTTGTACATAAATTAATTTTTCAACATTAATCAAATATACCTTTAAACATCTTACCATGTAAGCTGCATCCTTGAATTTGTTTTCCCCTTGAAGCTTGACAATAACATTGCCAATTGTGTGTTTGAATGAAATGTCACAAATCTCCATAATGGTGATGACGTCACTTCCTTAAATCCCGCCACCACTTTATTAAAAGCTTGATAAGTATAAGGGTCAATATCATAGCAAATGTTTGGAATATTGAAACCATGGGGAATATCTGCAATAACCAGGGCATAATCCCTTTTTGGTACGAGTTTCGCAATGTCTTCACAATCGCCTTGTATTACTTGATATTGAATAATGTCTAGCCCATTCCAAATGAAATGATTAAGAGTTGGATCAAGTTCAACATTCTTAATACGTTGCTTTCTCAGTCTTTCAATCTTTATTTTTTAATAAAAGTCTTGAAACTGTTTGGTGCTCCATTATCTTCTTTCTTCATCTTTTACCAAACAAACAAATGTATGTGTAAGTTTTAAATTAAAAATAGTACACAGATGATTAAAACTGAATGTATAAATCAAGTTACCTTTTTAAATGCAAGATAAAAAGCTTTCAATGTTGATATAGAACTTGAATCTGGATAGTTGCATACAACATCATCCCAACTATCTTCATTCAACAATTTAACCATTTGTTCCTGAATTTTCATGTAAACTTTGTGACTGCATAGATAAAGTAAGAAAAAGTTAATATAATGATATGTATAACAAATACTACCAATAACAACATGTTTTATTTAAAAGATAACTATAATCCTAGAAATAAGTAAAAATAATTCAGCAAACTTACTTTTGAAATTCTTCAGACATTTCTTCTAATGATAATTCCCCCGACTTCACACGAGATAATATTGTTTTGACAATTTTTTCATCTTTCACTCCTTGCATCGCCCTCCAAGGCGTGATGGTCATATCGTCTGGAAGTTGCTTCAGTTCAGGCACTGATTTATTGTTGCTACATATCAATGGCTTAGACTTTCTGACCCTCTGGTTTTTAATGCGAATGTCTTCCCACATGCTAAAAATGTCATCAATCAAATTCCAAATATCTCCAGTTCTAAATGCCAATTGGAAAATGTTATCAACACCTCTGAATAAATCGCTAGATCTGTTGTCTTTTCCACTTTTTGAATTGCCTTTATCTTCAATTTGATAGCCTATTTCCATACAACATTCCTTTCGGAAATCTGCAGTAATATTGATCTTATCCCCACCACATTTTTCTAGGAATTCACTATGAATAAATCTAACCTTTTGGATCAAAGTCATAGACATCATATATTCATTATCTCAATTATGATCCCATGCCACTAACTTTACTTATGTTTCATTTAAACCAACATAAATGATACATTTCATTGTTTCAAAACGTGGGTTATTAGGATATTCCTCCATCAATTGTCTTTGAGCTTCAACAGAATGGTTCCCCCCAAGCACATAATAATTGTATTCAAAACATTTTGACTTATCAAATGCTTCTTTGTTGGGAACTTGAAGTGGATCAACAATAAGCACATAACTAACCACATGAGCATATGGATTGTACCTCATCAATGTCTTCAAGTTGTGAACATGCAGATGATGTGGCTTTCTGACTTGATATTGGCATTGTCCTTCACTTGCCTTATAGGTTTGTCTGACATTTAACTGAAATGTACGACCACCATCAATTAAGTTTCTCTTTGTCAAATTCTGTCGAATGGCATTTTGTTTTGTTTTGATAATGCCATCACCTAAATCAGCTCCTGGTGTAATGATTTCTCTGCTTTCTTTTGAAGTTTCACTAGGTTCTTGACTGCTGGTAATGACTACTTCAAGATCTTCAACTCTACTTTTTTTCGTCTTAACATTCTCAAGAGATCTATTCTTGGGCATTGTTACTTTTTGCCTTTTACGACCTTCCGCAATTTCAATGTCATCTTCAGTAATGGCAACATATGCTTCATTGTCAATTTCAACTTCATCATCCTCAAAAGTAACTTGTTTACCCTTGCTAGATTTATCCACCAGAGGCCTTTTTTCTGATTCTTTGGATGTAGTTTTGTAGCATCATCAATTACTACATTTTCCATGTTTTGCATATCTTCTTCTGACACTGAGTAAAAATGGCTGACAACTTTCTTGATATCATGCTCTATGAAATGAATGCCTCCCAACATAATTGAACAGCTTTCAACAAAATTCTGCCAAACAAAATATCATATGTTAATATAAACAAAGTTAAAAAATATAGCGAGACATTTTCAAAACGCAAAATAAAAATACAAATAACAATACTTACCATGTTTTGTGTCATATCATTTACGATTTGTTTACACAACTTTGTAGATACCTCTCTCCTGTCATATAATGAATATGATAGTCGATATTTAATCCTTTCATGTGACTTGGCAGCTTTTGTAAGTACGTAAACAACTTCAGTGTTTGGTACCGAACACATATCTATGACTTTTCCCATCACCTCCAAATTTTCATTATTATTGGGTGTATCAATGTATAGATATATATTCACAATTGTGCTCTCTCTTTCTTTCACATACCAGGCTCTTGATGGAAATTTCACCTCTTTTGAACTTTTCCAATCTGAGATTAGCTTCTTATCACTTAAAGCACTTGAAATATTTGTAGGTATGAGCTCAGGTGGAGTTCGTTCACCAATGTTTTTTGAAGATACACCTTTAAGACTCTTTGGTCCAGAAAGATTCACAGAAATTTTCCTTGATGCCATTTTCCTAAAAAAAAAAACACATAAATTAGTAAATAAAAAAACATATTAACTTAAATTAACAACAAAAATATACCATAAAATTTTTATTTGTATAATCAAAATTGCCCTCCCCCTCCCCCGACCCGCCCCCCAGCCCACCCCCGGGCCCCCCGCTCGGGCCGCCCCTCCCCCCTCCCCCTCCGGACCCCGGGCCGCCCAGCCCCCTCCCACCCGGGCCGCCCCAGCCCCCCCCCCCTTCGCCCGGGCCGCCCACCCCCCTCCCCTTTCCCCTCCCTCCCCAGGCCGGGCCCCCACAACCCCCGCCCCCTCCCCTCCTCGGGCCGCCCCACCCCCCTCCCTCTTCCCCCCCCCTCCCCCTTCCCCTCCCTCCCCCGGCCAGGTCGCCCCACCCCCGGCCACCCTCGCCCGGGCCGCCACACCCCCCTCCCCCTCCCTCCCCCAGCCGGGCCGGCCACCCCCAGCCGGGCCGCCCCCTCCACCCCCCGGCCCCCCGCCCGGGCCACCACACCCCCCTCCCCCTCCCCCTCCCTCGGCTGCGCCCCCCCCCCCCCCCCCCCCCCCCCCTCCCCTGGCAGGGCCGCCCCACCCCCCCCCCCCCCCCCCCACCCGGGCCGCCCCACCCCCCTCCCCCGCCCCCTCTGCTCGCACAGGGCCACCCCCGGGTCGCCCCGCCAGAGGGGCGGAGCGTCGATTCCTCAGGCGGGGCGGGGCAGCCCGGGGGTGGCCCTTTGCGGGCGGAGGGGGCGGGCGGGTTGGGCGGCGGGGCCGGGGAGGGGGCGGTGGAGGGGGAGGGGTGGGCGGGTTGGGCGGTGGGGCCGGGGAGGGGGTGCGGGAGGGGGAGGGGCGGGAGGGGTCGGGCGGGGCCGGGGAGGGGGTGCGGGAGGGGTGGGGCGGCCCGGGCGGGGGGGCCGGCGGGGGGAGGGGGAGGGAGCGATGGGGGTGGGGCGGCCCGGGCGGGCGGGGGAGGGAGGGGGAGGGCGGTGGGGTGGCCCGGGTGGGGGGCCGGGGTGGGGGAGGGGGCGGCCCGGGTGGGGGGGGGGCCGGCCGGGGGAGGGAGGGGGAGGGGGAAGGGGGTGGGGCGGCCTGGGCGGGGGGCCGGGGGGGGGAGGGGGCCTGCCCGGCCGGGGGAGGGAGGGGGAGGGGGGTGGGGCGGCCCGGCAGGGGGGGGGAGGGGCCGGGGGGTGGGGCGGCCCGGTGGGCCAGGGCGGGGGCGGGGGAGGGGGAGGGGGAGGGGTGGGCGGGGGTGCCGGGGAGGGGGCAGGGGAGCGGGAGGGGCGGGCGGGGTGGGGCGGTGCGCCGGGTGGGGGAGGGATGGGCGGGGGTGCCGGGGAGGGGGAGGGGTGGGCGGGGTTGGGCCGTGCGCCGGGTGGGGGCGGGGTTGGCGAGGGTGTCGGGGAGGGGCTGGGAAGGGGTGGAGGGGCGGGTGGGATGGGCAGGGGGGCCGGGGTGGGGGCGGGTGCCGGGTGGGCCCGGGGTGGGGTGGGCTTGGAAAAATTTTTAATTAAAAAAAAAAAATATGGGGGGGGGGCGAGGGAGTTAGGGGGGCAGGGGTTGGAGAAGGGGGGAGGTGTGGCGGGCGGGGTGGGGTAGATAGCAATATTAAAATTTTGCTTGGAAATTTTTTTAATTTAAAAAAAAAAAATTCTTCATTAAAGTAATTTAATATGAAAATTTCGAAAAAATAATTGAACTTACCTTTCAATTGCGACAATTCTTCGTTGTATATATTGTTGATAGCAATATCGCTGCTCCACAAATTCACGAGTCTTTCAAGGGACTTCAGAAAACCTAGATGTGAGGCGAGTAATAGTGATAGTGAAATTTATTATATAAGTGAAATTACGAAGATGTTTTTCCATACGATTCATGTGGGATAGTTTGTTTTACATTATTATAGAGTGAATATTGTAGAGTTGTTTTACAACGGATTGAATGTGGGATTAATTTGTTTGAGAATATATTATAAAAATTAAAAAAAAAATTGTTAAGTAAATATTATATACTTTAACTATTAGAATAATTAATGTACAAGTTGTGATTTACAATTTGAATTTTAGTGATTTATTTCATAAAAAAAATTTAGTTTACGTTTTTCAATCAATTGTAGAATAAAATAATAAAGGTAAATAAATCTAACAAACTTTTGGAGGGAAATATTTTCGCGAAATTTTTTGGAGGGAAATATTTTCGCGAAAATTTTTGGAGGGAAATATTTTCGCGAAAATTTTTGGAGGGAATAACTTTGGAGGGAATATTTCATTCTTTAAGCTATATAATATTCTTAGGAGACTCCATTTGTATCATTCAACATTTTCTATTTGAAAGTGATGGATTGCTCTGATGGTGAAGTTTCGGTTTATACACCATCAACATCTTCATCGCGTAACAACTCTATTCATATTGATGAATATAGCAGGAATTCTTCCACTATGAATAGAAAGTCAATTCTTCCACTTAGTCCCGATTCTAAAGACTATGAGAGCAACACTGATGAAAGAGGGGATGGAGAATTTCAAATTAATAAAGAGTCACAGATTCCACTTAGTCCAAATTCTAAGGACTATGAAAGCAGCGGTGATGAGGAGCATGATGGTGAAGTTCAAAAGAATGGGGTGTCACAATGTCCACTTAGTCCTAATTCTAAGGACTATGAGAGTAGCAGTTTTGAAGAGTGTGATGGTGAAGTTCAAAAGAATGGAGGGTCATGATGTCCACTTAGTCCTAATTCTGAAGACTATGAGAGCAGCAGTTTTGACGTGCATGATGGCGAATTTCAAAATAATGGAGTGTCAAAGTGTCAAAGTGTCCACTTAGTCCTAATTCTAAGGACTATGAGAGAAGCAGTGATGATGAATGTGATAATGAATTTAAAAAAAATGGAGTGTCAAAGTGTCCACTTAGTCCTAATTCTAAGGACTATGAGAGCAGCAGTGATGAAGAGCATGATGATGAATTTCAAAAGTATGGAGTGTCACAGTGTCTAGTTAGTCCTGATTCTAAGGACTATGAGAGCAGCGGTGATGAAGCGCGGGATGATGATTTTCAAAAGATTGGAGTATCACAATGTCCTCTTAGTCCTGATTCTAAGGACTATGAGAGCAGCGGTGATGAGGCGCGGGGTGATGATTTTCAAAAGATTGGAGTATCACAATGTCCTCTTAGTCCTGATTCTAAGGACTATGAGAGCAACGGTGATGAAGCGCGGGATGATGATTTTCAAAAGATTGGAGTATCACAATGTCCTCTCAGTCCTGATTCTAAGGACTATGAGAGCAGTGGTGATGAAGCGCGGGATGATGATTTTCAAAACATTGGAGTATCACAATGTCCTCTTAGTCCTGATTCTAAGGACTATGAGAGCAGCAGTGATGAAGAACAGGATGATGCAGTTAGTCCTAATTCTAATCAGTATAAAGGTAGCAGTGACAAAGGACAGGATGTAGCATCTTCAATAAGTAAACATCCACATTTTCAACATAGTCCTAATTCTATGGACTATGAGAGTAGCACTGACAATGTACATGAGGAAGAATATCCATTAAACATCAAGTCAGATTTTCCATTTAGCCTGAATTCTAAGGACTATGATAGTAGCACTGAAGAAGGGGAAGATGAAGGGTATCCTCTCAGTCAAAATTTGAAAATCATAGCTGATCATAGTGTGGATAACATTCCTCTTAATGATGATGAAAATCCTTATAAAAATGATGATCCAATGATGGAGATGTTGCCAAGAAATATTGTATCAAGGAGTAGGAGCAGACCTTTTCGTATCAATGCAAGCTATTCTAGTTATACAAGGGGTAGAGCAGAATATCTGACGAGAAGAAGTTCTATCAGCGCTCTCATTTCAAGTGAATGTTGCCAAAAAAATTGCTTGAAACGTATGGATTTCACATTTGCATTAGAAAGCAGGAAGAGATATTTGTCAATGAATAAAAGCATGCAAAACTCATATTTAGTTGGCTGCATGCAATCTACATTGTCAGGTTATGATTATCATATTAGGAATTTTTTATTGTGTAGAAAAGCTTTCAAAATGTTTCATTCAATTGGGAATTTTCGTCTCTCGAGAATTCAAGAAAATTTGGAAAAGGATCCCACATTTTATTCAGAAGTACGTTATAAAAGACAGTTTGGGCCATTATCAAATATTGCAATGTCATGGATGAAAGATTTCTTTTCAAAGCATGGAGAGTGTATGCCAAATAGAGAGACAATACATATTCCAGATAATTTTTCAAGACGAGAAATCTACAACTTATACAAAGAATATGCAGAAAGTGTTGAGGGACAGGGCCACTTTATTACATATCAATATTTTGTGAAGATATGGAAGAAAGAATTCAATAATGTTCGTATTCCTAAGAAGACAAGGATGGGGATTTGCAGTACATGTGCTTCTCTTAAATAAAAAAGGGACAAATGTGAAGGCTCAGAAAGAGGTGAGTGTTCATAACTTTTACTTTTAAAATTGTATAGTCATCAACTATGAAAACATATTTCTTAATGAATTTCTTTTATGTTGTGTAGATTTAATTGTCAAAGAACTTCAGGAGCATCGCGAACAACAAACAAATGAAAGGAAGAAGTTGTACAAGCATCGAAAGAAGTGTTATGATAATCCAAATAAATATTTGGGTTTGATAATTGATGGTATGGACCAGAAGAAAACACTTTTACCACATTTTGTTTGCACACCCAAAAATCTACAAGAGGAAAATTTTATTCAGTTTCACTTGGTCGGTTGTATGGTCTTCAATGGGAAAATGTTGCCAAGGGTGTACTTCACAGCTCCAAATATTCATAATGATTCAAATCTGACCATAACCATAATTCATGATGTGATTTCTCATTGGTCTGGTAATCTTCCTGAAGTTTTGTATCTACAATTGGACAACACTTGCCGTGAAAACAAAAATCAGGTTGTTTTTGGGTATCTGAACATGCTTGTTGAATTGAGAATTTTTCAAAAGGTAAAGGTTGGTTTCCTTCTTGTTGGGCACACTCATGACCATATTGATCAGATGTTCAGTCGTTTTTCAGTCACATTGAGGAGGAAGGAAGTTGGGAGCTTGCCATCACTAATTGAATGTATTAAGAAATCATACATGCCAGAGCTTGCTTTTGAAGTGTTGGAAGAAACTATTGACATGCGAAGGTTTATTCTGGGATCATATGGTGAGGGGAAATGCATTGAACAACTTAATGACATTAGCTTCCAACATCAATTTCGTATCAAAAAAATTGATGGGAAAACACTAATATGGGGCAAGAAGTATTCAACTACTACAGAGTGGGCACCGTCATCAGGATTGCAATTTTTGAAGTTCATTCCAGATCATCCAATATTTGCATCAAAAATATTGTTATTACAATCAGTTGGTGAAGTTCAGAATGCACGTAGACAGAACAGGGCTATAAATTATTCTGATTGCCTGGAAGAAATTAAAAAATGTATTAGATATACATATGAGTACTTTGACATTGCTGATTCAGTTTGGTGGGAGTCGTTTTTCAATAATCAAAGTGATCTCATTTCGACAACAATAAATGAAGATATACCTTTGAAAAATCCATTTATTTGGCCACAAAATGTGTCGAATGAACATGAGGAAGTAAACATTGTTGAACAACAACAATCTCAAGGTATTATTAATTCTTCACAGGCAGAGGAAAGAGAGATGTATATAGGTTCCAGAAGATCTCGTGCACAACGTGAAGCCATGGAAGACCTTTATAGGGGTTCAGTACAGGATATTAAGGAGGGTTGCATGATTGCAGTGCTAGCAGATGGAGATCCCAATGGCTATCCATTTTGGGTTGCTAAAGTTATAAAGGTCTTTACAGAAAATGAGGATGTTACAGGTGTTGAAGTACATTGGTATGCCACAAATACACACCCATTCAATGGTGTGTATAAGCCAGAGATGGTAGTTGACAAAAAAAATGGTGGAAAAAGAAAAAGAAAGGGTACAAATATAAATCGCCGCCGCACAGACATATTACAATTGAAGGATGTTGACATACTTGTTTATGACTTCAATTTAACAAAGAGAGGAACTCTTCGCTTCAAGACGACAGAGATTCTGAAAAGGTTGTTACCAGAAGGAACAATGTTGACATGGGACTCTGCTGAAACCAGTCGTAGATCTAGAAGAATTTTGAAACCTGGAATCTTGGGCATGCATGTGGACTCAGATGGGGCACTAGTTGATGATAGAGAAGAATATGGAACATCTTCGTCAGCATCCAATCACTCATCTGAAGATGTGAATTCTGATGGTGTGCAAGAAAATATGAGTGATTTTGAATAATTGTTTAAGACAGTTTATATAACTGATGCATGCATCGTATCTTCAAATAAAATTAATGTTTTCCATATTTTGTTAAATGAGAAGTTATGAAGCATTTTTACGTTGTTGGATTATGTCTTAAGTATGATAAATTTTATTGTTTAAATATCTATAATGCAATATCAAATTAGAGATATAATGTCTGTTTTATTCAGTGTACAAATAAAGACTTTTGAATTCATTCAGTGATATAATTTGTTCATAATGTCATGTTTTTTTAGTTTTGTGGTTGAAAACATGTTAAATTTATACTTAGGAAAGAAAAATGATATTCTACCAGAAACATTAATGTGTTTTTCCTTAAAATTTAACTTTGTTTGAGACATAAAAAATTGGTTTTATTAGCATTGTTTAAAAAGTATGAAAATTGACCCTAAAAAAAAAAATCATTATTCCAGTATCAACACTTTCGTTCTGAAGCTATATTTTGCAGGAAAATTTCGTAGTCACTGCCATTTTTAAAACAGCCGCAAAATTGACACCTAAAAAAAAAACATCGTTCCAGTATACACACTTTTCGTTTTGAGCACTGTTTTTGTGGTTTTTTTGGGGTTTTTGGGCCAGAGTTCCCGTTTTGAGTTTATAGTTCCCGTTTCAAAGTTTACATTGTTAATATATTAAATATATTATATAATCTTTTATAGTCAAAGTATATAGGGAAAAAAATGAATACTTACAAATACATGCATTTTGGTTACAAGATATTGGATGGACTAAATTATAAGAACCATACGTAACAAAAAAACCCACTCTTCCCCAAAATTAAGAATCTTCGTCCAAAACATTCTAATAATAAGAAATAGTGGCAAATTGAATACTAAAAACACTTTTGGAAGAAATATATACCTCACAATTATTTATCCAATTTGAATAAATCCACAGGGAGAAATATGATTTAGGAAGCTACAATCCATTAAACTTAAACATTATGCCTTGAATTCATAATATGAAAGCAGCTTATAAATTATCTCAGATACTACCTTTAGAACTAGAACCTCCTCTAATTTCTCCATGTTATACACATTTGGTAGATGTATCAACATAGTTGTAGACATTTTATTTATATGGACCAAATCTTTAAATAACAAGCCTTTGTTGAGGTGTTATACTATTTGCATAGTAACTCACTCGATTGTAGTGGAGTTGATTAGTTGGCTAATCATATGAAATGGCAAGTGATAAGACTCAATGGTCTCGTTGATGAAAATTGACTAGGTCTAGAAACAATTGCATTAAAGTCAAGTCAAAGGTTAGTTGATGGTAAAGTCAAAGGATCAACAATGAAGTTGATGATAGTAATTATAATTGATATCAACTAAATAGTCGAGGAATTGACAGAATTTGATAATCAACTTGAGAAGTTGAGAGAAATGACAGTTAGGGATGTATGTGGTGTGTTAGTGTCAGTCTTTGCAACCTTCCTCTAGTGATCAAACATGCTCTCACAAAGTGATTTTAAGGTGTCAAGGTCAAATTTTGTCATTTTAGTGAGTCTTCAAGTAAAATTTGGTCACTAGGTATTAGGTCTAGGGTTTCTTTTCATTCCTTCCAAAGTTTTCCAAGTGTCGGTCCATGTCACCATTCAGCTGAGTGTACCATCATTCAAAGAGTTGTCATCATCATTTCAGGTTCTAATGGGTCATTTTACACCTTGTTCGTGCTTTAGTTGTGCTTGGGTAAGGCTCATTTCCCTCTCCTAGGGTTTTGAAGGTAATTTCTCTTGTATGATCAAATCATCAACAAAACTTCTATCCTAATGTTCATACACCTTCCCCTATCCTTAATGTACCTTATTAAACACTTCCCATCACTGATATCCCTCAAATTGCTCATTTTTCCACAAACCCTAGTTTCTTGCTAAAATTTTGACAATTTTCTAGGCTAAGCCTTTTTTTTTCCCTTTTGGACCCCTTCCCCTCACTCAATATTTGAAGTTCCACTTTCCCCTATTTCTTAACATCCCTCCCTACTTCCCAAATTTTCTCAAGAATTTAGAAACCTCTTATCCCCTTCATTTTACTTCATTTCGACAAATCCCCTATTCCACACATCAGGATAGGTTTTACTCAAGTGATGTTTGTGAGCAAGAAAAAATGAATTCGGAAAAAGTGAGAGAGGTTTTTGTCCATAATAGGCCAAGGAAGAAATATAGTTGCCTTAGGAGAGTTGCTACACCTCTGGAGTGACCTTAGGAAAATCAATATTTCTCTTAGCTTGGTTGGCCAAATGACTTGCTTGATGAGTGAAATGATAATTAGACACAAAGAGATTTCCAATGAGGTATCATGAGCTCAATTTGGAGTTGAGTAAGACCTTCAAAAGTTGACTGCAACAACACTCTACATTTAGACAGCCTCATTTTTCACATTTTGACCAGTCTTGGGAGATTTGACTTGTGATAGGGAAAATGAACTCCAAATTGAAAAATTCAAGATTTTTTGGAAAGTAGACTCGATAAGATTTCCATCAAACTATCCTGCAACCAATTTGGACACGGGGAAGGCCTCCAAACCTCAGTTTGAAAGTGGCACTATGCATTAATTTTTTGGCGTTGTGCATTAAATTTTTCAACATAGGCTTTTCCAATAGGTATGGCACCGCGCTTTTGTTGGGGACCTATTCTTGCAAAATGGTTTACATTTTTGGAATCAACATGGAAAAATATGAAATATTAGAAATGGCGAGGAATTTTGGACAAGTTCTAGGTCTCTAAAAGGGCAAAAAACACCCAAAAAGTGCCCTCTCTGCCACTTTTTTGCCACATAGGAAGCAGTCTTGGGAGAATCAATTTTTTGAGGGGAAAATGGACTCCAAATTCAAGTTGTTCTAGAAAGTAGACTTGACAATATTTCCAACGAGCTATCCTACACCTGATTTGGACTCCAGGAAGGCTTCCAAAATTGGCCTGGAAAAAGTGTTGCGCATTAAAATTTTGGCGCTGTGCATTAAATGGATTTTGCCAATTTTGCCTGATTTTCCAGATTTTTCCTAGTTTTCTTGGGAGATCACTTTTTCCTCATTTCTTGGTAAATTTAAGCATGGTAAATGATGAATTTGATGTAAATATGGTTGAAAATCACTTTATAGGGTAGATACATCAAGTTCTAAGTGGGTTTGAGCTGTAATGAATTGGTTTCCTTGGTTTTAGAGGCAAGCTATTCCACTGCCTATATTCCTGTTCTTAGTTTAGATATGGTTGAAATCACCCCTCTTCTCATGGATTCAACCTTGATAGCTAGCATGAGTGGTTTCCTTGCCTATGTTATGTAATTTCTTAGTCATTTGTAAAGGTGGGACTTTGGCAGAAGTGTTAGCACTCATCGAACATTTGTATCAGTCGTTTGGCAAGGAATAAAACCAGGTTTCACAACTATTTTTGTGGGATTCTTGTGACAGTGAGTTTATGTATTGTTTCTTCTTTGTAATGAGTTTTTATCATGTTTTATATGTATCCAAATCCATCTTTCTCTTCTAGAACTAAATGAATCATGGTGAATGGACAAAATACACTATTATGCTTTGTCTTGGGAATGCATTTGGTTTTCAATGTTTTCAATTGTTTGAAGAGGATTCATAGTTTCTTTATGCCATCCTCAACTCCTCAACTATCTTAATCTACCATCTCAAAATATTTTTAGTACATAAACCCTTGTCTACCTCGCCCCACAGGACATGACTGTATCCCTGAGTTGATTTCCCAGACCCAATCTGCCTTCTCCAATTGATCCAGCAACCAAAACCTAAAAATCAAACAAAAACACTAGAGCTACTATACCTAGCCTAAAATTAGCATTCAATTCAGTCATCTCAAGCCCTAGTTTCCAATATTCTAATTGAGATTGACAAGGAGAGAGCCCTCTCCCGACCTGGTAGGGTTAGCTACTAGGTTAAGCATGGTTTGATGTTACCCTAGACCTGCCTTCCTTTAGCCTAAGGTCGATCTAGGCCCTAACATAGTGGTGACCATACTGGGGGAACGTATTTTTGTGTTCCTCAACAATATGTAATCAAGTTTAGATCTGATTGTTGATGGTGGACAACAATTAGACATCAGAAGGCTAAAATCATTCACCTGGCGACTCCAAATCATTTTATCCAAAGACTCCACTAGAGGATGAACCTGACCAGCAGAAACATGAAAGGACAATATGGAAATATTAGGTATTCAAGTTGGAATTTCATCTAAGACATTATGTTCTTTGTTATAAATTATTTATTCTCTTTTCCCGAGAATGTCAAGAAGGCTTTGCAAAGTATATTGTATTTGAGAAAAGATCCTTAGCCTACCTTTGTTTGATTCCCTTTGAAGATTGTGAATACCAAATATTTGCATGCCTTTGAGCTTGATCAAGACCCTTTTTCTGAAGCTTGTGATGGCTGTCTTCAAACTGATGAGCCTCAAGAGACCAAGACTGATTCTACACCTTCTATACATACCCCTATACCTTGTAAAATTCCAGATTGATACAAGCCTCTGATTTTACCTCCTATATCCCATGATTTCCCTAAAAACCATGACCTATATCTACCAAGATTTGATGGTGAATGCGACAACATCACTGCCGAGAGACATGTATTGAACTTTGAGTCTTTTCTTTACCTTTTTGAAGTTGTGAAGAAGATGTTCGTATTAGGCTTTTTGCTATTTCTTTGCAAAGGAAAAGTCAAGAGTTGGTTCAAAACCTTGCATGATGCAAGCATATTAGATTTCCAGCAGTTCGTCAAAGTTTTCCTCGATAGGTGGGTGGTCAGACAGAACCCTTTCTTGATTCTAGAAGAGTATAACCAACTGAAAAGACTGCCAGGGGAGACAGTACAACAATTTTCTGCCAGATTTAACCAATTCTATTTTTCGATGCCGATTAATATAAGACCTCCTCCTGGATTTGCTCTCTTGCACTACCCGAAAGCCTTTGATCCGGAAATGGCGTTTTAGCTAAGGGAAAGGAACCTTGCAACACTTGAAAAGATGCAGAATAGTACAGTAGATGTAGAGGCTCATTTGTTGATCAGAAGGGAAAAATTGAAGGAAGCAGAGATGAAAAACATAGATCCAGAGGAATCAAAATCTTTAGAGGTAAAGCTCGACATTTTGGTAAGTGCATTGGAAGAGATGTTGCAAAAGATCACCATAAGGAATGAGTATGATGTTCAAGACCATGGCTCGCTGATTGAAGCAGAAAAAGTGGCTGATCCAAAACATTTTCTTTCTTATCATAGTTGTCATAGATGTGATAATGATTGTTTTATAGATCATCTTGGAGAAGAGAGATCTGTTGATATGACATATATGTTTGATGTTGTGTTTTATATTGATGAATTGCCTAAGTTTGAGCAGTATGATGATGATGATTATGTTCTCCAAACAGAAGCTAATCTTGTAGACAAATCAACAGCTGGTTTGTGGAAGGAGGAAGTTCATTTTCAGAAGCTTGAATACAGTGATCAACCATTGCATATCAGCCATGGAAGTGAGGAGGAAAGTGCAGAAAATTTTGAAGTAAGTGAGGGCTCTTTGCCTTTTTGTTTTACTTCGTTTCAATTCATCAGAGACAACTTTCATGCAATTAGAGGTCAATTGTTGATAAGTTTTGATCTAAACCATTCTGAGGGCAATGAAATCCTTGTTCAAGACTTCTCATATCCAGATTTGTAGCCCCCGAATGCCATTGATTGCCAAGTCACAGATGAAGACTTGGAAGCTGGCACATATGATCAAATGATGCAAGATGATTCCGTACCATTTTGTTTTGAATCATTTCAGTTTTTAAAGAGAAATTTGCATAGTATATCTTCAAATGAGCAACCTGTAGAAAATCATGCCATCTCATTAGAACCAATTGAAAATGGGTTGCAACAATCTTTTCAAGTTTTTCACAATCCAATAGTTGATATGTTGGATGATGTCTGCAGTCAAAGTCCTTAGCTAACCGTGAGCTTGAAACAAGTATTGATACAAACTTGATTTGGTAGACGGTTTCTTTTTCATTATCAACAGGAGTCTCGTCATAATGCTTAGATGAAAGTTTGCATTCATGGTACAAGGAGAAGAAAAGTAATCCATTGGATGAGCTAAGTCCCAGTGCACATGAATTTCATGATCCTTATGCAATATTTTTGGAGGCGGATAGAGAATCTATATTATTCAATTTGGGAAAATTTGGATCTTTTTACAAGTTTCATGGGATTTGCCTTTCAGTAGTTCTCCCTTGTTGTTCATAAACATGCACTTGCAGAGAATTCAAACAACAACCAGAATTCTTACTTAGTTGTTTCATTTCACTTGATCAGGTGATGAAAGGAAAAGTTAGATTAGGTTTTATTGAATAAGCTCCATTTTGAGCAAATTTTCTAGTTTGTTAGTTGTATTATAGTATTGACTCAGTTTCAAGTCATTTTTTGTCGTTAAGTTGTCAGTTTTCTTTCGTCTAGTTTCAGCTTCTGAGTGTCTAGTTTCAGATTTTGAGTGTCTTGTTTCAGTTTTGAGTTAGTCTCAGTTCTTAGTCATTTTAATTATGATTCTTGAGTCTTGATTCTTGTGTTTTGATGTTTTTGTTGCCGAGATATTGATTCCATATTGCCCAATGGATGAGGCATTGGTCTGCTCTCCCAAAGATCTGCAGTTCTTGGCACCTCCAAGGAGCTAACATCCCCATTGGAGCCAATGTTAGTGTTAGTCTTTGAAACCTTCCTCCAGTGATCAAACATGCTCTCACAAAGTGATTTTAAGGTGTCAAGGTCAAATTTTATCATTTCAGTGAGTCTTCAAGTAAAATTTGGTCATTAGGTATTAGGTCTAGGGTTTCTTTTCACTCCTTCCAAAGTTTTCCTAGTGTCGATCCATGTCACCATTTAGCTGAGTGTGCCATAATTCAAAGAGTTGTCATCATCATTTCAAGTTCCAATGGGTCATTTTACACCTTGTTCGTGCTTCAGTTGTGCTTGGGTAAGGCTCATTTCCCTCTCCTAGGGTTTTGAAGGTAATTTCTCTTTTATGGTCAAATCATTAATAAAACTTGTATATTTATGTTCATGCACCTTCCCCTATCCTTAATGTTACCTTATTAAACACTTCCCATTACTGATATCCCTCAAATTCCTGATTTTTCCACAAACCCTAGTTTCTTGCTACAATTTGACAATTTTCTAGGCTAAGCCTGTGTTTTTCCCTTTTAGACCCCTTCCCCTCACTCAATCTTTGAATTTCCACTTTCTCCTATTTCCTAACATCCCTCCCTACTTCCCAATTTTTTTTCAATAATTTAGAAGCCCCTTATCCCCTTCATTTCACTTCATTTCGACAAATCCCCTGTTCCACACATCGAGATAGGTTTTACTCAAGTGATGTTTGTGAGCAAGAAAAAATGAATTTGGAAAATGTGAGAGAGGTTTTTTCCATAATAGACAAAGGAAGAAAAACCTCCAATTTTTACAGAGGTGTCATGGTTTTAGAGAAATGTCAAAAATATAGTTGCCTTAAGAGAGTTGTTGCACCTCTGGAGTGACCTTAGGAAAATCAAGATTTATCCTATCTTGATTGGCCAATTGACTTTCTTGATGAGTGAAATGATAACTATACACAAAGATATTTCCAATGAGCTATCATGAGCTCAATTTCGAGTTGAGGAAAAACTTCAAAAGTTGACTGTAACAACACTATGCATTTAGGCAGCCTCATTTTGCACATTTTGACCAGTCTTGGGAGATTTGACTTTTGATAGGGCAAATGAACTCCAAATTGAGAAATTCAAGAGGTTTTGGGAAGTAGACTCGATAATATTCCCAACAAGATATCCTGTACCCAATTTGGACATAGGGAAGGCCTCTAAAACTTGGTCTTAACGAGGCATTGCGCATTAAATTTTTGGCGTTGTGCATTAAATTTTTCAACATAGTTTTTTCCAATAGGTGCACAGCGCCACTAGCGTTGTGCTTTTGTTGGGGAAATCTTCTTGAAAAATGGTTTACATTTTTAGAATTAGCATGGAAAAATATGAAATCTTAGAAATGGCGAGGAATGTTCAGAAATCTGTATCAGTAGTTTGGCAAGGAATAAAACCAGGTTTCACAGCTATTTTTGTGGGATTCTTGTGATAGTGAGTTTATGTATTGTTTCTTCTTTGAAATGAGTTTTTCTCATGTTTTATATGTATCCAAATCCATATTTCTCTTCTAAAACTAAATGAATCATGGTGAATGGACAAAATACACTGTTGTGCTTTGGCTTGGGAATGCATTTGGTTTTCTACGTTTTTAAATGTATGAAGAGGATTCATAGTTTCTTTATGCCCTCCTCAACTCCTCAGCTATTGTAATCTACCATCTCAAAATATTTTGAGTACATAAACGCTTGTCTACCTCGCCCCACAGGACATGACTGTATCCTTGAGTTGATTTCCTGCACCCAATCTGCCTTCTCCAATTGATCCAGCAACCAAAACCTAAAAATCAAACAAAAACCCTAGAGCTACTATACCTAGCCTAAAATTAGCATTCAATTCAGTCATTTCAAGCCCTAGTTGCCAATATCCTAATTGAGATTGACAAGGAGAGAGCCCTCTCCCGACTTGGTAGGGCTAGCTACCAGGTTAAGCGTGGTTTTATCTTACCCTAGACCTACCTTCCTTCAGCCTCAGGTCGATCTAGGCCCTAACATGGTGGACTAAGACTGATGGTTATTTAGATTGACTGTAGGCGAGTTGTGTAAAAAATGGCTAGGAATCTTGTTCTCAAGATCTTAACAATCAAGTAGATTCTAATTGAAGGTCTACATGCTCTCTCGTGCTCTACTCTCCCTCTGTGTCTGAAACCTAATCAACCTTTTGCTTCTCCCTCCAATGGACCCTCTAGATTCTGATCCAAAGGGGGCTTGCTTCGTTTTTGTGCCCCCTCCTTCCCTCCTTATGCTGCAACCTTATCCTTTTCTAGTCTCCTCTCGTCTCTTGGTGTGCCTCGTGAGTGTCCCTTGATCCCCAAGTTCGTCAAAATAATGGAGGACATCCCTGAAATTTTTTTTCCTCGTGCGATGCCTCGAAGAGATGCTCTTTCTCTGAATGAGAGGAGCTTGTTTGGTCATTTCACGGGCCTTTATCCCTCTCTAAAAATAGTGCAAAAATGGGTGGAAAGGAACCGGGATGCTTCAGCTCAAGGCCAAATCTCCATTCGATTATGTGGAAGAGGTTTTTTCCACTTTCTATTTTGAATCTAAGGAGGACTGAGATCTTACATTCAGAAATGGCCCACACTTCATGGACACTATAGGTTTATACCTGAAGAGATGGACTCTGGATTTCAATCCCAAGCTCAATGTTTCTAATGCAGTTACGGTTTGGGTTCGTCTCCCTCACCTTCATCTTCACTACTAGGGAGATGGATTTGTTAAAGCTATAGGAAATTCCTTTGGAAAATACATTGGTAGATGTGAACCAAAATAAAACATGCATGCATGTGCACCAATATATGTCGAAGTTGACCTAGGCAAAGGATTACCAGAAGTTGTGAATATTAAGGTAGACAAATGGGATCACATACAACAACTAGACTATGAGAAACTTCCCTTCAAGTGCAAGGTATGTCATTAATATGGTCATTTTGCAAATTTACGTCCAAAGAGAAAAGACGAAGAATTAGTTGAAACACAAGAAATCTAATGGGAGACTGTTAAATGTAAAAAGTCTAGAAATAAGCCTTCAAAGCCCTTTATCCCCTCCTCTTTAGCCTCCCCCCAGAATGCTCCTCCCTCACCCTCTTCTCTCCCCCTCTCTTCCGATTCCAATCCTTTTTCCTCTCTAGACCCTTCTCTTGACCTTCCCCTTGCTTGTGAGGATGCTTTTCCTCTCATCCCTAAACCCTCTCCTGCCTCCCCTCCCTCCCCTCCCAATTCATCCCCTCTTCCTGCCTCCCTTGGTCCTCCCTAAAGACCTCTTCTTCCCTCTTTTGAATGGATTCTTACCAGAAATAAATCTAAAGAATCTCTTGTTCCTCTTGATAGCCACAAAAAACCTGGAAGGAAATCAAATAAGGAAATTCGAGATGAAGCAACACAAAAAGGCATGGCCATGGGAACTCAACAACCAATGGACACCTATATAGACAAAGGTCCTGTATATAAGGGAAAACTAATTCAAACGATAAGAGGAAAAGGGTCTTCAGCACCATCCCAAAGTAAATAATGGATTTGGTCTCCTAGAATTGCAAAGGTATCGAGGATCCCTTGAAAGTTAATGTAGCAATAGATCTTTTAAAATATGAATATCTCGATTTTCTCCTAATTCAGGAGACCAAGTCATCAGAACAAGAAATGAATCAGATCATCCAAAAAATAAAGCATTATGAAGGAACTAAAATAAATGCAATAGGTGCCTCTAGAGGCATTTGTACAATGTGGAAACAATCTTATTAGGAACCAATTTGTCTTATAAAATAACAACATTGGATTAAAACTAAACTCAGAAGAAAAAAAAAAACCTCTAGAACTCAAATCAATATTTTAAACTTATATGCCCCTTCTCATTTCATAAACAAGGACCAATGCTGGCAATCCTTGGTTGGCAAGATTGATGCATAAATCAATGGAAAAATTATAGTAGTTGGAGATTTTAACCTGATTCTAAACACAAAAGAAAAGCAAGGAGGTAGCTTCCAGCCAAATCCTTTTAGAGACAGGATTGAGAATATCATGGAAGCCCAAAGTCCAATGGATGTAGATCCCAAGAACGGAAAATATACCTGGAGCAATAGAATATTAGGCCCAGGTAACATTAAAGAAACACTGGACAAGTTCCTAATTCAAGACAACCTTATCTCAGACAGCATTCCCATGACTTCAAAAATCATCCCCTTTGCAACATCGGATCATAAGCCCATTTCCATCAAAATTGGGGAAAGTGAAAATCTATGTCCTCTTCCTTTTCGATACAACCCTTTTTGGTTCAATATTGAAGAGGTCATATCATTGGTAAATTTTTCATGGAACCAAAGTATCAATGGTTCTCCAAGTTTTATTTTGGAAACAAAGTTAAAAAAGTCATAAATGAATTAAAGGAATGGTTCAAACTGCACTATAAAGAGCCAAAACAAAAGAAAATTAAGTTACAATTGGATCTAGTTCATGTCCAAAAGAGAATGGAAGACGGAGAAGTTTCAGAACAAATCCAAATGAAAGAAAAATGAACCTATTGGGAAGTATACAAGACCAATCGAAGTGAGGAAGAAACCTGGAGATTAAAATTCAGGAACTTATGGTTACAAGTCGGAGACAAGAACACAACTTTCTTTCATAATACCACCAAAATGAGAAGCGTTAAAAACTGGATTGATACCATCAGTGGTGAAGGGAATCTTGAAATCAAAGGAAAAGAGGAAATCAAAGACGAAGCCAACTCAAAAGGCTTCTTTCTACTGATGAAGGGAATTCCAATTATGGTGACTTCCTCAACCCATCCCAAACTTAGTCTCATAAGAGGTTAATCATGCTCTCTCTAAGCAAGTATAGGAAGAGGAATTTCAATCAAAATTTTGGAATCTTCACCCTCACAAAGCACTAGGGATTGATGGTTTCTCTATTTCTTTCTATAGCTCATTCTGGTGGCTCATAAAAAAAGATCTCTTGAAAATGGCTCATTGGGTTTTCCAAAAAAGAAAAATAGGAGGAAATATCAACTCTACCTTATTGGCCCTTATTTCTAAAGAGTTTAGACCATCCTCTTTCCACCATTTCAGACCTATATCCCTGTGTAACTCATCCTACAATATTATATCTAATACTTTAGCAAATAGACTCAAAAAACTCCTTCCCATATTGGTCTTTGAAAACGAAGGTGGATTTGTCCCCAATAGACATATAGTTGACAATATTTTGCTTGTTTAAGAAGCAACCCATTCTAGCCTATCCATAAAAGAGAAAGTATTCATTCTGAAACTCGATATGGCTAATGATATTGATCAAGTTAGTCACTCCTTCCTTATAGGTGTCCTACAAAAGTTTGGATTTTCCCCTGATTTCATTAACATTATAAAATATTGTATCCAAGGTCCTTGGATTTTCCCTTTAATCAATGGAAGACCATGGAGTTTTTTTCAAATCTCTAGAGGTCTCAAGCAAGGCTTTCTTTATCTCCCTTCCTCTACATCATAATGGTTGATTCTTTGAATAATAATCTAGAGAATAGCAGATAGAGAGGCTTTATCACTGGGATCTAGTTCAACAAAGGAGTGAAGATAATAAATCACTCTAAATTCATGACGATACCATGTTCATGAGGGGAGCTTCATGTATTGTTGCAAGAAGATTCAAATTCATACTGGATCAATTTATGGAAGCCTCGGGAGGTCTTCTAAATAATGAAAAGAGCAGCATATATGGATGGAACACTCCAACTAGAACTCTACAATGTATCTCTCAAATCTGTGAAGTTCCCTTAAAACAAAATTGGAATCACTTCAACCACTTAGGCTTTCCAATTTTAAAATACAATTTGAAGTTCGAGATATGGTACACTACAATAGAAAAAATGAAGAAGAAAATTCAAAAATAGGAAATAAAATGGCTTAACTTAGCTGGAAGCATAAACTTAATCAAATTTGTCCTATCATCCCTCCCTTTATATCAATTTACAATCACCCAAGATCCAGCTGGAATTCAAAAGCAGATAGAATTAACCATAACAAACTTTTTATTGAAGGGAGGAAAAAATGAGACCAAGAAATTTAGTTTGGTCAATTGGAATCAAGTCACTGCCCCTTATGAGAAGGGAGGAACTTCTATTCGAATCCCATGTTTAATGAACACTGCTTTTGGAGAAAAAATTATATGGAGGTTCATCACAGGTGAGACTACTTGGTGGAAACATGTGCTGGAGACAAAATATCTAAATTCCTCTCGACAATATCTCCTAACCTCAAAATTTCCCACCAAACCTTGTTCAAAGATATGGAAACTAAGCAAAAAATCTCCTCCCTTAGTAAAAAGTAATACCTGTTATAGGCCATTTTTTCACATTCGATTAATGAGATTCCTAATGGAATCAATCAACATCCTCTTACCCCTTGTCACCATATTTCACAAATCTCTAAGCATGTTCCCTTCATCCCTTAGAATTTTAGCCCTAAACTGCATCATCTGAGCTAATTTTCGGACCAATGCTCTGTTTATGCCTACTAGGGTGTGATCACCTATAGGTTGCTCCACTGTGGCCTACGTTGGTTACCAACGGGTTGCTCCCCTTTACACTTGTGTTGGTTCTAGAAATCTGGGAGAATTATCGGGATTCTAGAAGCTTACCTTTCTAGGAGTTTCCAAAAGTTGTTTTAACTACTTACCTTTGACAAAACATTCAGATCCTATCCTACCCTACTTTGGAGTTTTCACCACTTATCCTTTGATCCTATCTCTCCATCAAAGGTGGATCTCAAACCCTAGATTGGTAATTAGATAAGAACTCGCAACTTACCCTACTTCTTTAATATATTCCCAACCTTCTATGTGGTTGTGGATTGGATTTTGGAGTGATTATGCCCTTATGCTATTGCAGTGAGTGGTTATTATCTCATGCATTTAGGGTGATCAGAGGTGCATATTATGACAAGGAAAGGACAAGTCAACAACTTGGAGGAGCTCTTCTACAAGATCAACTTCTACTTATGTTTGTAATCTCCTTCCATTTATACTAATGCATAGAATTCATTGTTTTCATATATGTGATGTTGTTATTTCATATATTTCAATACCATGTTGATCTATCGAATGAAGTATTTAGATGATACCGCATAGATCTCATAGTTTCTTGGCTTGTGTTATCTAACAATGTAGGTTATAATTTTGGCATTCAGAGCTGGAATTGGTGCTTCCAAGCTAAAGAAGGAGCGAAGTGTGTGAAGGATTCCAGGTAGGCCTCACTCTGTCATCTATTTAATTTAAGGAAAAGCATTGGGTTCCTTGTCTCTCTTTTATTCTAGGTTAGTCACCGACCTAGGGGAGATACCTTTTTTTGCAATCATAAATATCATATAACAAATTGGTGACCATACTATGGAAGAAGTATTCCCTTGGTGGTTTCCTTGTTTATTATGTTTGATTACTTCCTTGACAGACCTTTTTTATATCATCCAACCAAGAACAGACCTAGGAAGTGATTTCATTAATCCGTTTTTGCAATTTTTGTGCCAAAATCCTATTTCCCAGGCCTAATTCTCCCCTAGTTGCTTTCAAAGAGAATTGCACCTCACTTGGGCCTACTCTGTACTAGGGTTGCAACACATTGGTGGCTCTTCTGTGCCAGCATTGGTCCCTGTTTTTGTATAAATTTTTCCTTGGTTCTTGAGCCTCTCTTTAGTCAGCCTACTTCCAGCTGAACTTCCTTGAGTCTTCAGTGTCTTGCGGCCTCTCTAAAGCCTCCATTTGGTTTTCATGTGTGTTTTATTACCTTGGTAAGAATTGGTTTTGATTTTTCTTTGTTCTTATCATTAGGTTTCTTGCAAACTTGTTTATTTTGATCATTGATCACTTGGATGAATTGTTGTTCTAGTCCTCATTCTAAAAATTGCATTTGAATAAGCGATTAGACTTTGAATCTTAGTTTTATTCATTTTGAAAATTAAGTGTGGTGAAAAGAAAAAATCTTGCATTTACATCTAGGGTTTTGTGTGTGAAATTGGAATTCCCTAGTGTGAAATTTCATATTTTTGCTTTCATGTTTTCAAAAAAAAAATCCCCCTCAATCACTAGGGGGTTGAATTGTTAATGAGTGTTAATCACCTTTGAGTGACATATCTTTTGATTTGTGTAATTTTCACTCAATTTCAATTTGAGTCCTCTGTTCATGAAATCTCAGATTACACTTGATTTCATTGGAGTCCTCTTGTGTTTGTTTTGAATAATTCGCTTGCATAGATCACATTTACATAGTTAGAATTCTCATTTTCACAACAGGAAAGGAAATTGCGAATAGATTACATTTGCATAGTTTTTAGGGGAATTGTGCATAGATTACGTTGTATGGTTTGGCATATTTTAATCCTTTTAATTGAATTGGAATAGTGAAATTGAAAGATATAGTTAGGAAGATCTTGTTTGTTTCATAATTGATTGTTGTGTCATTGTTTGCACCTCTTCCCTACACTAGATAGCTTTCATTGAAAATGAAAAGATATTTTTTGTCATATTAGTTGCATCATAGGCATGTTCAAGTGAAATTGAGTTTTGAGCCTTGAAACTGAAATCTAAATCAAGATCATCTATAAAATTCATCTTAATTAACCTAAGGAACATTTGCAACATTAACAACACACATAGAGGTCTAGGCTAGAGATGTGTTCCAACATTGACATAGGAGCTGTTGTTATTTTCCAGCATTGTATCCCAGGGGTGAAATCTTGTTCCACGTATGTGAGTGTATAGGATCGTACTCCACGTACCTTAGGGTATATTGGTGGTGCTCCGTGCACATAAAGTATATGGGAACACTCTCATTGAAAGGTTACACATTAGAGTACAACATTACTATAGATAATGCACTCCCATGTACGATCGGGTATATTTTAGGAGTCCCAATAGGTTGCTATCCATCCATAGGTAACTGAGTCTGCCGCCTTGTATACCATGATACATCTAACACAACATTCGGGGAGCTTGTCTACCATACATTAAGTCCTTCATTCACCAAGGTGTAGATTGCAGTTCACGGTTTCTTGGTAAACCTTTATGCCTAGTTACCCCTTTATTTTGTTTGTGTCTTTATTTTCTAAAATCAATTAATTAACCAGAGAAAAACATCCTCCCCGTGGAACAAAACCTTAGTGGATATTAGGTTGAGACCAATGGCAACATTTCCAGAGTCTACCAATCAATGGAACCCCTCTCGCGAGAGTCCTAGTCCTTTTCCTTCTTTTGGAAATATTGGCACTCCGTATATGGAAATGTTGTCCCTTCTTAGATTTACCATTGGTTTTCTAGTTTGGTTATTTTCGACCCCTATGGTTCCAAATGTCCAAACTGCTTCTCAACCGAGTTCTCCTCCACCTGAACAATATCAACCTCATGTTGATCCTAAAGTTGACCCTTTGCCTTCTTCACCTATTTTTTCTTCATCCCTTTCTTCCTCTTCACTTGGTGAAAATCTTGATTCTAGTAAGCATGAAGCTAAGAAGAAGAAGAAGAAAACTAAGCAAGGGGGAAACCAAGCAACCATTGCTATAGAGGCAACTAGTATGGATAAATATTCTAATAATCCCCATGAAGTTAAATTCCCTTGCATGTTATGTAAGGGTGACCACCTTCTTAGATATTGTCCTGGTATTCCCAAGGTATTAGAAGTGTGACCCACAGGCTCACACTGACCTTTGTAGTTAGCTTCTGGAGTTCATGCTGGTGATCAATCCTCAACTAGCGATAGTAAGGTCCATGGGAAATTGGGTAAAGTCAAATTTCCCTGTAATTTATGTGAAGGGAATCATCATGTTCACCTTTGTCCCTATATGGATGAAGCCTCAAAATTATAGGAAAACCTTACAACTTCTTAGCCTTGACTTTCCGCTGGTTATCGAAAGTTTTCTCCCAATCTTCCACTAGTTAATGAAGTGATTGATCAGAATCTGTCTCTAGTCAATCCCACTCTCTCTGAATTTGAATCCCATGAGTCCATTCCTGACCAACCATTGGTTGAGAGAATGGTTGACCCAATTTCACCTTAAGTTGATCGTACCTTTCCCTTAGAGAGTGAGTCTCATATTGCTTAGGTTCTTCTCATTTCTTTAGATTCCAGTGAACTTAGGGGAAGTCTTCTTGTCCCAATGGCACAGGGGGGAAATCCACCCATTCCCACAAAATTGGAGAGAAGCTCTCCCATTCCCATAGCACAAGGGGGAAGTTCTCTTGTTCCCACAATACCTCCTCCAAGTAGTTTGGTCACTTCATTTGGTTGGAGTCGACTAATAGGATAATGTCTTCCTTCTTACGTGCCCTTCCAAATCATGGTACATGCTTATAATGTGGTCTTACCTAGCACAATCATAGGATGAAGGCACATATGTTAGTATTATGTCCTCAACTACTTGGCAAGATTTAGGTTCTCCACAACTTGTACCTGTTACCAAGAATCTGTTGGCTTTTAACAGAGGACTTAGTCAATCATTAGGGATCCTTCCTAAGTTTCTTATTACTTTGGGAGGAAATATTGTCTATATCGATGTGATGGTGGTCTAAGGCCCTTTATATTTTAATTTAGTCCTTGGGAGTGACTATGTGTATGTCATCGAAGCTCTTGTCTCTTCACTCTTTCATGTGATGTGTTTCCCGCATGAAGGAAGAATTGTGACTATTGACCAGCTTTCGTTCATTGGTCCTAATTTTACTCCCAATGATCCTACTTCCTTAAGTGTTCCAAATGTACAAGTGGTATTTTCCCCGCCATAGGTTAATTATGTGGCAACCTATCCCATTCACATACCTACAGCTGAATATGAGCCTTTCGTTGTCTGATAAACTTTTTTTGACCTAGATCTGGTAGGTGATATGGTGAATCATTTACTAGGGGAATTTGAGTCTCATATTACCATTGGATCCTTTGATCCCTTGCAAAGCGTTGCTCTCCCATTTGATGAGAAACTCTTGGAAGCCATGGTCTCTTGGAGGCCATGATTTGATTCTGGAACACAATTCCTTTTCTTGTGTCAAGCTCATTACCAAATGAAACAAGGTGTCGGAGCAGAGTTCATTTTCTTGTGTCAAGCTCCTTAAAAAATGGAACAAGGTGTTGGAGCAGAGTTCCTTATCTTGTGTCAAGCTCATTAAGAAATGAAACAAGTTCCATAGTAAATTTCATCTTCTTGTGTCAAGCTTGTTCAAAAATGAAGCAAGGTCCCAAGAGTAAATCTCCTTTTCTTGTGTCAAGTTCGTTAAAAAATGAAACGATCTCTTATGGGGATAATTCCTTTATTATCTCAACCTTGTTAAAAAATGAAATAATTTCCTATGAGAAAAGTTATTTTCCTGTGTCAATCTCGTTAAAAAATGAAACAAACCCCCTTTCAATTAGAGTCTTTTGATTAGATCTCATAAATTCCGAGTCGATTCTTTCACTTGATCTCGTAAATGAACCTTCATAACATCAACCTGTTAGTAACCAGTATTCTAATTAGGTGCATGAAATGAATTTTGGAGGTCATGCACCTTAGATTGAGTCATTATGCTAGGGGAATTCAAACAATTTCAACCATAATTTTTCTATGTATCAATCTTGTGTAATAATGAAACCACTTTCAAGCATAGTTTCCCATGTTTCAAGCTTGCGTAAAAATGAAACTAATTTCAAGCATAGTTTCCCATGTGTCAAGCTTCTGTAAAAATGAAACCATTCCAATTTAACCCTCATGATTTCCATTTTTATCAGCCTATTTATGCCAGAAGAGCCTTGGTTTTCTCATTCCATCATCACCATTTGCTTGGCTTATCATATTCTTTCACTTGGCTGTGGTTACCCTTTCCCAAGGAATCACTACGATGAGTGGTCTTATTAGCCAACCTCTCGACCTTTGTGTGTTTTGAGTAGTTCCATCGAGACCAGAACCAATTGCTACCTTTTATACCACTCGTTCCTCCAGGAGGAGTCTTATTTTCGCTCTTTTTAGACTCTCGAAATATGAAAAGATTGTTGAGCACTTGTCTTTTCGAACTCATAAAAGTAAATGAAAAGGCATCTATTAAGTATAAGTTTAACCCTTTTCTGGACTAAGATAGACTAACTATGAAAAAGGATAGACTAACTAAGAAGTCATTAAGTTGATCTCTACTACAATACTCTTAAGCCTTCATTTCATGTCTACCTTTCCTAATTTAGTTCCATGTCAGCATCATTATGATCATTATGTCTCAATCATGATACCCATTTCGTGTCGTTGATGGGGGATACATCTAGGCCCTCCTACGATGAGTCGCTTCCTGTCGACATCATCACATCATCCAAGAAGTTGACTTAGAAACACATCTTTGGTACCTCGGTGCTTGTATACATTAATGGGAAGTTTCCTCGCTCTCAAACAAGTTTACGTCAATGGCCTTCGACCAAAAGGTTCTATGTGGTGTTCAACATCAACTCATTTATTCACACCATAAGGATTGTACTATAGTACCTTGAGAACCATTATCATCATTAGTGGTTTCTCTCACGTCTATTAATGACTTACATCATTGGACGGTAATTAGATGGTGTCTACCATGTTTGACTCCATCTCATTGATTCACATGGTTAGATGCATACATTGGTTGGTCATGTGAATGAGATAGAATAACCTAGATCTAGTATCATCCATTCGGGCTGCGATTCCAGGAGTTATAGAAATATAACAATGTATGATGGCCATGATGATACAAAATCTCATCTAGTCATGGGTCCACCAGTTGCATCTGTGGAAACATCATTTGATCATTATACATGTTATGTTAGCTTATGAGCTGAGTATGGGTATGCCTCCCTCAACAAACAAAGATGTAATTGTAACAACCCTGGTTAAAAAAAACTCATGTAAAAATATAAAAGGCCAAGGTGATGGGGCACATCTTCCAAGCTGAATGGTGGGGAAAACATCCTAATGGTCGTTGATTTGGTCTATTATGGCTAAAGGAAGTTGGAAAAGGCAATGACTAAGGCTTTGGAAAGGCACGAGGCATTAATTGGAATTTATTTATGAAAATAATGGAAATTAGGAGAAAAGGAAGGGGAAAGGTCACAGGTTGCATGTGAGGAGGAAAATGAAGGAAAATAATGTAAAATAAAGAAAATAGAGGCCTCATTAATAAAAAGGCTTCTGATGATTACTGGGCAAGACTTGGTTAGTTGAGTTTTGGAGCTCTTTCATTATTCTCTCTCTCTCTCATATTCTTGGATACTTAGAGATTTCTTGGAGCACTATTGGAGGGCATGGAATACTTGGACTCTTGGAGTAAGAAGGCAAAGGAAGAGAACGAAATCAAAAGAAGGTATCAACATCAGAAACTACATCATATTTTCTTGCAAGTACCGAGTTGCATGTATGATTTCTTCACTATTTTTGGCATGCATGGCATATGCATGTGGTTTCTTGGTTGTGATCTGTCATTTGCATGGAGGATTGCCTGGATCGACAGTGGATTTCCTAGCCTTTCCATTTCCTAGATAACCATGGTGATTGTGGGTTTACTTGCATTGTTTTGTTTTGGTTGGTTCTGATGTTTCCTTAGCTTGGGTTGAGTTATTAGTCCTAGAAGCCCTAGTTGTACAAATGCTCTGGAAGCCCTGTAACAACTTGGGTTGAGTTACTAGTACTGGAAGCCTTGGTTGGACAAATTCTTTGGAATCCCTTGGTGGGTTGAGTTACTAGTCCTAGAATCCTTGGGTTGAAAAATGCTCTAGAACCCCTACATAATATGTGTGTTGTGTTACTAGTTCTAGAAGTATTGAATGGACAAACACTCTGGAAGCCTTGAAAGGCTTGGATGGAAACTAATATGATGATGATTTTGGTAATGTCTGATCGTGAGATGGAATCAATGTTTGATGGGTTGATATGGATGGCCTTTGGAAGCCTTGGATGAGTTTTTATTTATGACTTCTATGAGATTCCACATTCATGCGTGGAATATGGTATGGGGGTGAATAAATGAAGAGAGATTTGGCTCAGACATTCTACGGTCGGGTAGAACATGGAAGTCCCATCCTGGGTTTGGATTTTTTTATCAATAATGAAATATTATTTCTCCTTGTATATCCATGAGCATTATGATGGATTATATGTGATTTATATGGCTATGATCTCATTGGTACTTTTGTCCCTACTATGTTGGTTATGTATGTATTTTATGATAGTAGTTATGTATGGCTCTCATCATGTTCTTACTTGTTATTGAACGATCAATGTGTCTATGACCTAATGGATGAAATGGCAACTAATGTAACAAGGATACAATGCTTCATAGCAAATCTCAGATAAGTATGAGATCCCTACACTTAACTATGTTATTTACACCTGTAGATTACATGTTTATGATATGTTTGAAAAAATGCCTATCATGGCTAGTAGGGATCTAGTAAAGGTCTTTAAAAAGAATTTTCTTTAGTACTTTACTTTCCATGTTACTTTGTTGATTTGAAGAGATGGATCAGTTCTGAACAGTGTCCTTGGATCTGATCCTAAAAAAGTGGCTCAAATCTTAGGGTCGTTGGCACAACACTAACAATTTTGGTCCACAATCGCTAGCAAGCATGCTGGTGACAGTGAATTTAGGTTGTTGGTTGCTCCCTTTCCCACTGCATGAGAGAAAATATAGCCCAAGAGACCTAAAACAATAGTGGGACCCAAGGACAAACTGTTTGAGTGGCTAACTTTCCCCTAAGGGTTTTGTTGATCATGTTGGATGTTTGTATGGTGTGTTTCCATCGATTCCACTTCCTTAAGGTGACTTAGGAGGTCGAATCATATCATAGTGGCCTCTTGTCACATGTTTACCCCAGCTGTATGGTTGCTTGGGTAGATGTGGGAGGAGGGTGTTACAATCATGTTTTAAATTTATTATGACAGATGAAGCTCGCCGGTTGTCCTTGATCCTGACTTGTCACAAGGCAAAGCACTTCAGTCATCAGTCATCATCTCTAACTTTGCACTTTAGGGGGGATTCTATTATAGGCCATTTTGTCACATCCAATGAGTGAGCCTCCTAATTGAATCAATCAACATCTTATTCCCCCTTGTCATCATCTTGTACAAATCCCTGAGCATGTTCCCTTCATCCCCCATAAATTTGTAGAAATTCCCACCTGTAGATCACCTGATAATGCAATATACTAAAGCAAAATACTTGATATACTTCTACAAACAATTATGTGGAAGCTTAATCGAATTGAGCAACACAAGTAAGAACACATATAGTTGATAAGAAGAAATCAATCACACATAAAATAGAAGATATAACCAGGGGAAAGCACAGCCTAAAACCCCAACTTTGTATTATCATACAAGTGGAAATCTTTTCCAAGTTACAAGAAGAATCATCTCAAAAGATTTCTTGCTCTCTCTATAATCAAACAATGAAGCTCGCAGACTTAATAGACAAGTATATATCTTCCTAAAGTCATCCAAGCCCCTATTTCTTTGCGCAATTTTTCTTGCGGTCCAGTGAAGCCACATGTGTGAATTGGCCCCATCACACTCACTGAACAAGAAGAAGTAACAATCCAATTCTCTTGGATATAAATCCTTTTGCATGCAAGGAATATTCACCAAGGAATATCCTAGCAACTGACAGTACACTGTCCCTCCATCCGATCTCAACTGGGTCTCTATCTGAACTGACATGCATGAATTATGTATGAAAGGATATTGAGTTAACTGAAGAGTAGAAGTTATATGCAAGCATGCATTAACTAACTAAACTTACTTAATTTAAACAAACTTTTTAAATCAATCTAACTGGACTTGACTCAGTTAACTAAGTCAACTAATTACATATCAAGTTAGAACTCATCCTTATCTCTTTAACTGATGGATAAATTCCTCAATTAATGGAGAAACTGTTGCATGTCCCCACATAGACTTCAAGTTTGATTTTCCTTAACTAATTAACTTAAGATGAATTAATTAATTAATTTTCAAACTGTTGTTAATATCAAATTTGAGTTTTACTTCCTATTATAGTTTAGGGACTTACTAAAATAGGAAGGTATCCCGAAATGCTATTTATAGAAAAGCTATTTTTAGCACTTTCACTTTTCATCCATTGTAGCTAAGTTCAACACTAGATGGAACTGCTATTTATATCTGTGCTATTTTCAGCGTTTTCTATTTTCAGCATTTCTTGTTGCTATCTTCAACACTCCATCTCAATAAGAAAGGGATTATCAGTAACCCCAATACTATCTCTATGGAACTCGAACTTGCATTTTGAAAATTCCTTTGTCAAAATATCTGCATCCTGCTCCTTAGTCGAAACATACAGAAACAACATGATCCTATTGACCACACAGTCTCAAAGATGGTGATATGGGATATCAATGTGCTTGGACCTGTCATGAAAAACTGGATTCTCAGAGAGTTTGATGCAACTCTGATTATCACAATAGATCACTGTAGGATCCATCCTCTGACTAAAAAATCCCACTAGAATCTTCTTCATCCAAATGGCCTCACATGCGGCCTGACTAGCAGCCATGTTTTCAGCCTCTGCTGAGCTAAGTGCAACTGATCTCTGTTTTCTGCTATACTAGGAAACTATAGCTGAACTAAGGTTGAAGATTCCTCTAGAAGTGCTCTTCCTGTCTGATGGACTCCCTACCCAATCCGCACCTGTGAAGCCATGAAGCTTCACTCCCTCTGTCCGTATGTACCACAATCCAAACTGAGATGTGCCTCTGAGGTATCTCAGCACAAGCTTCGTTGCCTTCCAAAAAAGCTTGGTAGGATGAACCATAGCTTGACTCAATTGGTTCACCGCAAATCATAAGTCGAGTTGTGTGTTCACTAGATACATAAGTGAACCCACTAGCTGCCGATAAATAGTAGCAACTACTACCTCACCTGAAGTAGCATCCTCCTTCCTTCAGTTCCCACCTAGAGGTGTCTGCATGGGCTTGCACTTCTCCATGTGAAAGCGCTTGAGTATCTCATTGGCATACTTGCCTTGAGACACAAATACTTCCCATCTCTCTACCACACCTCAATGCCTAGAAAGTAGTGCATAAGGCCCATGTCCTTCATCTCGAACTCTCTTGTGAGGTCCTCCTTGTAAGACTGTATCAGCTGATCATCACCTGTCAAAATCAGATCATCGACATAAAGTACAATGATTAATGGCTTACCTTCTACCATGATGAGGTAAAGGTTCGCAACTGCTTCACTCTTGGTGAAGTCCAATCTGGTGAAATAGCTATCAATCTTGGTGTACCAAGCACGAGGTACTCACTTCAGCCCATACAGAGTGCTCTTGAGTATGCACACATGCGACTTGCTACCGAAGGTTTTGAAACCTTCTCGCTGCTCAATGTACACCTACTCCTCAATCGTCCCATTGAGGAATGTTGTCTTCACATCCATCTAATGGATCTTCCACCCCATCTAAGTTGATAATGCCAATATCAATCTAATTGATGAGTACCTTGCTACTGGAGGAAAAGTCTCATCATAGTCAATCCCCTTGACCTATGAGAAACCTCAAGCAACAAACCTTGCCTTGTGTTTCTCAACACTGCCATCAACTGCCTGCTTTACCTTGTAAAGCCATCTAGAACTCACTACTGACTTGTCCTAAGGTCTTGCGACAACATCCCAAACACAGTTCCGCATGATGGAGTCATACTCCTCCACCATTAGATCAACCCACACTGGTTGCTGCACTGCCTCCTTGAATGAAGAAGGCTTGGAATCTACATAATCCCCAACCAGGGCCATGTAACTAGTGTACTGCTCTAGCGGCCTCCTCTATCTGCGCTGAGAAGATGGATGTCCCACATTCTCTCGCGCATCCAGCATCAACCTGTCAGCTTCCCTTGAGTGTTTCCGCCCATCTCTGGAAGTATCAACATGAATGGATGTCTCCACTCCCGGATCCTTTGTATGTGGCTGCTCTGCATCAATCTGAGGCTCTTCCGCCTTAGGAACTAAAATTTCTTCATCTTCATGCAAATCAAGCTCCCTCTCAAGTGATAAGCGCATGGCTTTCTTCTTGTCGAACTTCAGATCCCTGTGTATCACAGTCCTCTGAGTGGAAGGAAGGTACACCCAATAGTTGTGAGGTGTATCTGTGTACCCCACAAGTATTCCCAACTCAGCTGTGAGGTCTAGCTTCTTCCTGACATCTTTGGTCACATGACAGTAAACTGATTATCCAAATATTCAGACGTGACTTACATTAGGTTGCTTCCTAGAACAGGCCTCCATAGGTGTCTTCATCCCCAGTATACAGTGCGAGCTTCTATAATGCAAGTATATTGTTGTATTGCATGCCTCAACCCACAAATGCAGTGGTAGGCTTTGGTCATGCAACATTTCTCGAGATGCTTACATAATCAATATGTTCTTCCTTTCAGCCACCCCATTCTGCTGTGGGTTATGGGGTTCCGTCAATTCCCGTTTAATTCCTTCTGCAGTGCAGAAATCCTTAAACTGTTGGGAGACATACTCTCCACCATTTTCACTACACAAGGCTTTTATTTTCTTTCCTGATTCTTTCTTTGCCAAGGCTTTAAACTCACAAAACCTCAAGAAGGTCTGATCCTTATTTTTGCATAAAGTATATCCATCATCTATGAGAAAAATCATCAATAAAAATAAGATATTACCTTTGATTAGTGGTGGAGGCTGTAGAGAAAGGTCCACAAACATATGAGTGAACTCGCTCCAGGATTTCTCCAGCTCTACTGTCTCGATCCGGAAAGGAAGATTTTGCACACTTACCCAAGGTACAACCTTTGCATGTACTTGTCTACTCAAGTTTTCCCTTGGGTAATCCGGTATAAATCTATTGCGTGATCTCCAGAGCTCCATGGTGCAAGTGGCCTAGTCTTCTATGCCATAGCTCGCCAACATCTTGGCTCTGTACCATCTCTGATTTGGAACTCAAAGCAGCACAATCATCTACCTCCATCTTGTAGAGATTCTTGACTTGAATCCCTATTCGCTTTGTCTGTCCAGTGTCGATATGCCTCAGGAATACCTTTCCTTTGCTAAAGACTACATCATAGCCTTTATCTTCTAGCACAACAATGGACACAAGATTCTTCTTTAGACCTGGAACATACTTTACATCAGTCAAGGTGAGGGGAGCTCCATGCTCCCTTTGAAACACAACCATACCTTCACCTGAGACACAATACTTTCCATCATCGCCCATCTCGATCCGCATCTGGAGATCCATCTCCTCCAAGGTACTGAAAAGATTCTTGTAACCTGACATGTGGAAAGAGGCTCCACTGTCCAGGTACCAAACACATCCCACAATGGATGAAACCATGCATGCAATAAGAGAGAAATCCAGCTCAAACTATGAGGCTAGTGCATCACCATCAGATCCCTTTGAGGAACCCTTCTTGGATTTCTTCTGTGGACAATTAGTAGCATAATGGCCCACTTCATGACAATGAAAGCATCGCACTTTCGATTTGTCAAGATTCTTCCCACCATGGGAAGAACCAAATTTGGATTGGGATGCCTTCCCTTTTCCCTTCCTTGCCTTACTTGCTAAGGCTAGATTTTCCTCATCATCTTGCTTCGATGAGGATCCATCTCTGGTGTTTCTTCTTATCTCCTCCTACATTAGATCCGACCAAAGTCATCCCAATTTGGCAGTTTCTGTCTTCCATTAACTGAGTCTTTGTAGCTATGCCAGCTCTTAGGAAGACTTAGGAGTGCAAGACTCACCATGTCATCATCTGCTATCGTGATCCCTACACTTCCAAGCTCATCCCTGCAGGTGGTGAGCTTGTTCAGATATGTAGAGATCATGTCACCCTTTTCACACTTGATCTTACGAAGCTTGTCTTTCAGTGCCAACTTCCTCTGATCACTTCTATTCTAATAAAGATTTTTCAATGTTTTCCACATCAAAAAGCAGAGTCTCCTTCCCATGGAGGCTCGAGACAATGTGGTCTTGAACTCCCTCCAAGAGGATTCTCCTTGCTCTAGCCACAAACTTTTTCCATTTCGCCAGTTGAGTAGCTTCAGTCGGCTTGGGGACTTCTTGATCAATGAAGTCCTTTAGACTGTTATCCTCTAATACTACTGCCATGTGATCCTTCTAGGCTATATAATTCGAGCTGCCATCAAGGGCATACTCGAGTCTTAAACCACTGAACACCATAGGTGAAATAGAGATGTGATAAGAACTCAATTTCAATATTCAAAAACCAAACTCCTCCTTCTCCTTCTTGTATGTTTTTCTTTCTTGATCACCTTTGATCTGATACCATGTATAAATTCCCACCTGTAGATCACCTGATAATGTAATATACTAAAGAAAAATACTTGATCTACTTCTACAAACAATTAGGTAGAAGCTTAATTGAATTGAGCAACATCAATAAGAACACATATAACTGATAAGAAGAAATCAATCACACATAACACAAAAGATATAACTAGGGGAAAGCACCAGCCTAAAACCCCAACTCTGTATTATCATACAAGTGGAAATATTGTCCAAGTTACAAAAAGAATCAGCTCAAAAGCTTTCCTGCTCTCTTTGTAATCAAACAATGAATCTCATAGAATCAATAGACAAGTATATATCCTCCTCAAGTCCTCCAAGCCCCTATTTCTTTGTGCAATTTTTCTTGGGGTCCAGTGAACCCACATGTGTGAATTGGCCCCATCCCAATCACTGAACAAGAAGAAGTAACAACACAATTCTCTTGGATAGAAATCCTTCTGCATGCAAGGAATATTCACCAAGGAATATCCTAGCAACTAACAGTACACTGTCCCTCCATCTGATCTCAACTAGGTCATTGTCTACACTGACATGCATGAGTTATGTATGAGAGAATATTAAGTTAACTAAAGAGTAGCAGTTATATGCAAGCATGCATTAACTAATTGAACTTACGTAATTTAAACAAACTGTTTAAATCAATCTAACTGGACTTGACTCAGTTAATTGAGCCAACTAATTACATCTCAAATTAGAACTCATCCTTATCTCTTTAACTGATGGATAAATTCCTCAATCAATGGAGAAATTGTTGCATGTCCCCCCATAGACTTCAAGTTTGATTTTCCCTAACTAATTAAATCAAGATGAATTAATTAATTAATTTTCAAACTGTTGTTAATATCGAATTCGAATTTTACTTCTTAATGTATTTTAGGGACTTACTAAAATAGGAATGTATCCTGAAATGCTATTTATAGAAAAGCTATTTTTAGCACTTTCACTTTTCATCCATTTTAGCTAAGTTCAACATTGGATGAAACTACTATTTATAGTAGTGCTATTTTTAACATTTCTTGTTGCTATCTTCAACAAATTTCAGCCCATGCATCATCTGACCCAATTTTAAGACCAACAGTCCCTGTATGCCTACTGGGATACGATCACCTACATGTTGCTCAACTATGTCCTGTGTTGGTCACCAGTAGGTTTCTCCCCTTTGCACTTGTGTTGGTTCTAGAAATCCAAGAGAATGATCAGGATTCCAAAAGCTTCCCCTTCTAGGAGTTTCCAGAAGTTGTTTTAACTACTTACCTTTGACAAAACATTCAGATCCTATCCTACCCTACTTTGGATTTTTCACCACTTATCCTTTGATATTATCCCTCCATCAAAGTTGTATCTTAAATGCTAGATTAATAAGTTGATAAGAACTCCCAACTTACCCTAATTCTCTATATATTCCCAACCTTCTATATGGTTGGGCGTTGGCTTTTGGAGAGTGATTCTTCCCTTTTACTTCTATAGTGAATGGTTATTATCTCATGCCTTTGGGGTGATTGGATGTGCATATTTTGACAAGGAAAGGACAAGTCAAGAACTTGGAGGATCTCTTATACAAGATCAACTGCTACTTATGGTTGTAATCTCCTTCCATATATATTAATGCAAAGAATTCAGTGTTTTCCTATATGTGATGTTTTTATTTCATATATTTGAATACCGTGTTGATCTATTGAATGATTTATTGTTATGATACTGCACAGATCTCATAGTTTCTTGGCTTGTGTTATATGATTGTGCGAGTTCTAATTTTGGAATTCATAGCTGGAATTGGAGCTTCCAAGCTAAAGAAGTGAAGTGTGCGAAGGATTCCGGGTAGGCCTCACTCTGTCATCTCTTTACTTTAAGGAAAAGCATTGGGCTCCTTGTCTCTCTGTTGTTTTAGGTTAGACACTGATCTAGGGGAGATACTTTTTTTCGCAATCGTAAATCACATATAACAAGACCTCCATGATTCTTAGAGGAGGATAGGACATAAATATGTGGAATGAAAGCATCATGGGCAAGACCTCTCTCTCTGAAATACAAGGAATTCTCCCTCTCAAGACCTGGATGATAAGTAGAGTTTTCTCATCTCTAGAACTTATTTCCTCTTGGAATCACGAAGATAATTCATGGGATAGTTGGAAACCCTCAGATTTCCCCCCGAGCTCTATGATCAATGGGATTTGATTCTCCCCCATCTAAAGGGAGAAGCCCCTATTAGAATCATACATCAAGATAAATTCAATTGGAATCCTACAGGTCGCGAATATATAATCAAGTGTGGATATGGAAAGATTCAAGAAGACCATCATCTGCCTGATTGACCTATCTAGAAATCAGTCTAGAAGGCTCAGAGTTTACCTAAATTAAATTATTTATTTGGACCATGCTAGAAGGGAAAATAGCCACTATAGATAATCTTAGGAAAATAGGTATAAATGGACCCTCCACCTATCCTCAGTGCTTTAGTGCAGAAGAAGCTATACATCATCTTGTCATCAACTGTAAATTATCTTATGAATGTTGGCAAACCTTGGGAAATCCTCTTGAGGTCCATATCAACTCAAGTCTCATTTTATTAGATTCCTTTGCTAAATGGAACTCTAGATATCCCTACTCCTTCGAAAATAAGAATATGCTAAAGAGATTTTGGACCTGTCTCCCTCCATACTTATGCTGGTATATTTGGTGAGGGAGAAAAAAGTTCATCATTCAAAACACAAAGCCAAAAGTTTGAAAAATCTTGACCAAAAATTAGAGCTTGGCATCAGAATTCATTCCTGCAAAAGGGATAAAAAAATGGATGACAACCTCCTTCAACAGGAAGAAAAAACTTGGCTCAAATTCGTGTTGGATCGTCCTTCAATTGGGGCTTGCCTACCTATATCACCTCCTGTTGAGAAATGGCAACAAGAAATTACGGTGTATTTGTCCTTGAATTAAATTGTGAATTAAAATTGAATTTTATTCTCATAGCAACTTGTAAATATTTAATTAAGTTTAATTAACTTAATTAGCATAGGAATTTTGAGTTGGAAGTCTTTCTGTAGCCATGTATATGTTCTTCCTAAATTTTAGGGGTCTAGGATGAGTTTATTTAAGTTGTAAATAGATTAACAAAGTTTATTGAGTTATAGTCAGTTAAATTATTTCTAACTGTTTTTGGAACTAATAGAGAACTAATAGTTAGTTGGTGCACTGGTGCATCCATAAGTGTTACTCCAGTTTGAAGATTCCCTCATGAGAAACTCATGCATGCTAGTACAAAGAAAGACCCAGTTGAGACTAGAGTGTAGGGACAGTGTATTATCAGTGGTATAATTTACTGAGTTGTAAATATCATGCATGTAATTAGAGAAGGACCTATGTTTGGATTGCGTAATTTGGAAGAATGAATTCCATTTAAATACAGAGTATTCATCCTAGGAATTATGCAAGGAAATAGGGGCTTGGAAGGCAGTGGAAATTGGCTAAGTGTTGGCTAATATCAGGCTTGTGAGGTAGAGAGTTGAGCATACTTGTGGGGAATTTCTAGTGAGAACAAGCTTTGTGTATTCACTAATATTTATGATTTAATGCAATACAGATAAGCAGGGTTTTGAGTTGTGGCTTTCCCGAAGAAAACTTATTTGTTATGTGCCATTTATTTGTCTTCTTATTGTTCATATTGTTTTCATCGATCTATTGGCTTCCACTAGTTGAAAGTAAAAGTATATTCTTGTCTTGTGCTTCAGTAAATTGAATGAGATTGTGAATCTACAGGAAATTCCACGTGTCATTGGAGCCAAATTCAATATACTAGAGGAGATTTCAAATTTTTGAGTTTTGTGTTAGAAGTGAAATTCAAATTTGCAATACATACTTCAGGATCGACACATAGTGTTCTATGGTTTGCAGCTTGAGTATGCCTTGGAAGGAAGCTCAAATTATATAACCAGGAGGGACAGAATTGAGGTTGTGCTGGAGGACAATGGCTTGAAAGAATTCGTTGATCAAGACATTCCTAGGCCAACAACATCAGATGCATAGAATATGGCCAAATAGAAGAAGTGTGTCATGAAGGCAGGGCGGATAATCCTTGAGGGATTTCGAGACCATATTGTCTTGAGTTTCCATGGCAAGGAAAATCTGTATGTTATGTGGAAAGCATTGAAGAACTTGTATCATAACAAAAATGACCAAAGGAAATTGGCACTAAAGGACAAACTTCAAAAATCAAAATGGAGAAAGGTGAGACTATTCCAAAATACTTGACCAATTTCACTCAATGTCATGATGAACTTGGAAGTGTTGGAATCATAGTTTTCAAGGATGATATGGTGAGTCCTTCTCTTCTGGGACTCCCAAAGAGTTGGCATAGTTATCAGGACTTTGTTAATGGTCAGGAGAAGTTGCTAGATTGGGAACAACTATGGTCGGATTTGATGTAGGAGGATATCAGGAGGAACACCAAGGATGGATCTTCATTAAAGACTGATGATGAAGAGAACTGTGCCTTAGCTATTAAGGTGAAGAAGGGGAAAGGGAAATCTTCCTATTCCAAATCAGATTCTTGCCATGGAGGTAAGAATAAATACATGACAAAAGTGAAATGCTTTGATTGTCATGAGCTAGGCCATTTTGCTACAAATTTTCCACTCAAGAAGTCCAAGAAAAATTCCTTAGGAGGAGCGATGGGTGAGGCTTTGACCTCTCAATTCGAATTGGAATTTTCCCTCATTGCATGCATGGTGTCATCAATTATGGGAATTTTATGGTACTTAGAAAGTGGAGCTTCATTCCACATGAATGGCGACAAGGAGTTATTCAGTGACTTAGAGGAGAAAGATCTGCAGATGAATAACAAGATGGGTGATGACAGGAGGTATCGTGCTACTGGATTGGGCATGGTTAATTTTTAGAGGGAGCATGGGGCTCCACTCACCTTGAAGAATGTTATGTATGTGACTGGGCTGAAGAAGAACTTGGTATCATTTCCATGCTCGAGGATAGAGGCTATGATGTGATCTTCTTGAAAGGAAAGGCATTACTTCAACACATAGCCATGGGTCAGGTAAAGAATATAGGGATTCGAGTGAAGAATCTCTATAAGTTGTAGGTAGAGGATTGTGTTGCTTTGAGCACAAAAGCAGAGATGGTGCAGAGGCGGGACATTGGTGAGTTGTGGCATAGGAGATTGGGCCACTTGCATCATGGGGATTTGAAGATCATGCAATAGATCTCCACCAATTTGTCCAAAGGAACACTAGAGCAACTTAACACATGAAAGGGGTGTACTTTGGGTAAACACACCAAGTATTCCTTTCCTAACAGAGATAGTAGAGAAGAGTCTATTCTAGAGCAAGTCCATTCAGATGTGTATGGACCATTATTGACAACATCCACGACCAAACACATGAAAGGGGTGTACTTTGGGTAAATACACCATGTATTCCTTTCCTGACAGAGATAGTAGAGAAGAGGCTATTCTAGAGAAAGTCCATTCAGATGTGTGTGGACCATTATTGACAACATCCACGGCCAAACACACATATTATGTGTAGAAATTCTAGCTGTAGATTAACCTGATAATGCAATATAACTAAAGCAAAATACTTTAATCATTTTCTACAATCAATTTTGCACAAGCTTAAAATATTTGAGCAAGATCAAGCTGAACACATATAACCAGAAAAAGAATCAATGCACATGAAACACAAAAGAATACTTTGGGGAAATCCTTAGCTAAAAACCTTGCTATTTTTATTATCATACAAGTGGAAATATATCAGGAGCCTTAGATCTCACAACTAGCCAATTCTCAGTACAATCCCTCATAGATGCTCACAGAAAACATAGACTACTCACTCACATTGATTTCACACCCTGTAAAACTGTGCAATACTCAAGGAATGAATTCCTTATGCATGCATGAGTTTTTTTTTATAGGAAAACTCATGAAAATGATAGTACAATGTCCTTGTCTTTAATCTCAACTAGGTCTTTCAGATAATAGACATGCATGAGTTATTGATGAGAGAATGTTCAATTATCTGGAGTACACTAGTTCGATGCATGCAGGCATTAATTGACTGAACCCACAATTAGTTCCTCAAATAGCTTGCAACTAATTTTATTGGACCTAACTCAGTAAACTGAGCTAACTAATTACAACTCAAATATAACTCAATCTTATCTCCTTAATTAATGGATATTATCCTTAATTTAATGGATAACTGTTGCATGACTTCAGAAAGACTTCTAGCTTGAATTTCTCCAACTAATTAACTCAAGATGAATTAATTAATTATTTTTCAAGTAGTTGGTGAGACTAAATTCGAATTTTAATTCAAGGACAAATTAAAATTGGAATATTCTTGTTGCCACATTTCAACACTCCCTCTCAACAAGAAAGGGATTATCTGCCACCTCGATCTTATCTCTATGGATTTCGAATTTGCACTTTGACAATGCCTTCATCAAAATGTCAGCATCTTTCTCCTCGGTCTAAATATACTACAACAACATGATCCTCCTCACTACACAGTCTCCGAGATGATGATACCGGATGTCGATGTGCTTGGACCTATCATGAAATACTAGATTCTCATAGAGTTTTATACAACTCTGATTATCACAATAGATCACAATTGGATCCATCCTTTGATCAAACAAACCAACTAGAATTTTCCACATCTAGATGGCCTCACATGCTACCTGACTTGCAGCCATGTATTCAGCCTCTGCCAAGCTGGGTGCAAATGACCTCTATTTCCTACTGTACCAAGAAACTGCAGTTGAACCAAGGTTGAAAATCCCTCCTGGTGTGCTCTTCTGATCTGATGGACTCCCTGCTCAATATGCATCAGAGAAGCCCTGTAGCTTCACTCCCTCTGTTTGTCTATACCATAATCCATATTGAGATGTGCCTCTGAGGTATCTCAATACATGATTTGTCGCCTTCCAAAACATCTTGGTAGGATAAACCATTGCTTGACTCAATTGGTTAACCACATAGCACAAATCTGGTCATGTGTTCACTAAGTACATTAGTGAACCCACAAGTTTCCTGTACACAGTAGCCTCTACTACTTCTCCTGAAGTAATATCCTCCTTCCCCCAAATACCTGCTAGAGGAGTCTATATGGGCTTACACTTCTCCATGTGGAATCTCTTGAGTATCTTGTTGGCATACTTGCCCTGAGACACAAACAACTCCCCATCCTTCTACCATACTTCCATGCCAAGGAAGTAATGCATGAGATCCATGTCTTTCATCTCTAATTCTCTTAAAAGGTCCTCCTTGAAAGACATGATCAATTGATCATCACCTGTCAATATGAGATCATCAACATAAAGTACAATGATCAACTGCTTACCTTCACCATGATGTGGTACAGGTTCGTATTCACTTCACTCTTTGTGAAGCCCAACCTGGTGAAGTAGTTGTCTATCCTAGTGTACCAAGCACAAGGTGCTTGCTTCAGCCCGTACAAATCTCTCTTGAGTCGGCACACATGCGACTCACGATCGAAGGTCTCAAAACCTTCTGGCTACTCTATGTACACCTCTTCCTCAATATTGCCATTAAGGAATGCATTATTCACATCCATCTAATGGATCTTCCAACCCATCTGTGTTGATAGTGCCAACATTGATCTGATAGATGAGTACCTTACTACATGAGAAAAATTCTCATCATAGTCGATCCCCTTAACTTGTGAGAAATCATGGGCAAAAAATCTTGCCTTATGCTTCTCCACACTACCATCAATAGCTTGCTTTGTCTTGTAAAGCCAACGAGAACTCAGAACTGACTTGTTCTCCAATCTTGGAACCACATCCCAAACACTGTTATGAACTATGGAGTCATACTCCTCTACCATAGCATCAACCCAAATCGGCTATTGCACTAATTCCTCAAAGGAAGATGCCTCAGTCTGAACACATTTCCCAACAAGGGCCATGTATCGAGTGTCCCTCTAAGGTGGCTTCCTTTATCTGTGCTGAGAATATGGTTCTCCCACATTCTCTCTCACATCCGACAATAATCTATCAACTTCTCTTGTGCTCTTCCGTCCATCTCTAAAAGACTCTGCTTGATTGGATGTCTCTACTCTTGTATCCTCTGCATGCGGCTACTTCACATCAGTCTAAGATTCCTCCTCCTTAGGAACCAACAATTCCTCCACAGCCTCTAGTTAGAGCTCCCTCTCAAGGGAAGCTCGTATGGCCTTTTTTTCATCAAAATTGAGATCTCTACGGACCACTGTCCTCCGACTGGTAGGCAAGTACACTCGATAGTTGTGCGGTGTATCAGTGTACCCCACAAGTATCCCCAACTCAGCTGTCGGCTCAAGCTTCTTCTGTGCATCCTTTATCACATGGCAATATACCGATGAGCCAAAGATCTTGAAGTGATCCACATCTGGTCTCTTCCCAGAGAAAGCTTCCTCTGGTTTCCTCATCCCAAGTATGCGATGCGGGCTTCTATTCTACAAATAGACCACTGTGTTTCATGCCTCAACCCCCAAGTGAAGTGGTAGGCCATGGTCATGCATCATCGCCCGTGCTTCCCCTACAACTGTTCAATTCTTCCTCTTAGCCACCCCATTCCACCATGGGTTATGAGGTGCCATCAACTCTCGTTTAATTCCTTCCACTGCACAGAAGTCCTTAAATTCTTGAGAGACATATTCTCCACCGTTTTTGCTTCTCAAGGCCTTGATCTTCTTCCTTGATTCTTTCTCAACCAAAGCTTTGAACTCACAAAACTTTGAGAAGGTTTGTTCCTTCTTCTGCATGAAATAAATCCAACATTTATGAGAACAATCATCAATGAAAATCACATAATACCTTTGTTTTGTTGTGGATGATGTCGAGAATGGCTCACACAAATCAGTATGAACTCGCTCTAAGATCGCTTCTGCTCGATTGTCTCGATAAGACTTGGTGTAATTTCCCAAGGTACAACCCTTGCATGTGTCAACTTGCTCAAGTTTACTTTTGGGAAATCCTATAGATATCTGTTGCATTATCTTCAAGGCCCCATGATGCAAATGGCCCAACTGCCTGTGCCATAACTCACCAATGTCTTGGCTTTTCACCAATTCTACTTTCGAACTCAATGTTGCATAATCATCTACCTCTAGTTTATAGATATTCTTCACTCGAATCCCAATCCTCTTGGTTTGACTCATGGCTATATGTCTTAGGAACACCTTTCCTTTAATAAAGACAACATCATAGTCTTTTTCCTCCAACATCACGACAAATACCAAGTTATTCTTTAGTCCAGGCACATACTTCACATCTTTCAAGGTGAGAGGAGAACCATGCTCCCTTTGAAAAGAAAACATGCCCACTCCTGAAGCACTGTACTTTCCATCATCACTCATCTCTATGCGCATCTTGAGGTCTTTCTCCTCCAAGGTACTGAATAAACTTTTATCTTCGGTCATGTGGAATGAGGCTCCGCTATCAAGATACCAAGAAAAAACCTACCATCGATGACACCATGTGTGTGATGAGGGTAAAGTCCATTTCAAACTGAGAGTATAATGCCTCACCTTCTAATTCTTTTGAGGATCCCTTCTTGGAATTCTTTGATGGGTAATTAGTCGCATAGTGTCCCATCTCGTGACAATTAAAGCATCTCACTTTAGACTTGTCAACCTTCTTCCCTCCATGAGAAGAATTCAATTTGGAATGGGAAGCCTTCCCCTTCCCTTTCCTTGTCTTACTTACTAAGGCCAGATTTTCTTCATCATCATTCTTTGATCAAGAACCATCTCATGTGCTCCTCTTGCATTAGATTCGACCACAGTCATTGCCAATCCAACAGTTTCTCCCTTCGATTCACAGAGTCCTAGTAGCTATTCTAGCTCTTTAGAAGGCCAAGGAGAGCGAGGCTCACCATATCATCATCGGCAGTAGTTATTCCCATGCTACTAAGCTCATTGCTGCAGGTGGTGAGCTTGTTAAGATATGTGGAAATAGTATCACCCTTCTCCATCTTGATTCTTCGAAGCTTATCCTTGAGTGCCAATTTCCTCTGGTCGCTATTCCACATTGAAAATGGAGTATCCTTCCCATGGAGATCCAAGAAAATATGGTCTTGAACTCCCTTTGGGATGATCCATCTCGCCTTCACCACACACTTCTTCCATTCAACCAACTCTTGTGCATTAGTTGAAGTTTTCTTTTGGATTTCTTGATCAATGAATTCCTTCAAGCCATTGTCTTCTAATACAGCCTCCATGTGATCTTTCCATGCCATGTAATTTGAGCTACCATCCAAGGCATACTTGAGTCTTAAGCCACTGAATGCCATTGGCCAATCTTGAAGTATGATAAGAATTTGATTTTTGTACCTACAACCTTGAACTTCAAACACTCGTTAGTATATTGTTCATAGCTCTCATAACCTTTTCTCTGATATCATGTAGAAATTATGACTGTAGATTAACTTGATAATGCAATATAAATAAAGAAAAATACTTTAATCTACTTCTAAAATCAATTTTGCAGAAGCTTAAAAGATTTGAGCAAGATCAAGCTGAACACATATAACCAGAAGAAGAATAAATGCACATGAAACACAGAAGAATACTCTGGCGAAAGACTTAGCTAAAAACCCCGCTATTTGTGTTATCATACAAGTGGAAATATATCAGGATTGCACAAAGCCTTAGCTCTCACAGCTAACCATCTCTTAGTACAATCCCTCATAGATGCTCACAGACAAAATAGACTGCTCTTATTCCTTCTCCTCTGCCCTACAAGATCCCATTTTCTTGCACTGTTTCTCTTGGGTGATCCTGTTGTTACCAAGTGTAACACTGATCACTCACACTAATCTCACACCCTATAAAAATGTGCAATACTCAAGGAATGAATTCCTTCTGCATGCATGAGTTTTGTTTATAGGAAAACTCATTCAACTGATAGTACATTGTCCTTGTCTTTAATATCAACTGTCTCTTTCTCAAAATAGACATGCATGAGTTACTAATGAAAGAATCTTTAGTTATCTGGAGTACACTAGTTGGATGCATGCATGCATTAACTAACTGAACTCACAATTAGTTCCGCAAACAGTTCGGAACTAATTTCACTGGACTTAACTTAGTAAACTGAGCTAACTAATTACAACTCAAATATAACTCAATCTTATCTCCTTAATTAAGGGATAATCTCCTTAATTTAAGGGATAACTGTTGCATGACTTCAAAAAGACTTCTAGCTTCAATTTCTCCAACTAATTAACTCAAGATGAATTGATTAATTATTTTTCAAGTAGCTAGTGAGACTAAATTCAAATTTTAATTCTCAATTTTAATTGAAGGACAAATTAAAATTGGAATATTCTTGTTGCCACATTTCAACATTATGTTATATTTGTTGATGATTTTTCTCGTAAATGTTGGATATTTTTCATGCAGAAGAAGGATCAAACTTTAAAAAAGTTTTGTGAATTTAAAGCATTGGTTGAGAAAGAGTCAGGCAAGAAGGTTAAAGCTCTATGAAGTGATAATGGTAGTGAGTATTTCTCAAATGAGTTTAAGAACTTCTGTTTAGCGGAACGAATTAAACATGAGTTGACAACATCCCATAACCCTTAGGAGAATGGGGTGGACGAGAGGAAGAACATATGCATAGTAGGGGCAACAAGAGTGATGTTGCATGATTAGGATCTCCCACCATACTTGTGGGCTAAGGCATGCAACACAATGGTTTATTTTCAGAACCATAGCCCGTATCAGATACTTGGGATGAAGACACTAGAGGAGGATTATTTTGGTAAAAGGCCAGATGTTGGTCACTTCAAGATTTTTGGGTCATCGGTATCACACCTACATAAATCACTTTTTCTTTCTACATGGATCCAATCTAGTGTTGCCCTCATTGCAAGTCTCTTAAAGTGGTTTTGGCACAGATTCGAGCAATGCATAACCAATGGAAGGAAAAATGTAGAACTAAACTTGGTTTTATCAATCACTAATGCAATGAACATAGTAAATACTTTGAACAACTCAACAATCATTGTGTTCACATCGATAATGCCCTCAAATCTCTCCAAGACATGGTTGGTAAGAAATTTGAAGAAAATTCAAATTCAGTGTATCTTAGTAGCAGGTACCAGCAGAATGAGGAGAAATCCATCAACGAATATTGAAAGAACCAGGAAGCTACATGAATTATCGAGACTAGATTCTCTCATTATCATAATGCACCCTCTTACTCAATGTTTTCAATCTATCAGTAATTAGATTAATAGTAAATGTATAACTCTTCTTCAGCAATTTGTCATAATTTATAGGTTGAATGTAGTATGAAGATTAGGTAGTTATGATCTCCATGTAAAAGTAGGGAAAAAAGGATCAACGAATTTTGTCAATTCCTCCTTCTTGATTTGTTCAAACACTATGTACTCTAGAGTATATCTCCCCTTCCTTTTTTTAATGAAAATTTCATAATAATATTATTAAAAAAAATATCTTAACCAATGAGATTTGACCTCCTATAAGTAATTTGAATTCTTATATAATAATAATAATAATTCCCATAAATAGATCATGGTGTAAGGTTTTATAAGAAGATGTTAAAGGTCCATAATTAGTTGTAGATCGAGTACTATAGTATGAGTGCATTAGTGTTACGTGTGGAGCAAGATCAATGTTCATTATAATTTGGTTTCATATTTGATGAAGAATATAAAGAAGCATGAAGCTAAAAGGTTAGATTATTTTCTTGGTTGATGGTTTCTAGGGTAAAATATGTTAAAAAATGCAACAATAAATTCTCAATTTGATTTTTCCTTGATTAAATTGAGAAAAATCGATTTTCCACATCATTAGATAACTTGGATGTAGTTAACTTGTGTGACATGGCTTTTGTCACCCAGTTTACTCAGTAAATTCAAGTTGGAGGAGTTAGAGTTCAGTTAAGCATGTGTGATTGCTAATTTGTGGCAATCAAGGTTAGTTATTTTCAGTTAAACTAGTTCTAACTGTTGGAGGAATTAGTGGCAGGTCAAGTTGTGCAATGGGTCTTCTGTCAAACTCAGTGATCATCCAGCTAAGAGAATCTGAGTTCCCTGGGCTTGGTGGAGATTCCAAGGAAGTGTAACATCAGTTGTAGACTAGTATTGAGTATACAAGTGTTACATCCAGTTAGATGGTCAGCCTAAGGAATTGCACAATCCATTTTGGAGAAATTCCTAAATAATAGGGGCCTAATTTCTCAAGGAACAATGCAAGGAAATAGGAGCTCAGGTAGAGGCAGAAATTGACTAAGTCTAAGTTATAGCTTATTAATGAGTAGAGAGATAGGTTATGCACTTGCAGGTTGTGCTCAGATGAGAAAATAAATTGTAATTCATCTCTATTATTTTGATTAATGCAAGTAGGCATTGGGGTTTTTAGTAGATTTCTTTCCCCGAGAGAAATACTTGTTGCATTTGTGTGATTTGTTATTTCATGTATGAGATTTTTGTTCTTAGTTGTGAATTAATGTTTTTAGAGAAGTACAGTAGGTTTGTGTCTTGTGATTTTGATTAAAAGTTCATGATCAGTTGAAAATCTACATCACAATTTCTACATGGTATTAGAAACCCACTTGTAGTAGAACAACTCATTTTTATATGGTAACTAGATGAATCTACAAAAGAGATATCAAATGTGACAAAATGCAGGGCAGTCCAAAGGAATTAGTTCAAAAGTAATGTACAATGGAAAATCATATTATAACAAGTCCATTTAGATGGAAAAAAGTAATGGTGCAAAAGAATAGGATGAAGGAACAAAGGACTACAGATCAGAATCAAGAAGTTGAAGAAAAAGGAAATTTTGAAGTATGTTAAGTTGGATATGTGGGTTCACTATACAAAAAGGGCATATACACGCAGGTTAACAAAACAAAAGGAGCGTATACATATACACACACTTTCATAGGAGGAAAAGTGCGTACATATTGGAAAACCAAGATTTTGGTCCAAGTTTAGTCCAAGGTATTTTGGTCCAAGATATTGATCCAAGGTATTTGGTTCGAGGTATTGACCCTAGGTATTTGGTCCAAGGTATTGCTCCTAAGTGGTTTTGGTCCAAGGTATTGAGAAAGGCCTAAAACTATATAAGGAGGAGAAGATCATTAGGCCAAGGAAGTGTTGAAGCCCTGAAAATCAGGTCTATAACAAGGGCGATAACCACCCGGTCCGGACCTTGAAAGCAGCTCCTTTTCCATTTGGAATAGTGGCTCTGACTAAGGGTAATGTTATGAAACCAGCTCACAAAAAGATAGAAAATATAGTTGAACGCCTTAGAATTCCGCCTCTTCGAGGGGGGCAACCTCCTTTACATTACACAAATGAACAATTCTTGGATGATTCAAATGAAAAAAACTCCTTCCTATATATAGGAGTCTAAGGAGTCACAATATAACCCAGCCGACCTAACAATAATAATATAAAGCCACAAAAATAACGATAGAGGGATTCTATGGGGCATAGTAATAACAATATGGGGACAATAGGGGCACACCAATATTAACAAGGGATACAACTACAATAGTAATGGGGTAATCACTAGTATTATAGGGACCTAACATGCCCCTCTCCTTCAAAAAAGTGTTGTCCTCAACGCTTGAGTAGTTCTAGATGCTTCTGTATAAAATTCTCATCCTCCCATGTGGAATCTTCAGCGAATAAGTTCTTCCACTTGATGAGATACTCCAAAATTGATTGATATTGTAGCTGTCGAGTTCTTGTTTCTGTGACTGCTTCCGGTTCCAATATAATTTTTCCTTCCTCGTGTGGTTCTAGAAATATTGTTTGAATTGGGAGCTTGTCACCTATAACCTTCTTTAAACATGAAACATGGAAAACTGGGTGCACTCGAGAAGCTGCACGGAAGCTCCAATTTGTATGCCATAGTACCAATCTTTCGCAACACCTTGTATGGACCATAATACTTTGGTGATAATTTATTATTCTTCTTAGCTTTCTTGAGGGACATTTGTTTATATGGTTGTAGCCATAGGAATACCCAATCACCTACATCAAAACTTCTTTCGCTGCGATGTTGATCTGCCTATTGTTTCATTCTATTCTATGCCAACACAAGGTTATCCTTTAAGAGTTGGAGGACTTGTCGTCGATGTTCGATGTGATGTTCCACTGCTTGAAATTTAGAATTTTCTCTTAAATATGATGTGATGGATGGTGGCTGATATCCATAAAGTTCCATAAATGGGTTCATTTTTGTTGTTGTATGGAAGTGTGTGTTATACCACCATTCAGCCAGAGGCAACCATTTGACCCATTGTGTCTATTTATCAAATATAAAGCAACGAAGATATCCTTCCAAACATTTGTTTACTATCTTAGTTTTCTCATCAGATTGAGGATGATAAGATGAGTTATGAGCTAACTGAGTACCGAGACAAGAAAATAACTCTGTCCAAAAATTTCTAGTGAAAATGGGATCTCTAACACTTACAATAATCTCTGGATTTCCATGTAGCTTTTGAATTGTTTCCATAAATGCAGTAGAAACTTGGCTTTAAATGGATGTGATAATGCACAAAAGTGTGCATACTTGGTAAGTTTTTCAACTACCACCATGATGACACTCTTCCCCTCAGACTTGGGTAAACCTGCGATAAAATCCATTGAAACCTCCTCCCAACATTGGCTTGGAATGGATAAAGGTTGTAATAGACCTGGGGTCTTAATTGTTTCAACTTTATTTTGTTGGCAAACCAAACATTCCGCCTCAAAATTTTGAATATCCAATTTAAGGCCATCCCAAAAAAATTCCTTCTTAACCCTGTGGTAAGTTTTTAAAAATCTTGAGTGCCATCCTAAGGGAGAAGTGTGCAATTCCATAAGAATATTTTGTTTGAGTTGGGAATTCTTACAGAGGTATAAGTGATCTTTGTACCATAACGAATCATTTTTCCAGCTAAATGTATCAGATGTACTGGAATCTTGTTGTAACTTTTGAATAAGTGCCCACACTTCTTCATCATTCTTCCATTCCTCCCCTATTTCGTTTATCCAATCTGGTTGGATAATAGAAATGGCGCACAACAATGCTTCCACATCCTCATCCTTTCTTGAGAGTGCATCCGCCACCACATTTTGCTTCCCTTTCTTGTAGATGATTTCAAAGTCATAACCCAACATCTTTGTGACCCACTTTTGTTGCTCTTCAGAGGATAATCTTTGTTCTAAAAAGTATTTAAGGCTATCATGATCCTTTTTTACCTTGAAGTGTCTTCCAATTAGGTAGGGTCACCATTTCTTAAGTGCATGTAGCATTGCCAACATTTCCTTCTCATAAATAGCTTTGTGTAAAAACTTTCCCTTGATTGGACGACTTTCAAAAGCAATGGATCTTTCATCTTGCATTGAAATAGCACCAATTCCATTTCCTGAAGCATCACATTCCACAATAAAGGTTTTTGTGAAGTCCGGTGTAGCTAAGACCGGTGCCTGGCACATTGCCTCTTTAAGATGTTCGAAGGCCTTTGTTGCTTCTCGAGTCCATGAAAATGCATCTTTCTTCAATAATGTTGTTAGACGTGTTGCTATTCTCCCATAATTCTTAACAAACTTGCGATAATACCTTGTCAACCCAATAAATCCTCGCAGATGCTTTATGGATGTGGGGATTTTCCATTCCTTAATGGCTTTAATTTTTCTAGGGTCTACCTTAACTCCTTCACGAGATGCAATATGACCCAAATATTCCACCTTTTGTACTCCAAAGAAACATTTGGATCTTTTTGCATATAATTGTTTCTCCTCCAATATTTGTAGCACTGTGTCAACATGTTCAACATGATCCTTCCAAGACTTGCTATAGATTAGTATATCATCAAAAAGTACTAACACAAATTTTCTAATGAAGGGTTTGAAAATGGAATTCATCAAACCTTGAAATGTAGAAGGTGCATTGGTAAGGCCAAAAGGGATGACCAAAAAATCATAATGACCCTCATGAGTTATAAATGTTGTTTTCGGAATGACTTTAGTCTTCATTTTGATTTGATGATATCTGAATGAAGATCCAACTTGGTGAAGTAAATTGATCCATGAAATTCATCCAGTAATTCATCAATGACAGGAATGGGAAACTTATCTTTAATAGTGAGCTTGTTGAGCTCCCTATAATCTGGACACATGTGCCATGATCCATCCTTCTTGTGCACCAATACTACTGGAGCAAAGAAAGAACTTTGACTAGGTTGAATTATACCAGCCTCTAGCATTTTTGCAACCACACGTTCAATTTCACTCTTTTGGGCATAGGGATATATGTACGGCCTGATGTTTGGAGGAACACTTCCTGGAATCAGATGAATAGCATGATCATGATCACGAATATGTGGGAGACCTTTGGGAGTCTCAAATACCTTGGAATGATTGTCCAAGTCTTTTTGGAGATCTGGAGAAATAGATGATTCCGATGTGGAAACATCTAGCGAACATAATTGTGCAATTACACCTCTTTGTTCCTTTTTTAGAAGCATTTTCATACCATTAGAGCTGATTATCTTTCCCGGTTTCTTTGCAATACCCCTTAATTCAACTTCCTTTCCTTCCATATAAAATTTCATGAAAAGTTCTTGAAAATTAAAAGCTATTGTACCCAAGGATTGTAGCCATTGGACTCTTAGTACAACATTAGCACCTCCCATTGGAATGGAAAGCATTGGGCTAGTCAATACATATTCTCCCATGGATAGCTTGATATTATGGTACTTTCCAGAGCAATTTATCGTTCCTCCATTTGCAGCCATCACTTGACACTCTAGTGCTAGATATAGGAAGCAATTCAATTCTTTTGCTATCTTACAATGAATAAAATTGTGGGTAATTCCTAAATCAATCAACTCTATTACCTTTTTCTTCTTGATTTGTCCTTCTATCATGATGGTTTGAGGAGTGGTAATTCCAGCCAATGCATTACAAGATATGTTCAGATTCATTTCTTCTTTATCGAGGCTTTGTTCCTGGAGTATATCCTCTTCTTTTGACATTTCTTTCTCCTTTTATTCTTCCTTTTCACAATCTATGTAGAATAATTTCTTCTCAGCACACATATGACCTTTAGTGTATTTGATATCACAACTATAACAAAGCCCTTTTGCTCTTTTTTCTTCCAATTGTTGTGGTGTCAACCTTATAGGTTGTGGAAGACTAGGGGCAACAACACTTCCATCTTTATAGTTGTGAGTGGTATGCTTCGTGGTTGCCATAACTTTGCTTTCCATTTTTCTTGCTAACCTGAATGCCTTCTCTAATGAATTAGGTTCCCAAAATCGAACATCATGTTGGATATTATCCTTTAAATTCCCTATGAACACATCAATCCTATGCTCCTTTGGAATATTTTTTACCCTTATGTTCAATTTTTGGAACTCCTCAATGTGCTCTATTATTGAACCCTTTTGTTTGAGACTTATCAATTGGATAAAAAAAGTGTTGCTTTTTGTATCCTCATAATGTGTTGTCAATTCTTCCGTAAAAATTGCCCAAGTGATAATTTGTTTACGAGAGCAAAGCCATTGATACCATACAAACTTATTTGGTTCCAAATATAAAGTTGCAATACGTACCTTTTGTGTGTTTTGCACATTATTGAGATCGAAAAATTGCTCCATCTATAATATCCATGTTGCAAGATCCTTGCCATCAAACTTCCTCATATCGATTTTTGGAATCTGGTGGGTCTTTGATCCAACATTAGAGTCTATGAAATCATGATTAACATTTCTTTTGTTCTCATCGTGAGTTTCCTTACTACCCTTTCACCATTAGTAAGAATTTCTTGTAGAAACTTTGTCAAATCTGTCTTCAAATCTTCCATGCCTATCTTTAAAAAATCCATCTTAGCTTCTAGGCCTTTCTTTAAACCATCCATCTTAGCTTCTACATCTTTCTTTAAACCATCCATCTTAGATTATGTTGCTTTTTGTGCAAGTGACACTTGTTGCATTTGGTCTCGTAATTTTGATATATCATGTTGCATTTCTTCCTCTTCTTCATGAGTCATGTTAGAGCTTTCAGGTTGCTTACTAGGTGTTTGCATTTTCTTTCCTCGGGGCATCAGTTACCAATAATAATTCTTTACTATGCCCTTTGAATTCCTTCAAACTAATTTTTTAAACCAAGCTTATGCAAAAATTTAAAAAAACTACACACCTTTTTTCACTTTGTAGGAGCTTGTTACTAAATCTGATGTATCTCTGTAATTTTGGATCATCCAATTCTAAAATTGCGACTTGCGGTAGCCCTCTAAGTCCTCTTTCCAATGCCACTAGTCTGATCCAAATTGGATTCTCCAGGGAAGAGTTATGCCAAATCTCCCATAGTGACCTGATTATAGACTAGTTCAGTAGAGCGAAATTGTACGACGTGCCACGAGTCACTGTTTTGACCTTTGGCTCTGAAAAATATATACAAGAAACTACAGTTCATTCTCTTTTTGTACCTTCTTACGAAATTTCAATCCGATGCTCAGAGAGAAAGTCATGACGATTTTCCCTAGGTTGCCTGTTTGGAATGTAATTCAGGAGTCTGCAAAAATACCAACTTCTTCAGATCATATCTCTACAAATATAGTGCGAAAAGTTGTGAAATTTGGACCCAAGGTTGAGTGTGATTTAATCTCAAATGTTTTTTCTTTTTAGCTTCTGAAACGTCGCAAAAAAAAATTTATAGCGAAAATTCCACGATGACCTATTTGGAGCAGCGAAACCCTAGAATCCAAAGTTCTGATACCAAATGTTATGAAACCAGCTCACAAAAAGATAGAAAAGATAGTTGAATGCCTTAGAATATTTCCTCTTCAAGGGGGCAACCTCCTTTACATTATACAAATGAAAAATTCTTGGATGATTCAAATGACAAAACCTCCTTTCTATATATAGGAGTCTAAGGAGTCACAATATAACCGAGCTGACCTAACAATAATAATATGAAGCCACAAAAATAACAATAAAGGGATTCTATGGGGCACGGTAAAAACAATATGGGGACAATAGGGGCACAACAATATTAATAAGGGATACAACTACAATAGTAATGGGGTAATCACTAGTATTATAGGGACCTAACAGGTAATGAGACCAGTTCCCCAATTTGTTTATGATGGTACACTAAGGGGATGATGTTTTTCTCTTTTAAAAGGCTTATGGGGAGAATGCTTTATTCTAAGTCTAATCTAACATGTGAAATTTTATTCTAATGAAGGAAAATATCTAATTTAAACTATCCTGGGAGTAACTCTTTGTTTATGCGATCTAAAATAATTTCCAACAGCAATTGGTAATAAAAACCATTCAATTACTACAAGAAAAGAATACATTAAAGATGATTTTTTCGTATAAGAAATTAACTGAAACAATTATGATAAACACATTTCATAATAAGTCATTCATATAATTGACATAAAGGAATAGTTATCACTGTACAAAAGTGAAAAAATGACAAATGAACATTCAGGTTTCCATATATAAACAACTGAAAATAATATATCACTTGGCACATAACAAAATAGTATTAAGAGATAAAAGTACCATTGATAATAGGTCCTGCTCAAGAGCTTCAGCAATTTATATTTATCTTCAAATTATTCAATATCCACTAAGAGTACAAAAGTGCATTTCAGTAGCAGACATTAAACACGGATTTAAATAAATCTTGTTCCATTCATTTATCAAAAACTCCTCAGAGGGTGCAAAAGTGCATGTTCTGAAGAATTGTTTTTGACAAATTTCTGGACCCTTCTCTAAATGCATGAGAGGGGTTTCAATACTAATAACTAAAGACTAAAAATAGTTATTACAAAAATGTAAGAGGAGGTTTAAATGACTGTCCTCATTCAAAGAAAAAATAAACTAAATTTAAACTAAAACTATATCTATGATCAATTATGCATCTGTTCCCTGAAGTTGCAAATGTCCAGCATTGGCTTCAGGAGCGTCAGTTGACTGATCTTAGATTTCAATTGACCTATGAAAACAGAATAAACAAGTGTTGGAGCTATCTTCTCAGCAGATGTTGTGAGGAACTTTATAGTCATACACTGACTGTGTGGTTTTACCAAATGCTTCCAATAAGTGTCCCAATTTAACTTTGTTATCCGCTTAATTGACTCTGCTTTTTCTTCTACTGTTTGTTTCCACCTTGTTTGCAATTGCTATGCTTTTGAAAGGGATCCTGGAGCGATTTCTGATATTAGATTGGCTCTATGCAGATTTTCATTGATACAGTCAATGATATTGCTTGTTGCTATCACCGCTTCCTCCACTACCTGTTCTGCTTCTTTGAGCTGTGCATCCCATTTATCAAATAACATTTCTTTGTGGGATTCATCTATCTTGGGAAATCCTACTTTCTTTCCTTTCTCTGATTCCTGCCAAATCAAAAAGTTAGACACTTTCTTATAAATCAAGTCATAATCAAGTCGTAAGTCTACGACTTGATTTGTAATATTGTCGCTTTTCTCGCAGTGGGAATTCCATTGCGATATTCTTTGGCAAAGCATTTCCTACTATTGCAAGAGTTGGTCATTCAGGGCAAGGGCTTCTGTGACAAATTATTCAATTTTAGGGTCATCCTTGTGCAGCTCTATTGTGACCTATAACTGCTATTATTTTCTGGCCAGACTGTTTTAATAACCCAGCTGCATTTGCTGGAAGTCCTGTTGTAACTTTGCCAATTTCTCCTCTGCTTCCCAGCTGACACTAGCCTGCTGTAGCTGTTGCTGCAAAAATAGGATTTTATCCTCTCTATCTTTAAGTAACATTTGAACTTCAGATGCTTTATCAATTGTAGTAGAAGCATAAGCTCCTATGATTTGAGAGAGTCTGGTCAGGTTCTCTAATGGATCAGTAGTTGGGTCTTGCCAAAGGACGTCCAAAGGCTTCGCTTCAGGTGAGAGCACACTATCTATTTTCCACTTCTTTTTCTATCTCCTAACAACAGCTTTGTGTTGTAGACTGTAAAACACATCCAGAGGAGGGATCTCCTCTATTTTCAGTATAATTTAGATGAAGGAGCTACAGGAATGTGCTCCATTTCTGGAGTATTAACAACCCCTTCAATTATCATTTCTGTGGTTGTCAGTACTGGATTCCTTGATGTCTCTATGTTCTACTCCTTTGTGCTAATCATCTCATTGAATTTTTCCCATTCCTTCTCCAGATCTATTATTAATGGCTTTGTTGGCTTTGTGAGGGGAGTGGGAGTCTCAACCTGTTTCAGAGACAAAACTTGCTGCTCAGGATTCTCCTTGGACTAGGCTATATCTTTGACTGATCCTTCGCTTTTGTTGTGTTATCTCCCTAACTGTTTAGACCTTTCAGTCGATTCTCTTTCAGACCTCGATTTGGATTTTCCTCGTCCCGAGCTTCCACTTATGCTAATACTGGGAGTGGGCCCTCTTATTGGTTTTATACGCAATTTGTCCAATGGGACATTTGCCAATCTCCGTTCTCTATAGAGATTAAATTCTTGGAGTTTTGCTGGACTAAACTAAATTTGGGTCAGATGTAAGATTTCTCTAAGTGAGCTTTTCTGCTGAAAAACATTGTCAAAGTGATCATCCTCTTTAGTGAACACTTTTATTTTGACTGTCATTGTGAAATTCTTTATAACATCAAAGGGATCATATTGTCTCCCTAGGAACTTAGGTAGCCATAGACACAAAATGTTGTTTACTTCCTTGAAAGCATGACCTAAATCAAATAATGCGGAAGCCCCATAGACCATAGGGAATTGTGGCCAAATGGCCTTATTCTTATCCTTGAGTTCTCTGCTCATCCCCCAACACCACATGTCTAGTAGGCTATCTCTCAAGCCATAAGTTTGTCAGGAACATACAAAGGAAGCACATGAGGTGAGGCAATGCTCCCAAATACCCAAATGTAGCTGAATAATTCTTCCCCAAACCACCTTCTCACAGGGAGAATGTCAATTTCAGCTTCTGGGGAGAATCTTGGGGTGTCTGTGTTATATAACATCTTATGAATGGGTAGCATTATTCCATGATAGATTTTATAGAAATGTGGGATGAAATTGGATTCCCATAGCTCTTTATGGTAGACTTGAATAGGTAGTGGGTTCTGTACTATCCAATTCCATCCCATAATGGGAAAATGAGATACAAAACAAATAGCATCCATGACATAGGCAGCTAGAAAGAAGGGAGGGTAGAACCTCTGAGAAAAACTTCTTTTAGTTCGATAATTCATAATGGCAGAGGGTAAATTATCAGACAATATTTGGGCCTAATCCATTATGGTGGCATTGGTGGATGCATCCAATAAAGGTAACCACTTAGACGAAAACTTATTGATATTAGGCTTTCCGAATAGTCTACACAACGTTGCAGCAGCAAAACAATAGGGAGAAGAGAGAGGTTTGGTGGTGTACATACCATTTTTATCCTTCTTTAATGGCTCCTCCTTTGCTGACCAGTTTTTAGTGCATTCTGCCAAATCTTCGTTCTCTTTGGCGATTTTTTCCATGAACTGTTTGTTATAGCTAGCCTGAGGCTCTGGCAAGTGTTACATGTGCCTTAAATTTTGTGGGGTAAATGACCCCATGACCTCCTAGTTTTGCGTCTTGAATTGCCTGTCGGATATATCAGCATGGTTTATCACCCTGTTAGAGTCGGTCTGGTCATCCCTCTGTCAGAGATCAAAACTCCTTTTGCATTTCATGTTTAGGTGTCCCATCGCTTTCGATCACTTGCATTTTGCTAGGGGCATGCCATTGTCTGACGGAAGGGTTTGGTGTTCTTGTTTCCCTCATGCTTGTACCTGCCTGAGCTAGTTAAAATTTCTCTATGTTCATCAAAGTTCATTTGAATCATTCATAGTCATTATGCTATTTTTGTCAAAAAGAGTTATTTTAAGAGTCTAGGTCTAGTGGTTGGTCTTCAAACATGTCAAATAATGCCCGCAGGCCATGAGGATGGTTTTCAAAGAGGTTCCTAGTTTAAAAGCTCATCATCAAACACATTTGAGGACATTTCTTGTTCAAAACTCTGTTTTGAATAAGAAATTGTCGAATTCATTTTTTGTAATAATCATGTATTTTTTTCGCCATGGAGTTTTCAAAGTAGGCTCTGTTTTTCCTTTGCCAAACATCAACGCCAACATCCCTGTAAAAAAACAACCAATTTCATCAGCTCAAAACTTGGAAAATCAATGAGACAGCCAAAAGACAGAGTTTCATTAAAAGACAAAGTGCCATAGTAAAAAACATTGCAAATTGGGTTTTGAAGAAGTAAAACTTTAAATCATCTCTTTTCAAGATATTTCAAAACTATTTATCCTTATGCAACAAGTGTCTTTCATAATCCAAGGGAGAAATTGTGTTTCGAAAGTGCAAGAGCAAAAAATTAGTGGAAGAGGCTGATTGTGTGATTTGGAGGTGGCGCGACGCATATAGCAGGTGGCACGACGCACATAGAGCGTGCGGCGCACTGGGAGTTTTCACCCAGTGTAATTTATAATGGGCACGGTGCATATAAAGAGCGCGACGCACTGGTTTTTGAGCGCGGCACATATAGCCTCAATCCCAAAACATGCTTGGAATTTCACCAATTCGCCCATACCTTGCATGAATTCGCCAGGTAGGCCCTCATTCTTGCTGTTGCTTTGAATTTGGTGATAAGTGTGGGTGGTTTATGGGTGGTAGCATTTGAAACAAAATCTAAATCCTCCCTTTAAAATACATTCAAAGGAAATTTTCTATGGGGTCTTGACTTATTGATTGGTCGCCAAGGACTCTCCCCTTTCCCCATTTCCCTTTTGTTTCCTCATTTCCTACCCCTCCCCATCAAGCTCATCAATCCAACATTGCAATCAAATCCCAAAACTACTAAACCCCTATTCCCTATCCCTCTACTCATTGGTCAATGTAAACCCCAAAACCCTACCTTATAAAATCCCCAAACCCTCCTACATATCCTTGAACAAAATTCCCCCCCATAACCCCTATTCCCATCATATTATTCCCCTTCCTAACAATCCATTTTTACATTGTTCCCCTTGGTGGCAGATATCATAACAACACCTATTTTCACTACCATCATCGAAGGATGACAAATTTTTGGGCACAACACAGGTTTTTTCTCCCTGTGCGCCGCGCCACTGGCGCGACGCTTAGGATTGGGAGCTCCAAATCACAAATGGTTTGAATTTTTGGATTCAGCATTAAAAATCATGCCCGTTGGTGCATGGACACAAATTTTGGGTAATTTTTGAGTCCCCAGGAGGTCAAAAACAACCTAAAGATGACCTCTCTGCCCCTAATTTCACACACAGAAAGCAGTCTTGGGAGATTGAGGTTTTGGAGGGGAAAATGGGCACCAAATTCAGAAATTCCACTTGGGTTGGAAAGTAGACAGGCAGGGATTTCCAACAAGCACACTTGGGCTCAATTTGGACTTTAGAAAGTGCCTCAAAATCAGCACCAAAGTAGCGCGGTGCATATAGAAATTGGCGCGGCGCACAGAGGTTTTTGGCCCAATTTTTCACCTTCCAGCTCAGAAATTCGGCCAGTTTGACTAGTTTTGCTTTGTGATGTTATTTTTGACTTATCTTGATGTAATTGAGTAAACATGATGTAATTTTGGCACTTAGTTACTTGTTCTAGAAGATTCATTCACCAAAGAGTGAAAATTTAATGAATGAATCAGTTTCCTACCTTATAGAGGCAAGTTGTTTTGACTGCCTAGATTTTAGTGTTTTGTTTAGAATTGGTTGAAACAACTCCTAGAAGGATGAGCTCGACCCCTATAGGCAAGGGAAGAGGTTGGATTTTCTATATTATGTAGTTTCTAAGTCATTTTTAGGGTTGGAATCTTGGGAAAAGCTTGGCACTCTATTGTACATTGTATCTTTGCATTTTGGCAAAGGAAAGACCAGGGTTTTGCAGCACTGTTTGGGATCCATGTGGCTTTATGTTTTGATGGTATGCTTCTCTGAGTAATTGTAAGTTAATTAGTGTTATGTGTATCATCTTCAAGCCTCTTCTTCTGAATTTGAAACAAATGAGTGATTAAGGTGGAATCCATAATTGTTATGCTCTGCCTTTGAATTTGTTTAAATTTTCATGTTTTCTTCAATTTAAGGAGAATTCTTGAGTCTCTCTTGCTCTCCTTAGCTCCTCACCTGTCTGATCTACCCATCTCACCTACTTTAAAGCATCAAAATGATCACCTTCCTTGCCCCAATCAGACCTCTGCAGAAACTGTGCCTCATCCCCGAGCCCAAATTTGCCTTTCCCATTTTTTCAACAAAACCCTTAAAAAACCAAATCAAATCCCTGCACTTGATACCTAGCCTAAGATCAATTGCAAATTTAATCATCTCGAGCCTCATTGATTACCTATTGCCGAGATTGACCCGGAGAGAGCCCTCTCCTATCCTCGTAGGGCTAGCTATGAGGCTGAGCGTGGTTTGATGTGGACCTAGAACCTTGTCTTTTCAGCCTGAGACAAATCTAAGCTCTAACACACCCATTTTACCATATCCGTGTAAGGAAGTATCTTCGGCCTCGCTGCAACATGGTGCAGAAATGAGCATGCAAGCTATGTTAGTGATGCTTCGGATGACCCACGACCATATGCCATAATTGTAACCTCCATGACTCTCGGGTTTTCTTCTTCCAGCAGTTGATACATGCCTTCCCAAGTAGATATCCCTACTTCTCTAGTACAAGTGGTGTCCGTGGATAGTGGAGTCATCTCTGATTTTTCAGATACTAGAGCTTTTCCTTTCTTTCCCATTACGTTCTGTGTACTGCTCCTGCAATTCCCAAGTAGAGAACGAAAACGCAATAAGGAAGATAATGAATAATGATCGATAACAAGGTGACGGGAAAGCATTTAATTTTAAAATCATATCAAAGGTATCACCTTACGTGAGATAGTCCTTTTGACCAAATTTAAATTATTTCTCATAAATAACCATCAATGGACCGTTAAGTTGACATTAATGCCCATAACTTGGCATTGAATGATGGGAAATACTTTATCGAATTGTGAGCCCTTAGATCTGTGATGAAGCGATTTTGCGATTTGCTTTGCAATATCGCAAAACCTATCTTCATTATAAGTGGTCTGTTTCATTGTGGAATTGCAAGATGCGATTTGCGAGAGACTTTATCGCATTTCACAATTTCTCGGCGTTTGTATTAAGGAGTGGTGATATATGGAATTTGCAATATGCGATGAGTTTGTGGGGCATGCGATCTCGCTTCATCGCTTTTTCGCATTTTCGAGAGTCTCTTTGAAATGTATGCTCACTGTTACCTTTTGCGATGCAATGTTTATCATTAAGAGAACGAGCTTATTAAGACTTATCCTAATACTCAAGACTTTGCATTTGTGAATGTTTTCCTAGCTTTTATGACTATATTGCGTTCTTTACAGAGAAGCTTAATACTTTATAATTTTATGCACCTAAAGCAAGGAAAGATAGGAATCTTAATTTTTTGAAAGTCTTGTTTTAATAGCATGTTTTATTAAGAACAAAAGGAAATGTTAAATGCTTAAGTTTTTTTTATTTTTGAGAAGGGTCCCCATTTTTAAATGTTGTGGTGAACACTTAAAAAAGGGGGGTTTTTGATGGCTACAACAGGAAGATAAGAAATGAATACCTTATGAATTGTTATATCAAAATAAAATATGCATGTTAGGGGTTTATGGTGCTTTGTTTGATCTAAACTAAGGAGGAACCTTAGTGGTTCATGGGGATGAGATCTAATGATGGATCAGGATCATGACACCTAAAATAAATTATTATTATATGGTTTAATCATGGATAGTCTAGATATGAATGCTAACACATGATTTACACTGTAAATATTTTGATTTGGATATGTCTTAAGTTTGGAGGTGCATCGAAGTTATGAAGTAAGTATTTGCAGATTTGTACGTTGGTTCGCTTTGGTGAAGGTGTGTATACACATCGGTTTGGTTCTTCCAAGTAGTGTATGCAAAAGAAAAACTTGATGTTCAAGGATGACTAATCTATCATATTAGTGCTACTGTTTTACTGTAGTCTGTCAATGAATTATTCTTAGATATGAATGTAAAATTGAATGAATAAGGAGTTTGATATTTGATAGATTGATTGTATAAGTGAGAAGAAGTGATCCTTTTTGTTGCCTGTGTAAAGCTCTGTAAGTTGACAGCAAATGTTTAGTATATTACTGGTTGGTACAGAATTGATTCAAAATTTTATGTTTGCAGTACCCTTGGAGGTATACGTAGGTTTAATTAATGGAAGTAATGTATACACACAGTTTGGGTTCAGCCAAGTAGTGTATATAGTCTGATGCATGGTTTCTGAGGTTACAACTGGTTCTAAATTATGATGCAGGTTTTAGGGTTCATCATAGTGTTCTGGTGACAGTGATCTGATTGTTTTAGATTAACTGCATGTTGGTTGATGAAGTTTGAGTTTCTAAATTTCTGATGGGTTATTGATGAGTCAAGATCTTCATATGTCTTGATATGTGCCAGGAGCATCCAGTCTGAAAATTCATGAAACGTGGTCCCTGGTGGAAGAGTGGAGTTTTTTTTTGTAGGCTGGCACTTGCGTACTAGTAAACATATTGGCTAGTACAAGAGCTAGGGGGTTGTAGCTCCCTTCTAGTAGTAGCTGGAGAACAAGACAAAGTTGTAACCTTCTGTAGGTAGAAGCCTACGTACTGGTATGAGTCTACACCAGTACAAGATTGTAAATAGATTTTCTTATCATTAGAAGAAGACAGAGATGATAGCAACATGTGGTTTTCACCCACATTAGGTTTCCACCTTAAATCTTGGTGTTCATGTGTGTTTCTTATGTATGATACTTTATTATGCTTTTACTGCATTGTATAATAAGTTACTGATGTACTGATTTAAGATCAACACATGATAAATTATCTAAATCACAAGTTCTCTGGATATATATTGTTTTCTCCAATCACAGTTGCGTGTACATGCTAGTTCACTTCACTGAAGTAGCATATATAAATATGTTTGAGAAAAAGAATTATTGATCTAATAATATTGATTCACCCCCCTCTTAGTATTATTTCCAACAAAAGGTTCAAATTAGAGCAGGAACTTTGAGGTTGTTTCTCAAGAGGATCGAATTTGGAGATCAGCGTAGTAGGATTTCTTCAAAACTGAGAAGATACCTTCAATGGACTAAGGCTAGAGTATGAATTGGAAGACATCTCTTATTTTGTTGCATGGAAAGATCGCATGGAGGTGGTATTGGATGACAATGGATTTCTAGAATACATCAAGATAAATGTTGCATAACCACCAAAATTGGATGCCCATAATCGTTCTCAGTGGAAGAAAGATGTAGCCAAGGTGAGGAGAATAATCTTGGAGGGAGTACAGGACCACATTGTCTCAAATATCCATGGAAAAGAAACTTCAGTCACATTGTGGAAAGCACTAACAAAATTTTTCAAGAATGGTAGTGACCACACGAAGATGGTGCGCAAGGATAAACTTTGAAGTATCAAGATTTAGAAGAATGACACTATTCTGCAGTCCCTGAGCAAGTTCACACAATGTCATGATGAACTTGGTAGGCTTGGTGTAAATGTTCCTGAAGAAGAATTGGTAAAACTAGCCCTTTTGGGCCTTCCCAAGAGTTGGCATAGCTACCAAGATTCGGTGAAGGAGAAACTACTGAATTGGGAGCACTTATGGTCCAATTTAAGGTGGAATACCAGAGATAGGATTTCATACAAGGTAGGATGAAGAAAAAATTACATTGGTTGGAAAGTGAAAGAAAGGAAAAGGGAAGAAATCTCAAACCAACTCGGAATCCAGCCAAGGGGGCAAGACGAAAGTTTTGTCCAAAATTAAATGCTTCCATTGTCAGGAATTTAGGCACTATGCCACAAAGTTTCCACACAAAAAAAGAAAGAAAGAAGACCCCAGGAGGAGCAATAGGTGAAGCTTTGGCTTCATAGTTTGAGCTTGACCTTACCCTCATTGGATGCATGACCTGCACAGTGATGGGGAGCATGTGGTACTTGTACTTAGGTGCAACAATCCAAATGGAAGGGTGTAGAGAATTTTTTAGTGACTTGGAGGAAAAATATTTGCAGATGTACACCAAGATGGTGGATGAAAGAAGGTATAGCATGACCAAATTTGGTACAATCACCTTTCAGAGGGAGTCAAGATCCCCCCTCAGGATCAAGGATGTCATGTTTGTTCCGATCCTAAAGAAAAATCTCATATTTGTTGCAATTTTGGAAGACCCTGGTTATGATGTGATCTTTAGAAAAGGAAAGGCATTCCTGAGACACAACCATAGGACAAGTGAAGCAGATTGGGGTTCATGTGAATAACTTGTATAAGATAGATGTAGAAGACTATGTTGAATTAAGCACTAAGGAGGAGAAGGTGCATAGTCATGATACCGGTGAACTTTGGCACATAATACTCTGCCATTTGCATCATGGTGCCCTAAATATTTTGCAGCAGCTAACCACATGCCTCCCGAAAGGAGAACTTGAGTAGTAGGATGTATGCAAAGAATGTAACTTTTGGAAGCACACAAAATCCACATTCCATGATCAGGAGAGTAAAGAACATGCAATCTTGGAAAGGATCCACTCTAATGTGTGTGGACCTTTCTTGACATTCTCCATTGGTAGACACAAATATTTTGTCATTTTTATTGATGAATTCTCACAAAAGTGTTGGATCTTATTCATGTGGAAGAAAGATGAGACATTCTCCAACTCTATATAATTCAAGGCATTGGTTGAGAAAGAAACTAAAAAGAAGGTGAAGGCTCTCTGAAGCGATAATGGAGGTGAGTATGTGTCAAATGGATTTATGTATAATAAAGGATAATGTTAGACATATAAATGGAGACCCTTCTTAATTTTTTAGTCTTTAGAAAATAAATCCTAACTCTAAGAAATCGCCTTGAAAAAACTCTTATACCCATCCAAGTTTAGGATCCCCATCGCAGATCACAAATTACATTTTTTTTTTATGATGATTATAAACACTTTAAAGAAATTGCGATATGTGAAAGATCCTCCCACTGCGACATACCTAGCAAACCCCTTAAGAAATTGCAAATCACATTTTGCAAAAGTCACAAGTAAAAAGACCTGCCACAATGTCATCTGCCAATGATTTGCGAAATGCGATATTACAATATCCACAATCGCATTTTGCATTATGAGTAGGTAATGTTATATAAAATTGTTTTAAAAATTGTGATGCGCGAATCAGGCAGCACACATGGGAAGGAACTATGTTTTAAATATAATAATGAATGGTTTGACAGGGTAATTAATATTTAGCGACTCAAGGAGAGGTAATGATTTAGCAGGTTATGGCTAGTTAATGTTGAATATCTTATTTGAAATCTTCTCACAATTCAAGTATTTTCACAAAAATTTCAGCCTTAATCATTTTTTACACTAATATATCTCGTTTATTTCACGCAAGCTACAAAAGATATGTCACTGCGGAAGGTGATTCAGAAACAGAAAAAAATAAGTATTGCAGAGTCTGAGTTTACAGAAATGTCTCCTATATTCTCTTGTACAGTCTGCAGTGCTGACAGAGGTGCAACAACTTGGGAGGTGATATACAATAGGCTTGAGGATGAGCGTCCCAAGATTGTTGTCACAAGAGCAACAACTGACTCAATAAGACCTTCAGGACTTCAATTCAAGGATGTTGCCTGTTCTTTCCTTCATAGGATAGGAGTGAGAGCTAAAATTCTCCCATACACTGATATGATCAGGTGGGTGGTGGAAAACCTCACCATTGAAGATAGGCAATTCAGAAATTCAAGAATGGAACTCATGGGGTCATTCAGAGTAGAGGACCTAAAGAAAATGTACCATATACCTGACCCTTAGGATATATATGATAAGACATACGTGGCCAACTTCGCCAAGAAGAATGAAGAACCCCTAAAGATGATTCAAGGTTGGAGAGTCTTGGAGAATAAGTTCAAATTCGATATATCAGGTATGAATCCTATAGGCTCTTTGGCCAACCCCTACAACTATGCAGCTGCTATGTTATGTAGACTATATAGGTTACCTAATAATGTTAAGTTCTCCATAGAATGGATTCCTCTGATTGATGGTTGTGTTAATTCCCACATCATTGATTGGGCTACCATCCTATCTAATAACCTGGCCACCATCATCACCAAATATTGACAGAAGATATCCTCCTCTCCAGAGAACCTTCCTCCATTCTATTTTAGTGTATACATAATGTATGCCATATGTTTCTAGACTAAATTTCCAATCATGGGTTGGAAATTGGTCTTTCAGGACCCCTACCCTATCCATCCCAGCCATAAGCAAATTTGGGAATCCCGGTATGTGCCCCAATTATATAAAATATGTCATGTCGTTATTTTTCCACTATATCAATTAATTTTCAATAAGAAAGCCCCCATGTTTTCCCAAGAAGCCGCTACAGACCTTCTGGCTGTCGGCAAATATTTTGTTGAAGAATGGTTCACCTACATTAGGGTTTTTGGTAGCATAGCAGACCCACATGTTCTCCCTCTATATGTTTTTGATAAATTGTTACCAAGAGAAATAGCCCACCAGACCATGGGGAAAGGTATGACCAAAGTTCTCAAGGAAATCAAGAATTTCCTATGACCATCTTTTCCTATCAGGTGCTGTTCTTTCTCCTTAGAAAATTTTAATCATGCTATAAAGGAATCAATAAGCATGGAAGGTCTCAGGCTCCATACTTTGCCCAAAAGGGAGTTTGATCCAGAAAAGATAGCATACAACATCACCACTTCGGTTAAGATCAAGCCTTATAACCATGAGGCTAATAATTTTGAAGACTTTTTTATAGTCAGCTCAATCCTTTAAACAATCATTCAAATGGGCAAGGACAAATATGAGTCCTAGAGATTTTGAGAGCTTTCAAAGTTCAGGAACAAAAGGCTTGAGGTTATCCCACTACATTTGTTGAAAATCGAGGAAAAGCCTACTCCTAGTGTGACTGTCAACAATGAGGCACCTGATTTTCGCTTAGAGTCTCATGCAAATACACGGAAAGCACTAAATAGAGAAGGCCCAAGACATCGAGACTACTGCTAATCCAGCAGGAAATTAGCTGAAAAGCAGGGTATGAGTACCCCACCCAAAGAAATTGTTTCGGAGATCAATGATAGTAGTCTAGAATAGGAGTGATATTAATTCAATAAGAAATTACAAGGCACTCCCAAGACAATAGATGCCCCGGAAAATACAGATTATCAAAATCCTCTACATGCTTAGAAGAATATAAACTCCGAACAAATGGACGAGCAAGCGATGACGTCTCAGTAGACTGAAATCATCCTCGCTCTGCCGACATTGAAAATTTTCTTGAAAGTAATTGAAATCCCTCCTCTTGACATATTTTACAACCCACTACACAAGGTTGTAGTAAGGAGAGAGAGGAAAAGGAGAAGGATCAAGACACTTGAACTCTTGCCTGGGAATGAGTAAATGGACATAGTTTGGAAGAACGTCCCTTCCAACCCAGCTAAAAACTTGATAAGATTTTCATAGTTTACGGGAGCATACACAACTGCTACCATGGACAAGGCTACCGAAATATCTCTTTTGTTGAAAGAAAAAGAATAAAAGATTGCACAACTTGAGAAACAACTCGAAATAGAAAGGGAAAGTGTAAACAGGTAGGTCGCTAAGCAGCTGGCCCAATTGCAATAAAGCATGGAGGTACTGAAAATAAGCCACAAGACAGACATATCGGCAAAAAATATGCAACTCCAAGACTTGCAGCAAGCTATGGAAAAATATAAGGATGTTCCTACTGTCAAGGAATTTATCAAAGAGGCAATAGAGCTTAATTCTCTCTTATTGAAGTAGCAAGAACAATTTTTCCAAAAGATGTCACATATCGCTCCTTATCTGATCACTAGTGACCAGCTAACACATAAAGGGATTGACCATAGAACTGAGTTTACTAATCTCAACACCAGAATCTCAGAGTTCATTGAATGTTAAGAAATAGAAGAGGGGAGGAAAGCCAATTTTCCTGAGATTAAGGAGACACACAAAGACATTATTTTCACAGATTGGGATGCAAGGATCAAACAAGCCAAACTAGTAGTAGAAAGAGCGGCCTGGGGCATCAAAGAATATATTAAAGGTGGTAAACAATACTTTGTTTTCCACCAACTTGGTAAAAGGAGGAAACCTGAAAGAACTGCCCGATTTGAATGAATTTAATAACAGGTGGAAGGAAAGGGCATAAACTCAAAGGGAAGCAATTGCAAAGTTGGTAAGGACCAATTGGGACTCATATTGGCAATACCTCGCCAACCTGCATAGTCAAATTATGAACCTTAACTACTCTCTCCACTCGACCCAGCGGATGCCTCCACCTCTCATAGATGTGATTTTCGTAGGAAAAGTCAGAACACATTTCTGAGCACCTCCTCAAGTCAAACCAATGGCTGATATATGTGATTTGAAGGACAAGATGGCAGAGAAAAAATCATCATCAAAGCCTCTACTCATTAAGCATTTTTGGATTTAGTTAGCTAGTTAGGAGGAAGGTTGTTTGAAACCTCTTCAATTTTTTGTATAATCTATTTTTGAACATTAGTTAGAATATTATTTATACCCTTCTCATGCATTTAGAGAAGGGTCCAGAATTTTATCAAAAACATTTGCAAAGAATGCACTATTGTAAGTTTGTGAATGCTTTGGTTAAATTATGGAACATGATCATTTCTTTTAAATATCAGACTACTTTCCTATGTTGACGCACGTTTGTATACTTGGAAGATAATTTGATCTGAAGAAGGAGATGATCTATGTCATTAGTCAAATGAGCAGAACCTCACATATATTATACTTCTACCTTATGTGATTATTCATGTTTCTGTTTAATTAGTGACAACACTTTATTTTCATGAATTGTATATGAGATATGTTTTTTTTTGTTAAAGCATTAATTGCACTATTGTATGATGCCTAGATGAGATTATTTATTTTCACACACACACACACACACACACACACACACACACACACACACACACACACACACACATATATATATATATATATATATATATATATATATATATATATATATATATATATATATATCATCATCATCATCATCATCATCATCATCACATATGCAATATAGTGTACACGTTTCTTTAACTAACTATTTAGTCAAAGAAATTATCTTTATATGTTATCGTCTCTGTTTTATGCATGATTGATCTTTATTATCACATGTCAAGCAGATATCTTTGTAGATCACATGTTATACAGAAATACCTGGATTTATATTAGATCAAGTTAGCTAGAGATTTGCATGATAGAATAGGTTATTCAAGTTATTATTATTCTATTGCATCACTCGTAAATCACCCACTCTCATTTTAAAACCCACACTGGGAAACTGGTCCCATTATCCCCAGTCGGAGCCACCACTTCAAACGGAAAAGGAGTTGTCTTAAGGTCTAGACTGGGTAGTTATCCCCCATGTTGGAGCAGCAAAAATCTGAGGCTTCAACATTTTGGCACTAGAAGGAGGGCATCCAAATATGAATGGCATATAAATCTAAAGATAAATTGAAAAATATTCATAAGAGTCAAAACCCCTCCACCACTTCTACACCTTCTAGATCTCATTCAAAATCTTTGGATCAGAAATCAGAAGTTGTAGAAACACCTCCCTCATCTCCTGAAGTAGTAAGACAACTGCCTTCTTCGGATTACATTCCTGAGTCTCTCGAAGTCCATTCTTTGATACATAAATTGGAATAGATATCCATTTCTACCGAGAAACCAGAGAGGCCTAAAGCTTCTGAAGAAAGTGTTAGTTCCTTATTACAAGAAACTGGTGTGTTAACTAGATTTCAAAGTGAAAAGCTTGGAGTAACTCCTTTTGAGTTTCCCATCCCTCCACAACGCATGAAAGTTGTTACATCAAGATTAGAATCAGATACTAGCGAGATCACATCACCCTTCCATCCATTCACTTCTCCATCCATTTCTACTCAATCCACTGCTTCCCAACTATCCACTTCTCCAACTAGTACTGCTAGTAGTAGTACTAGCTCAGTAGTAAGTTCTTCTCCACCTATAACTACTTCTGGACCAGCCTTCCCACCTTTTCGGTATCCTACTCAAGCTATGGCCAATCAACCCACTCAACCTTGGACAAATCCTGGTGTTGTTCTGGTTGCTAATCCAAATGCTCTCCAAACAAACCCAGAATCTTATTTTATGTTAGCCACGAATCTTAACGGGGTTGCACATGAAGATGTTGTGATCAGACTGTTTCCTTATACTTTCCAAGGATCTACTGGATCTTGGTATTTTTCCCTTCCAGCAGGTTCAATAAGAGACTGGGATGCTTTTCAAGAAGTATTTCTTGAAAAATTTGGTTATGATAGGACCATTGTGTCTTTAATCAATGATCTTTCTAACCTGAAAGCAAATTCATATGAAAGGATCAAAGACTTCAACTCCAGATTTAACAAGTTACTAAACAAAATCCCAGTTGCCTCAAGACCTATAGTAGATGTACAAATATAATGGTATATATCCTCTCTTCCTTCTAATATTGCAATTTTTGCAGATAGAGCCAATAAGGCTACCCTTGTAAAAAACATGAAAGAAGCCTTGTTTGTAGAAAGAAGGATTATTTCTTTAGAAAAGAGATCACAGACAAATGAAAGGAAATCAAAGAAAGTAACATTTAAGGATGATTCAAAGGACCCTTTCAATCTTGAAGGCCTTCAGAAATTATTAAAAACCATGTCCAATGAAATGGTCAAAATCAAAAAACAGGTTGCAGAATCCTCAGCCCCCAAGAAACCTTTTCGCTCATTTAAATGAAACCCTTCTTTTGTATCGCAACCACCCAATATTATCTCAAATTTTGAATTTGATCTAGAGACAAAAGAAGACTCACCAACCGAAGAGGAAGTCAAAACGGAAGAAGAGATTGAATTAAATGGAATGTGGTATTTCATTCTCCCAATTGAAGAAGAAGCATGAGCTATGCCAGTGACTACAAGAAGCAAAAACTCTCATGATATGTCTATCACAAATCAGAAACAAAAACCTGCTACTCCTGTAAAGGAGAAAATAGTAAGTAAAAAGTCTAAGACAAGTCAAACTAACCTATTCGACTAGATCCTGCAAATGCCTCCAAAACATTGGTAATCGTAGACACAATGGAATACAACATAGTCGAAGATATGAAAAAGACAAGAGAAAACATTTCTTTGCACGAACTCACTAGACTCAAGCAACAACAGAAAATTATATTAAGAGAATTAAAGGCAGTTCTTGTGTCCCCTTTGCCATCTAATGTAGTTACTCAAGATGCATACGATATGGGAAAACCTCCCTCATCTTCAAATAAAGTAAATCTGACAGATTTAGTCCTGATAGGTGATAGGTCTATCTCTCATACTCCTCCATTTCTTCTTACTTATGAGATTTTCAACAAAAATGTCCATAATTGCCTTGTTGATTCAGGTGCCTCTTCAAATATTATGCCAAGAATCGTGTGCACCAAATTGAATATTACACCTCAAGGAATCTACAGTACACATAGTTCAATTGGATAGAACAAAAGTAGAGGTACTTGGAGGAATAAAATCAGTTTCAATTAGGATTTCGTCTAATCCAAAAGTTTCACAAATAATCGATATTCTAGTGGCTGACATCCCTGAATTTTATGGTTTAATTCTAAGCAAGGATTGGTCTAAAAAGTTTCACGGACACTTTGCAACTGACTAATCTCACATGTGGCTGCCACACAATGGTAAATCAAATCAAATTAGAGTAGACCGTGTTAGTCTCAGTCTTTCCAACCTTCCTCTAGTGATCAAACATGCTCTTACAAAGTCATTTTAAGGTGTTAAGGTCAAATTTTGTCATTTCAGTGAGTCTTCAAGCAAAATTTGGTCACTAGATATTAGGTCTAGGGTTTACCTTTACTCCTTCCCAAGTTGTCCAAATGTCGGTCCATGTCACTATTCAACTGAGTCTACCATCATTCAGAGGTTTTTCATCATCATGTCAGGTTCCAATGGGTCATTTTGCACCTTGTTCATGCTTCAGTTGTGCCTGGGTAAGGTCCATTTCCCTCTCTTAGGGTTTTTGAGGTAATTTCTCTTGGATGGTCAAATCATCGGCAAAAATTGTATCCTGATGTTCATACACCTTCCCCTATCCTTAATGTACCTTATTAAACACTTCCCATCACTGAGATCCCTCAAATTCCTCATTTTTGCACAAACCCTAGTTTCTTGCTACAACTTGGCAATTTTCTAGGTTAGGCCTGTGTTTTGCCCCTTTTCACCCCTTCCCCTCACTCAATATCTGAAATTCCACTTTTCCCTACTTCCTAACATCCCTCCCCACCTCCCAAAATTTTCTCAAGAATTTAGAAGCCCCTTATCCCCTTCATTTTCATTTATTTCGACAAATCCATTGTTCCACACATCGCGGTAGGTTTTACTCAAATGATTTTTCTGAGCAATCAAAGATGAATTTCGAAAAACTGAAATAGGTTTTCATCCAAAACAGGCCAAGGAAGAAAAACCTCCTTCACTTTTTACACGTGTCATGGTTTTGGAGAAATGTCAAAACTACCGTTGCCTTGGGAGAATTGATGCACCTCTGAAGTGACCTTGGGAAAATCAAGTTTTCTCCTAGCTTGGTTGGTCAAGTTTTCCAATGAGCTATCATGAGCTCAATTTGGAGTTGAGGAAAACCTTCAAAAGTTGACTACAATAGCACTCTTCCTTGAGGCAACCTCATTTGGCACATTTTGACTAGTCGTAGGAGATTTGATTTTTGACAGGGTAAATGAACTCCAAATTGAAAAATTCCAGCTGGGTTGGAAAGTAGACTCAAAGACATTTCCAACGAGCTATCCTACACCCAATTTTGACACCAGGAAGACCTCCAAAATTCTCCTGGAAAAAGGTGCGGCGCACTAGGAGAAATTTTCCAGTGTAAATTTACACTGGCGCGACACACTGGGCTAAAAAGCCTTATTTCTCTCACAAACTCCCTCAAATTGATAAAATCACTCAAATATTCTAGTGTGCAAGTAATTTAAGCCCTCTTCCTTGCTAGTGAAGGATTTTTTCATGCAATTTATGGTGGTTGTGTAAAAGAAAATTCAAACCGTAATACATTGCAATTCTGCTCACAAACAAGTGCTTAGGGTTTGTAGTTGGTGTTTTGTTGCCAAATTCCATTCCATAACTTCCACACTCTTTGTTTCCCACATTCATTTTCTAGTTTCATCCCCATATCCCTAATTCCCATATCCCTAAATTCACTAACCCTATATTCCTAACTCCCACTATCCCAAACCCTAGCTGTTATCCCTAAAGCTCCCTCATTCACTCTTAATCCCCTTTTTCCTATACCTAAGTCACATCATTCCCTATTATTCCTAGTTCCCCATCTCATTTGTAAAATCCCAAGTTATTCCAACATTCAGTGGTTGTTCCCTCCTCCAAAATTTGTCAAATCGTCAAAGGGCAAACTACCACTTGGCAAGACTTCATTGTTCCTACTGTCCCATTTTTGCCACAGTCCCTCATTTCCCTTTGGCATACATTTGACATTGAAACAAGACACCAAGATCTCATTTCTCATTCTCAACAAACCAAACATACACTTGCCATAGACTTTCAACACCATGGAGGTGGGCACCGATACATTATATGACCAAGACGGTGACATTACAACTAAAACTACATGCACTAGGAGGGCACTAAAACACCATAAAAGGGAGGATAGACTCCGAATATTGGATGAAGCCTCTTTGGATGAGCATGATGCTTGATGAGGCACCCTCAGTCCAAATTTCAAGAAATTTTGAGCAATTTTTGCATTTTGGAAATTTTTTGCACAAAAAAAAGGGTTTTTCTCCCTATGCGCCGCACCATGTGGCGCGCGCTTTTGCTAGAGAGCTCCGAATTGCAAAAAGTTTACATTTTTGGATTTTCCATGAAAAATCATGACTTCTGGTGCATGGCCAAGAATTTTGGGCAAGTTTTGAGTTCTCGGGAGGTCAAAAACACTCAAAAAATGACCTCACTGCCATTATTTTGACACACATGAAGCAGTCTTGGGAGATTGAAGTTTTGGAGGGGCAAATGGGCACCAAATTTATAAATTCCACTCGGGTTGGAAAGTAGACAGGCAAGAATTTCCAACAAGCAAACTTGGGCTCAATTTGGACTTCAGAAAGTGCCTCAAAATCATCTCCAAATTGGCACAACACATACAGATTTTGGCGCGACACATAGAGAATTTTGGCTTGTTTTTCACTGTTCAGCTTAGCAATTTGCCCAGTTTTGACCAGTTTTGCTTCTTGAATTTTCATGATGTATTTTGACAAACATGATGTAATATTGGCACATTTTTACTTTTTCTAGAAGATTCATTCACCAAAAGGTGAAATGTGAGTGAATGAATCAGTTTCCTAGCATATAGGGGTAAGTTGTTTGATTACCTAGTTTTCAGTTCCTTGTTTAGAATTGGTTCAAACAACTCCTAGAATGATGAGCTTGACCCCTAGAGGCAAGGGAATAGGTTTGTTTTGTCTATATTATGTAATTTCTAAGTCATTCTCTGGGTTGGACACTTGGGATTGCTTTGGCACATCATTGTACATTCTATCTCTGCATTTTTGGCTAAGGAAAGACCAGGGTTTTGTAGCACTGTTTGGGATCCATGTGGCTTTATGTTTTGATGGTGTGCTTCTCTGAGTAACTGTAAGTTCATTAGTGTTATGTGTATCACTTTCCTCTCTTTTCTTCTGAATTTGAACAAATGAGTGATTAAGGTGGAATCCATTAACTGTTATGCTCTGCCTTTGAATTTGTTTAAATTTCCATGTTTTCATCTGTTTAAAGAGAATTCTTGAGACTTTCTTGCTCTCCTTAGCTCCTCACCAGTATGATCTATCCATTTCACTCACTTTAAAGCATCAAAACGATTTCCTTCCTTGCCCCAATCAGAACTCTGCAGAAATTGTGCCTCATCCCCGAGCCCAATTTGCCTTTCCCTATTTCCAACACAAAACCCCCAAAAACTCACAACAAACCCTTGTACTTCATACCTAGCCTAAAATTAGCTTTTATTTTAGTCATCTCGAGCCCCATCGCTTGTCTTTTTCTAAGATCGACCCGGAGAGAGCCCTCTCTTGTCCTCATAGGGCTAGCTACGAGGTTGAGCGTGGTTTGATGTGGACCTAAAACCTTGTCTCTTTAGCCTGAGACAAATCTAGGCTCTAACATAGTGCCGACCATACTAGGGAAGAAAATGGTTTGCTTGTTGAAGTCATTTGTTTTATAAGCTACATATGGAGCCTGAAGTTATGCCAGGAAGCCTTCGAAACGCTTTGGCTTTGCATTAGTGGAAGTAGATAAACGTTGCTTCAATCAATATCCGGTCTAGCTTGTAATCGTGACACTTGACTTGTAAATTGCCCCAGTACATGTATCAAGTTAGATCTGATGGTTGATGGTGGACAACGATCAGACACTGGCAAGGCTGAAATCATTCACCTGGTGACTCTAAATTAATTTTGATATCAGATCCAAAGACTCGATCGGAGGGTGATCTCAACCAGCAGAAACATGGAAGGACAATATGGACAGATCAGGTATTCAAGTTGGAATTTCATCCAAGACATTTTGTTCTTTGTTATAAATTATTTCTTCTCTTTTCCCGAGAATGTCAAGAATGCTTTGCAAAGTATACTGTATTTGAGAAGAGATCCTCGGCCTGCAGTTGATTCTTTCCCTTTGAAGATTGTGAATACCAAAGATTTGCATACCTTTGAGCTTGATCAAGACCTTTCTTCTGAATCTTGTGATGACCGTCTTAAAACTGATGAACCTCAAGAGACCAAAACTGATCCCGTAGCTCTTGTATATACTCCTACACCTTTTATAGTCCCAGATAGGTATAAACCTCTTGTTTTACCTTCTGTTCTCCATGCTTTCCCCAAAAACTATGATCTATACTTGCCAAGGTTTGATGGTGAATGTAAGAATGTCAATGCTGAGCAACATGTGCAGAATGTTGAGACTTTTCTAGACCTTTTTGAGGTTGATGACGAGGATGTTAGTATTAGGCTTTTTGCTCCTTCTTTGCAAGGCAAAGTCAAGAGTTGGTTCAAAACCATGCCTTATGCAAACATCTTAGATTTTCGGCAATTCGTCAAAGTTTTTCTCGACAGGTGGATGATCAGGCAGAACCTTTTCCTTATTTTAGAAGAGTATAACTAGCTGAAATGACTACCAGGGGAGACAGTACAACAATTTTCTGCTAGATTTAATCAAGTTTATTATTCAATGCCAGTTGATATAAGACCTCCTCCTAGATCTGCTCTCTTGCACTATCCAGGTGCCTTTGATCCGGAAATGGATTTTCAGCTGAGAGAAAGGAATGTTGCAACACTTGAAGAGATGTAGAATAGTGCAGTAAATGTAGAGGCTCATCTACTGATCCGAAGGGCAAGGTTGAAAGAAGAAGAGACGAAAAACATAGATCCAGAGAAATCGACATCTCTAGAAGTAAAGCTTGACATTTTGGTAAGTGCAGTGGAAGAGATGATGCAAAGGATCATCACAAGGAATGAGAATAATGTTCAAGCCCATGGCTCACTGATTGAAGAAGAACAAGTTGCTGATCCAAAACATCTTCTTTCTTATCCCAATTGTTATAGATCTGATAATGATTGTCTTATAGATCATCTTGGAGAAGAAAGATCTGTTGATATGACATGTATGATTGATGATGTGTTTTATAGTGATGATTTGCCTCAGTTTGATCAATATGATGATGATGATTATGTTCTCCAAACAGAAGCTAATCTTGTAGACAAATCAGTAGCTAGTTTGTGGGAGGAGGAAGAAGTTCACTTACAGCAGCTCGAATACAGTGATCAACTGATGCATATCAGCTATGACAATGATGAGGAAAGTGCAACAAATTTTGAAGTAAGTGAAGGATCTTTGCCTTTTTGTTTTGATTCATGTCAGTTCATCAGAGACAACTTCCATGCAATCAGAAATCAGCTGTCAACAAGTCTTGATTTGGACCATCTTGAGGGCAATGTAAACCTTGTTCAAGACTTTTCATATCCAGATTTGCAGCCCCCGAATGCCTTTGATTGTCAAGTTGCAAATAAAGACTTGGAAGTTGGAACATATGCTCAGATGATGCAAGATGATTCCATACCATTTTGTTTCAAATCATTTCAGTTTTTGAAGGGAAAATTGCATAGTACATCTTCAGTAAAGAATGAGCAGCATGTAGGCAATCATGTAATCACATTGGAACCAATAGAAAATGGGTTGCAGCAGTATTTTCAAGTTTTTCATGATCCAATAGCTGATGTTTTGGATGAGGTTTGCAGTCAAAGCCTTTCTCCATTGACTACATGTGAGCCTGAAACGTGTACAGATATAAACTTGACCCGATAGTTGATTTCTTTGTCATTTTCAACAGGAGTTTCGTCACAAAGCTCAGATCAAAGTTTGTATTCATGGTATGAAGAGAAGAGACGTAATCCATTAGATGAGCTAAGTCCCAGTGTCCATGAATTTCAAGATCCTTATGCAGTGTTTTTGGAGGCGGATAGAGAATCCATAGCATTCAACGGATTTGTTTCCAAGTTGTCATGGGAGTTTCCTTTCATTAAGTTTCCCTTGTTGTTCCTAAGCGAGCACTTGTGGGAATTCAAACAGGAGACGGAATACTTACTTGGTTGCATTGGTTGTTTCATTTCACTTGATCAGGTGATGAATGAAACTGTTAGAGTAGGTTTGATGAATAAGCTTTATTTTGAGCATCATTTCCAGTTTGTCGATTGTGTTTAAGTATCGAGTCAGTTTTTAGTTGAGTGAGATTCAACTTGTGTGATCAAGTCGTCAGTTTTCTGTCATGCATTTCAGCTTGAGTTTTGACTCCATTGCCCAATGGATAAGGCACTGGTCTGCTCTCCCAAAGATCTGCCATTCTTGGCACCTCCAAGGAGCTACCATCCCCATTAGAGCCAATGTTAGTGTCTGTCTTTCCAGCCTTCCTCCAGTGATCAAACATGCTCTTACAAAGTCATTTTAAGGTGTTAAGGTCAAATTTTTTCATTTCAGTGAGTCTTCAAGCAAAATTTGGTCACTAGGTATTAGGTCTAGGGTTTGCCTTTACTCCTTCCCAAGTTTTCAAAATGTCAGTCCATGTCATTATTCAGCTGATTCTACCATCATTCAGAGGGTTTTCATCATCATGTTAGGTTCCAATGGGTCATTTTGCACCTTGTTGATGCTTCAGTTGTGCCTGGCTAAGGTCCATTTCCCTCTCCTAGGGTTTTGGAGGTAATTTCTCTTGGATGGTCAAATCATCGAAAAAAATTGTATCCTGATGTTCATACACCTTCCCCCATCCTTAATGTACCTTATTAAACACTTCCCATCACTGAGATCCCTCAAATTCCTCATTTTTGCACAAACCCTAGTTTCTTGATACAAGTTGGCAATTTTCTAGGTTAGGCTTGTGTTTTTCCCTTTTTCACCCCTTCCCCTCACTCAATCTCTGAAATTCCACTTTTCCCTGCTTCCTAACATCCCTCCCCACCTCCCAAAATTTTCTCAAGAATTTAGAAGCCCCTTATCCCCTTCATTTCCCTTTATTTCGACAAATCCCTTGTTCCACACATCAGAGTAGGTTTTACTCAAATGATGTTTCTGAGAAATTAAAGATGAATTTGGAAAAATTGAGATACTTTTTGTCCAAAACAGGCCAAGGAAGAAAAACCTCCTTCACTTTTTACACAGGTGTCATGGTTTTGGAGAAATGTCAAAAATACAGTTGCCTCAGGAGAATTGATGCACCTCTGAAATGATCTTGGGAAAATCAAGTTTTATCCTAGCTTGGTTGGTCAAATGACTTTCGTGATGAGTCAATTGCCAACTAGACACAAATATCTTTCCAATGAGCTATCATGAGCTCAATTTGGAGTTGAAAAACACCTTCAAAAGTTGACTGCAATAACACTCTTGCTTGAGGTGTAGCGCACTGGGCTAAATAGCTTACTTTCTCTCAAAAACTCCCTCAAATTGATAAAATCACTCAACTCTTCTAGTGTGCAAGTAATTTAAGCCCTCTTCCTTGTTAGTGAAGGAGTTTTTCATGCAATTTATGGTGGTTGTGTAAAAGAAAATTAAAACCCTAATACCTTGCAATTTGTGCTCACAAACAAGTGCTTAGGGTTTGTAGTTGGTGTTTTGTTGCCAAATTCCATTCCCTCACTTCCACACTCTTTGTTTCCCACATTCATTTTCTAGTTTCATCCCCATATTCTTAATTTCCATATCCCTAAATTCACTAACCCTATATTCCTAACTCCCACTATCCCAAACCCTAGCTGTTATCCCTAAAGCTCCCTCATTCACCTCTAAGCCGCTTTTTCCTATCCCTAAGTCACATAATTCCCTATCATTTCTATTTCCCCATCTCATTTGTAAAATCCCAAGTTACTCCAACATTCAGTGGTTGTTCTCTCCTCCAAAACTTGTCAAATCGTCAAAGGGAAAACTACCACTTGGCAAGAATTCATTGTTCCTACTGTCCCATTTTTGCCACAGTCCCTCATTTCCCTTTCGCATACATTTGGCATTGAAACAAGACACCAAGCTCTCATTTCTCATTCTCAACAAACCAAACATACACTTGGCATAGACTTTCAACACCATGGAGGTGGGAACCGATACATTATATGACCAAGACAGTGACTTTACAACTGAAACTACATGCACCAGGAGGGCACTAAAACACCATAAAAGGGAGGATAGACTCCGAATATTGGCTAAAGCCTCTTTGGCTAAGCATGATGTTTGATGAGGTACCTTCAGTCCAAATTTCATGAAATTTGGAGCAATTTTTGCATTTTGGAATTTTTTTGCACAAAAAAAGGGTTTTTCTCCCTGTGCGCCACGCCATGTGGCGCGCGCTTTTGCTAGAGAGCTCCAAATTGCAAAAAGTTTAAATTTTTGGATTTGGCATGAAAAATCATGACTTCTGGTGCATGACCAAGAATTTTGGACAAGTTTTGAGTTCTCAGGAGGTCAAAAACACTCAAAAAATGACCTCAGTGCCCTTATTTTGACACACAGGAAGCAGTCTTGGGAGATTGAAGTTTTGAAGGGGAAAATGGGCATCAAATTCAGAAATTCCACTTCGGTTGGAAATTAGACAGGCAAGGATTTCCAACAAGGACACTTGAGCTCAATTTGGGCGCCAGGAAGTGCCTCAAAATCAGCTCCAAAGTGGCGCGACACATACAGATTTTGGCGCGGCGCATAGAGAATTTTGGCTTGTTTTTCACTGTTCAGCTCAGCAATTCACCTAGTTTTGACCAGTTTTGCTTCTTGAAGTTATTATTGAATTTTCATGATGTAATATTGTCACATTTTTACTTGTTCTAGAAGATTCATTCACCAAAAGGTGAAATGTGAGTGAATGAATCAGTTTCCTAGCATATAGGGGTAAGTTGTTTGACTACCTAGTTTTCAGTTCCTTGTTTAGAATTGGTTCAAACAACTCCTAGAATGATGAGATAGACCCCTAGAGGCAAGGGAATAGGTTTGTTTTGTCTATATTATTTAATTTCTAAGTCATTCTCAGGGTTGGACACTTGGGATTTCTTTGGCATCCCATTGTACATTCTATCTCTGCATTTTTGGCTAAGGAAAGACTAGGGTTTTGTAGCACTATTTGGGATCCATGTGGCTTTATGTTTTGATGGTGTGCTTCTCTAAGTGACTGTAATTTCATTAGTGTTATGTGTATCACTTTCCTCTCTTTTCTTCTGAATTTGAACAAACGAGTGATTAAGGTGGAATCCATTAACTGTTATGCTCTGCCTTTGAATTTGTATAAATTTCCATGTTTTCATCTGTTTAAGGAGAATTCTTGAGACTTTCTTGCTCTCCTTAGCTCCTCACCAGTCTGATCTATCCAACTCACTCACTTTAAAGCATCAAAACGATTTCCTTCCTTGCCCCAATCAAAAATCTGCAGAAACTGTGCCTCATCCCCGAGCCCAATTTGCCTTCCCCTGTTTCCAACACAAAACCTCCAAAAACTCACAACAAACCCTTGTACTTCATACCTATCCTAAAATTAGCTTTTATTTCAGTCATCTCGAGCCCCATCACTTGCCTTTTGTCGAGATCGACCCGGAGAGAGCCCTCTCCTATTCTCGTAGGGCTAGCTACGAGGCTGAGTGTGGTTTGATGTGGATCTAGAACCTTGTCTTTTCAGCTTGAGACAAATCTAGGCTCTAACAGACCGAGAAAAGTTCATGAAATACACAATCATTGAGCTTGAGGGAAGCAATGAACTTGTTGCCTTCACCAATAATATCATTGGTAATTACTCAAGTGAGTAATTCTTAGGATATTTTAATGCTCAAAGGTCCCCTTTTCGGAATGATGTTGTAGTGTCTCAAATAGAGAATTTTTCACAAACAGATTCCTCAAAGTGTGTTAATATAGTAGATAAAATTGTAGATAATTCATTATTTTGGACTCTTTATTTTGATGGTTCCAAATCCGAAGATGGTGCAGGTGTAGGATGTATTCTAATTGACCCGCAAGGAGAGAAAACCATGTTAGCCTGCAGACTTGAATTTCAATGCACCAACAATACTATGGAATATGAAGCATTAATTCATGGGCTGTATAAAGCTAGTGGCTTCAATGTCAAATATTTGCAAGTATATAGGGATTATGAAATAATTATTAAACATGTGAGAAATAAAATTCATTGTGTGCCTAGGCACCTTAAACATTATCAATCTCTTGTCCAGAATCTTACTTCTCATTTCACTGCTTTTCTTCAGTTCCCAGATTGCAAAATGCAAGAGCTGATTTACTTGCTGATGTGGCATCCAAGCTTATACCTTCTGAAGAATTTAGTCTAGACTATAGATTTTAACCCCGTACAGAAATTATCTTCATACAAATTCTAAGAACATGGAAAATAAACAATGCGAGAGCATAACACATAAAACACATATACACAAAGATTTTCCCTTGGATCCCAAAACTGGGACTACCAGCTTGATTTTTCATTATGTTCCTTTCAATGTTATAATACATATTTATACATGCTGAAGCATCCAATACCATGGACCAAAAACCATCGCGTCCAAAACATGTGTGAAAATCATGCACAAAACCATAGGTGGGTCCACCCAACCTAACATAGGTTCCAAAACCAAAAAAATTTGGGGCACTGCCCCGAACCCCATAGAGTACAGTTACCTGCATCCCTCAAACCCCCTGTGACCTCCCCGCTACGCAATTGGTGCAACAAAGGGGGGGCTCCGCCCCCCCTCTAACCCCTCGATTAACTACGTGGGCTAGTTGTGGAAAGAATATAACACAAAACAACATTCTCCCACTTGTTTTTTCTTTCCACATGGGGCCACAAGAAATCTTGGTCATTTATCCAGCCTTGCAATGCCCACTGTTTCTCTATTCCAAGAGAACTTCTTAGAACTCACAGATTTTGTCAATGCATCTGCAGTATTCTTCAAAGTGTCCACCTTTACCAACAACACCTTTTTTTCTTCTATCATATCCCTCACAAAGTGATACTGAACATCAATAGGCTTTGTCTTTGAATGGTAAGTAGGGTTCTGTACCAAGAAAATTTCACTTTGGCTGTCACAGTCTATCCTTATAGCTCCCTGTACTAACCCCATACTCGAACACAATCTCTGCAACCAAACTGCTTCCTTGCTTGCATGAGTGGCTGCCATGTATTCTGCCTCTATAGTTGATAGTGCCACTACATATTGTTTCTTACTCATCCAACTGACTACACCTCCAAATAGGTTAAACACATACCCACTTGTAGATCTTCTTTGATCCAGATCTCCAGCCCAGTCTGCATCAATAAAGCCACGAATATCCAAGACTTTCTACAATCTTGGTCTTCCTTAGTAGCACAAACTATAATCACTAGTGCCACGCAAATACCTGAAAACCCGCTTCAATACTGTCTAGTGCTCCTTCCTTGGTTTGACATAAACCTACTCAATACTCCCACTACATGTGCAATGTCTGGTCTAGTATAGACCATCGCATACATCAGGCTACCGACTGCTCTTGCATATGGAACACGGGACATGTTGTATTCCTCTTCTTGCGTCTTGGGACATTGTTCAACAGATAAGTTTACACCTACAGGAATAGGAACCTTCACCGGTTTACTGTTCTGCATATTAAACCCCTGCAATATTGTCTCAACATACTTCCTCTGGTTTAACCAAGCTTCCTCTTTGTCCGATATCTTTTAATTTCCATGACCAAAATATAGTTTGCAGCACCAAGGTCTTTCATGTCAAATTTGGAGGACAATTATGTCGTCAAATCCTAGATAATTTATTTGTCATTTCCAACCAACAACATATCATCCACATACAAGACCAGATAAATAACACAGTCACCAATTAATTTAAAATACACATAGTGATCTGCTTTGCTTCTGGTGAAGCCAAGTCCCCGTATAAATGTATCAAATTTCTGATACCACATCCTTGGTGACTGTTTTAACCCATACAGAGACTTCTTTAACTTGCATACCAGTTCTTTCTTACCCTTCACCGCAAAGCCTTCAGGTTGCTTCATGTAGATTTCCTCTTCCAGATCCCCATGAAGAAATGTTGTCTTCACATCCATTTGTTCTACCTCAAAATCAAAAGCAGCAATAATAGATAAAAGTAATCTAATAGAAGTTGCCTTGGCAACAGGAGAAATAATATCACCAAAATTAGTTCCCGACACTTGGGAATAACCTTTTGCTACCAACCGAGCTTTTATTTCTCCACCTTTCCTTCTACATTTGTCTTCTTCTTGAACATATCTTCTCAGGTTCCTTCGGTTGGACTTCATGTTTAATAACATCTTTCACCTCTCTGAACACCACATCTTGTATGTACACAACCTTCCTTGTTATTGGGTTCCAAAGCTTATAACCCTTTAAACCATCCTTATACCCAATAGAGATGAACTTTTCAGATTTACCATCCAACTTGGTTTGTTTCTCCTTTGGAACATGTACATATGCATCACATCCAAATACGCTCAGATGTGAAAGAGAGAGATTCTTACCAGTCCATACATCTTGTGGATTTTTATCCTCCAACGTTGATGAAGGTGATATGTTGACCAAGTAACATGTTGTCTCCACTGCCTCTGCCCAGAATTCTTGTCCTAACCCAGCACCATTGAGCATGCTTCTTGCCCTTTCTATCAACATTTGTTCATTCTTTCTGCAACTCCATTTTCCTAAGGTGTATATGGAGTAGTCTTATGTCATGCTATACCACGATTCTTACAAAATTCTTCAAATTCCTTATTGCAAATCTCTCCACCATTATCTGTCCTCAGCACCTTTATCTTCTTCTCTGTCAGGTTTTCCACTAGAGCCTTGAATTCTTTAGACCTGTTAAAGACTTCAGATTTCTTTTTAAGGAAATATATCCATGTATTCATTGAGAAGTCATCTATAAATTATACATAGTACATAGAATTACCCAGTGATTGAACCTTCACAGGTCCAACACATCACTATGCACAAGCTCTAATATATGTTTCACCCTCTTACCACTAGAGGAGAAACTCACCCGATTCTGCTTCCCATATACACAATTTTCACATAAATCAAAATCCAGAGAGTTATTACTCATACCTTCTACCATACCTTTACCATGAAGTATTTGAAGGCCCTTCTCTCCAATATTTCCAAGCCTTTGATGCCACAGCATGGTCTTCTCTCGAGAGACCACTAGATTTTCTGCTCCACTTTCAGGAACCATAGAACTTTTGCACCCATCAACAAAAGTGCTACTTTGCAGCTTGTACAAAGTTCCAACCTAAACTCCCCGCATCAAGAACAGTGCTCCCTGAACCATCTTGTAGGTATCCTTATCAAACACTTTTTTTACACCTGCATCATCCAGCTTGCTTATAGAAATCATATTTCTAGCCAATGTAGGAATATGTAGAACACCCGAAAGTGTTCTAACCCTTCCACCTTGCAACTTCAAGTTTACTTTTCTATGACCAACGATTCTAGCCTTCCTATCATCCCCTAAGAAGACATCACCACCATTGCATTTCTCATACTTAAGAACCACTCTCTATGGGGAGTGAAATGAAAATATGAACCTGAGTCAATCAACCATGCCTCATGATCTACATGTATACTTGAAGAAGCCAAGTACACATCTCCACCTTCATCTGAGGTGGTTTTTGCCTCTGCAGAAGGAGCATCATCAAATCCCTTTCCTTTGTCAGGAGCTTTAGATTTACAATCCCTTTTATAGTGCTCTTCCTTTCCACATTTCCAGCACACCACCTTTACAGGTTTTCCTGGAGATTTAGATCTCCCTCTAGATTTAGATATCCCACTTGATGACTTATTTTTGTTTTTGTTCTTGGACTATCCTCGTATAGATAAGGCATCACCATTCTGGCTCTCCATCTTTTTCCGTCTCATCTCCTCCATCAACAAGGATGATACTATTTCATCAAATTTCAAGGCAATTGCATTGCTACCTATTGCAATAACCAGACTATCCCACAAATTTGGTAGAGAACACAACAAACTTATGCACTTATCTTCATCTGAAATTTTAATATCAATAGATGCTAACTAACTTACCACAATATTAAATGCGTTTAGATGCTCTGTCACCGAGTCTCCATCTTTCATCCTCAGGTTATATAGCTTTTTTTGTAGGAACAATTTATTCACCCGAGTCTTAGATTGGTACAGAGTCCCTAACTTGTCCCACAAAGCATTCATCGTAGCTTCCCCTGATACATTCAGCAATACTGAATCTGAGACACACAATTATATTATGCTCTTTGCCTTCCGATCCAACTTCTTCCATTCTTCATCAGACATTCCCGTTGGTTTAGTACTCGGATCTACCACAATCCACTGATCTTTATCCACCAACAGATCCTCCGCCTTGAGTTTCCACAACTCAAAATTCTGACCATTAAATTTCTCGATCTTTATCTTTCCACTGCTCGCCATCTTCTTTCACCACCAGAATCGATCTTGTAGATCTCCCACTGAACAGGGTCTACCAAAGGCTCGAGAGAAACCCTTCAGCAACAAAGGTGTCCCCTTGAAGCCAAAAAAGATCTCATACCAAATGTAGGTTTTAACCCTATACAGAAATTATCTGCAGACAAATTCTAAGAACATAGAAAATAAACAATGTGAGAGCATAACACATAAAACACATATACACAGAGATTCCCCCCTGGATCCTAAAACATGGACTACTAGTTTGATTTTTTATTATGTTCCTTTCAATGCTATAATACATATTTATACATGCCGAAGCATCCAATACCATGCACCGAAAACCATCACATCCAAAACATGTGTGAAAATCATGCACAAAACCATAGGTGGGTCCACCCAACCTAACATAGATTCCAAAACCAAAAAATTTTGGGGCACTGCCCCGAACCCCATAGAGTAGGGTTATCTACATCCATCAAACCCCCTGTGACCCCTCCGCTACGCAATCGACGCAACGAAGGGGGGGCTCCACCACCCCTCTAACCCCCCGGTTAACACAACCTAACACAGACAAATTTTCAATAGAATTAGTTTTTAGGCCATCCATTCCCGATAATATGACAAATTGGAGAGTGCTTAATAATGATGCAGATATAATCAAATTCCTTACATGAGAAGAGTATTATGAGAAATAGATCATAGATGAACATGAGCATGATCTACAAATCAACCATAAACAAGATCAAAACCTAATTCCAAAGTCTGTAGTTAAGATGGAAGATCTCTATGATTTAAAGGATAGATTCAAAGAAACTATCAACTCCAAAACTCAGAGCTCCACTCTAAGATTTGAAGTGGTAAACCTAGGGTCAACTAAAAAACCTCAAAATGTCGACCTAAGTCTTGGTTTATCATCTGTAGAAAGGATATCATTCATTAAGTTGTTAAAAACATATAAAGGTGTCTTTGCTTCGTATTATGTAGATCTCAAGACCTATGATACCTCTATAATTCAACATACCATACCAATGACTTCAAATGAAAAGCCAGTACAACAAAAGCTTAGGAAAATTCACCCAAACCTTGAAAGTCTAATCAAATTTGAATTGAACAAGCTCCTCAAAGCCAAAATAATCTTTCCTGTTGGAGACTCAAAATGGGTATAAAATATGGTCCTTGTAAGGAAGAAGAACGGGGATATTAGGATTTGTATTGATTTTAGAAATATAAATAGAGCTTGTCAAAAGGATAACTTTCCTCTCACTACTATGGAGCAAATACTGCAATCAGTTGCAGGTTCTGAATTAATGTCTTTTCTAGATGGATTTTCAGGATACAACCAAATTCTTGTACATCCAGATGACAGATTAAAGACAACATTCAGGACCAAGTGGGGAACATACACTTATCAGAAGATTCCTTTTAGACTCATATACGCAGGTGCTACATTTCAACGTGCTATGGACATTGCTTTCAAAGACCTGATTAATAAATCAATTTTTATTTACTTAGATGACATCATAGTCTATTCTAAGGATAGAAACAATCATTTAAATGACCTAAAGCATATTTTTGAAAGATGCAAGAAATATGGCATTTCCTTAAATCCAAAGAAAATCTTATTTTTCTTTACCAGAAGGAAAATTCCTTGGATTTATAGTGTCCAAGAAAGTGATTTACATCGATCCTGATAGAGTCCAAGGGATTGAAAAAATTCCTCTTACCCATAATAAAAAGACCATGCAATCATTCCCAGGCCAAATTGATTTTGTCAAAAGATTTGTTCCAGACATTTCACAGATTGTCCTACCCCTTCAAGCAAAGATAAGAAAAACGCAGTCTTGAAATGGGGCAAAGATGAAACATAATCATTTGAGTTGATTAAAAAAACCATTATCAATGCTCCTTCTTTAACAACCCCTGACTTTCTCAAACCTTTTGTGTTATATACTTTTTCATCTGATACAACATATGCATCAGTTTTAACACAACTTAATGAACAAAAGATCGAGGCACTCATCTATTTTTTCATCTCTAACTTGCAAGGTGCCGAGTTAAATTATTGACCTATTGAGAAACAGGATTTTTTTTGTTTTTAAAACCTTGAAACATTTCATACCTTTTCTTCTTAAAAGCCATACAAAAATAGTGGTACCTTACCCTGCAGTAAGGCAATTATTGTTACAAAGAGAAGTAGGGGAGAAAAGAGGCAATTGGGTTATTGCGCTTCAAGAGTACGATGTATAAATCCAGCCAGCTAAAATAGTTAGGGAAAAAAGTCTTTGCAGGATGTTGGTTGGAGCTTCTCACCTATCAGTAGAAGAAGGCCTAGGTAACTAAGTACAGATTTCAGAGGTAAGCCTCAATGATGCACAATCGCAATATGTTGATTTGAAATTTTATTTGAAGAATGGATATGCCCTTATGCATCTCAATTATAAAACAAAGCATTCTTAAGGTTGAAATCAAATCAGTATGAATTAATCAATGATGTATTGTTTAGAAAAAAATATTATTCAATATTGTTAATACGCCTAGAAAAACCTGAAGCTGAAAAGGTCATGCAGGAATTACATGATAGACCAGCCGGAGGACATTTTAGAGGAAATACCATAGCTCACAAAATCCTCCATGCAGTTGGCAAACACTATTCAAGGATGCGCATGATTATGCAAGAAAGTGTAAAACTTGTCAAATTGCAGCTGGAAGAGGAAAGAAGCTAGCATTCCCTTTGTAACTAGTCAAAATCCAATAATCATTTGAACAATGGCGATTAGATATAATTGGTGAGATTGTTCCTAACTCTTTGAAGAAGCACATATACATCCTTACAACTACTGATTATTTTACAAAATGGGTAGAAGCTACCCCCTAAAGATAGTTAATACAGAAAGAATTATAGACTTCATTAATCACTACATAATTACTAGGTTTGGATTACGCACAACTTTAATGTTTGACAATGTATCTTATTTCTTTGGAAATACAATGGTAGAATTTTCTTTGAAAAGAGGTTTTAAGTTAAAGTATTCAACCAACTATTATCCATAAGGTAATGGGCTAGTAGAATCCACAAACAAAAACCTCATCAGAATCATCAAAACGACTATTGACCAAAATAATATGAATTGGCACAAAGCATTGACATTTTCTCTTTGGGCAGATAGAATTACACATAAGGCCTCCATTATTTCTTCTCTTTTTGCTTTGGTTTATGGAAAAGAAGTTGTTCTCCCCAAAAACATAGAAATTCTATCTCTCGCCCTAGTGCAATTAATCAATGAAAGCCCTTACTCCTCCTTGCAAGCAAGAAAATTCCAGATTCTTAAACTAGAAGAAGAACGAGAAAAGGCTAAAGAAACCCACTTCCATCATCAGCAATTAGTCAAAGCCTCTTTTGATACAACCTCTGCCAGTCATAAGACTTTTGAAGTAGGTGATCTGGTTTTGAAATGGGACAAAGCACACGAGGAAAAGGGTAAACATGCCAAATTCCAAAGACTATGGCTTGGCTCTTTCCAGGACATTAATAAAATTGGTCAATCAACATTTCTTTTACAAGACTTATTAGGAAAGATAGATTCCTTGCCTGTTAATGGGAAAATTCTTAAGAAATAATTTTCCTAGAAGATAACCTCTTCTAATTTTGTATCATATTCCCTTAGAATTATTAGGAAAATAAAAGTTAAGTAGTATTTACTTTTGGTTTTTCAAAATAAAATCTTTGATAATATTTGTTTATTTTTCACTTTTATAAGTAGGAAAACTTAAAGGAATTATTAGGACATTTTAGTATTGAAGTGAGCCTACTTTCTTTGGAAAAACTTGATCTTGCTAACATATTTATTCTATGAACAAACTCTTACTGTACAAAGTATAAATGTGACGTTATCAGTTAAGAAAGAATAATTAACCTAGTAAGGACTTTCTACATATCAATATCTTAAAAATCTATCATTATCATCCAAAACTCTTAAATGAACCAATGATTCACCCCATTTGATAAAATTTTCCTCTTTCAGAGTGTAGTTCTAAAATATAAAATACGTAGAATATAATAAGTCGCATTATGAGCTTGTTTACCATGATCATAAGGAAATAATTAAACTGATATTACCAAAACTGCATACCAAAACAGGGTAATAGCCAATAATCTAATCAATCAAAGGACAAGGGGTCTCATCAAGAACCAGCTTTCTCAGTTTATTTGCAACTAGTGAGTGGCATTGTTGGAAATAATACTGAGAGGGGGGGTGAATCAGTATTATCACATTAATAAAACTTTTTCATTTCCATAATCAGATTCATATATGCTACTTCCACAGCTTCTTATGATTCAGTTAGTTGAGTGTATTAGAACATTATCAATCATATTAACAGTAAACTGGTGCAGTAAAATAGAACAAATCATCACACATAAGTCACACACATGAACACCATGATATAACGTGGAAACCCAATGTGGGAGAAAACCACCTGCTGCAAGTCATCTCAATCTTCTTCTTAATAAGAAAATCCTTTTACAATATTTGTACTGGTGCAGTCTTATACTAGTACGGGAGCTACAACCCCCTTTGCTCTTGTACTAGCCGATCCATTTACTAGTACGCAGGCTGCTACCTGCTACAATTCTCCAATGATTTCCCTTAGCTCTTGTACTAGCTTAGATACTAGTATGTAGGTGCTGACCTACAATCTTCTCTCCTCTAGGTACCACGTTTCATCAATTTTCAGACTGGATACACTGAAGCACAACACATAATCTGAAAGGCCACATTTCATCCAATTTTCATACTGGACCCAACAACAACATTGAAGCTCATAATCAAACAACCTTCTGAATCACCCAATCACCAGATCAATACATATACAATGAGAGTTATCAACCAGATCTAGTCCACTAGATCATATAAGGATAAGTCATTATGAACCTGATCCATTCATCTATCAATACTGAAGCTAATCATAATCATTCAATCAATCACTGCTGTTATCAGAACATAATACCAGACATCACTTCAAAACCTAGAACACAACAATAATAAACAGGGGCAGCTAAATAGATTTCATGAAAAGTCCGCAGCTTCACCCATAGAACACCTGCGTACATCCGCACTGTTTCCAACTGCTTTCCTGCGTACCCACGCACTGTGCCTCACGGACTTCCTGCGTACCTGCGCTCTGTGTCTAATGGAATGTCGGCGTACCTCCGCACTTTCTGCAATTCTGGGCCTGCGAACCTCCGCACCTTCAGCGCCTCTGGGCCTGCGTACCTCCGCACTTTTCTGTCACTGTACTTGCGGTCCTGCGGGTATAGAAAATTTCCAGACTTCAGGAATAACCCAAACTGTCAGATCTATAGATCTGAAACATGCGCCGAAGAGATATCAACCCATTAGTAGATCCGACTTGCAATCCTCATGTTTCTCCTTGACTTAGATTCAATTATCTCTTCACAGACCGATTACAAGAATTTCAGATCTTGCTTCACTTAAGATCTTCTAATTTCACACACACCTAGCCAAATGATCCCCTTTGCTTTATATAGGCAAGCTCTTGCTAAAACCATGAATCAATACCATAGATAACCAATACAAGGGGCCCAAAAACATGGGGCTCAATAATAATATAAAACAATACCACTGACCAAACCATCGGATCAAATACGTCGGGCTAAGTACTATGGTCCACCATTGGATTCCCACGTGAGAATACTTTTTCACTGCATGAAAGTGTGTGAACTAAGGTCCGCACCTTTTACATGGTGCACATGCGGGTATGTACGCACTTTATCTGTGATATTCCTGCGGGTCCGCGCCTTTTGTACTATGTACCTGCATACTTCTTATTTCCTTCATTATTGTGAGCTAATCATCAATCTCTGCTACTGAACGGATGTACAGTGATCCATCACCTGTAAGAGTTGCCATCAAGGACAACACTTTAGCCATAATGCTAACAATCTCCCCCTTTGGACTTGATGGCAAAGCTTACTTGTGAACTGTCATCTGATCCCTTTGAACTGTCCTACATCCATGTATTATGTCATATCTGATATCTCTTATGTGGATTCATCTGAATGTATACAAGTGAGATGATCTTCTATGAGAGGGTTGCCATCAAGTACAACACATGCATCATAATGCCAACAATCTCCCCCTTTGGACTTGATGGCAACAACACCAAATCACTCTCCCCCTTTGACATCAAGGGAAAAGGGTTTTGCTCCCCCTAAGAACATGCTCCTCTTGACTATAAACCAGATCTGCTGAAGTCTCTGAATGAGCTCCCCCTTTGTATATGCCATGCTGCACCAATCTGATCATGCTCTTTCTGAGAACAAGCTGAAATGTCTGCTCTGCTATATAGTGTTGTTTATGCTCAAGCTTCCCCTGACTGTAAGCAAGGTCTGCAAAAAGATGTTTGATAAGAAGAACATGACTCTATATATCATAAATGACCTTCCTATCACCAAAAGACTCAATACATACATCCATCACCCAACCAAGTGGGGATATATCAGGAACTAAATACATTACATCTTCATCCCAGGCATAGTGGGGAAACCAACATAGGTCGTTACATGACCTGAAGAGATGACTACAATAGATAGAGACACACTATTACATCATGAGTTGTGATATGACATTTATAACAGAGACCAATCACCTAAGATAAACGTCAGCAACAATATTGTATGATCTACTCCATAACATCTTTTATCATAAGGAGAAACACCAAAGCCATCCACATCATCATTTGGGAATATCTGCATCAATCAACATATGTACGAAACAACCTATCATCATATAGGTAAGAGCTCATCATCATCATGTCTCCAACAATGCAACTTTGAATAATCACCCATGTATCCAGCTAACAATCCTCATATGTGCCAAGAACAATACGAATCTTGCATCATAATTCTTCTTATCCTTATGAAGATCACCATGTAAGCACCAGATATGTAGCATCAGAGAATCAACCATAAATATGATCTGAAAATCAACTATGTAAATCCAAGAATCATATGAGATGGACAACTCATAACCACATCATAGCAAGATATATCATTTAGCCATATAATCTTCATCACCAAAGACTATTAACCATAATGCCAACAATGCATTAAAAACATATGCTCCCCCTAAACTAGTGCCATCTGTCAGATCTTATCAACAAGAAAAGTCAGCCAATAAATGCCTTAAGATAGATCCGCAGTTTCTCATTATATGGCCTGCGTGGCTCCGCACTTCACCTTCCGCTCCTCTGCGTATCCCCGCACTTGACTTTCTGTGTTTTTGCATATTCCCGCAGAGATCCTTCTACTCCAACGCGCACCCACGCACCTGTGCCATCAATCGCACCGCGTACCTCTACTGTGGCCATGCACTCTTTTCTCCTATCATGCCGCGTACTTCTATGTACCTCCACAGGTTTTGCTTCTATCGCACCGCGTACCTCTGCTCTTTCTCCACACTGCTTCTTCTGTTTCGCCGCGCGCGTCCGCATGTGCCCTTTTGTTACGTCACGTACTTATATTGTACCTTCGCTGCTCAACCTCCTATTTAGCCACGTACCTACGCATCAGGACCATTGCTGTGCTGCATACCCTCGCACTTTCACAGTGAATGGTCTGCGTACCTCTGATTAGAACCCAATTAACAATCCTCCTCTGTGCCACTGACAGTCAGATTCCCAGATCTGATCTTGTGCTCGAGAGATCATACTTCATAGATTCAATTCCAACTTCACTTTCCCTACTGCCTTTCTTCAAACAATCATATATGCGATTGTGCAGTATCCAACTCGCGTATATACGCGACTTCCCTTTATGGAGTTTGCATATGAGATTCAGGACACTGAAGTTTTGTACTTTCAACTCCCTCAGATTCTGGTATGTCTGTACGTTGTCCTGTGCCACCTTTTTCTGACTGTACTTCCTTTTTCTTCCATATCTTCAAGCGTGATGATGACATTTTCTCTTTTTGATATGGTGCCCACACTTTGTTCCTGCATTCCTTAGCTATATGTCCAAGCTTGTTACATGCATAACATCTTACATGTTTCATATTCCTCCTGTAACAGTCAGCAGCTTTATGACCATACATATTGCAAGCAAAGCAATATCCATTAAAGTACCTTGAATGTGATGATCTTTCTGCATAATGGTCTTGAACCCTTCTTCTTCTACATCTAGCTGCAACGTGTCCAAGATTATGACATACATAACATTCAACATTATTCATAGGAGGAGTAAAGGATTTTCTTTGAGGAATCTCTTTCCTTGGTTGATGATGAGATTGATCTTTCATTTCTTCGTTGATCACTTTAGATTTCTCTTTAGAGTTCCTTGCCTCACCTTGTGAACTAGATTCACCTTCAACAGATTCATGGAAACCAAGACCAGTATTTATAGCAGGAGACCTTTGACTACTAAGAATATCATCCAAGACTTTAGAACTATCTTGAAATCGTAAAAGCTTATCCTTTTCTTCTAATTTACCTTTCAAGATATTTACCTCAACCTGAAGTTGTTCTTCCTTTTCAAGAGATTACTTTTTCAAATCTTCTTCAGCTTTCCTTCTTTCTTCCATTTGTTCCCTTAGTTTGAGAATCTCCTTTTCTTGTTCTTCATTCAGATCCTGCTGCATTTGACGAACTCGGAAGGCACATTCCAGCTGATATTTTAAGCTGATGACTTCGTTGTCTTGTTTTTAAATTGCTTGGTGAAGATCTTCATTCTGCTTCCTTGATTCTTCAAGATCTTCCTTTAGTGAGCGGATCGTGGCTTCAAGATTTTCATAATAACTGGATCGATCTCTGAGCTCCTTGATTGTTGTGTTCTTTTCAATGACTTCATTTCTTAGTGATGTTACTTCATCCAACAACTTTTGATATTTGTCCTTAAATAGCTTCCTTACCTTGCTTCCTTTCTCTAGATGAGATTTTAGTTCGGCAGTTACCCTTTGAAAAGCACAGTTCCTATTGTTCAATAGATCTTGCTGAGTTCTAATTTTGTCTGTAAGACTTTTAAATTTTGCCTCAATTTGATATCTTTCTTGCTCACCCATAAGAGCAAATTCAGTAGTCTCACTATCACTTTCATCTTTTCCAAAAGGAAAGATAGCTGGAACATCAGAGGATAGCAAATTCATACCTGAATGGTCATCTTCATTCTGAAATGATTTTGAATCTGATTCTGAATCTGAAGAGCTTCTTATACCTAATCCCCAATCGATTCTCCCACTGTCATAGTTCCTCTGATATGTCTTCTTCTTCTTAGGTGCTTTCTTCTTAAGCTTCTTTCCCATTGTTTCACGGATCTCCTTCAAGCGATCAAGCTTCTACCAAAGGACCTGCTCCGATACTAATTGTTGGAAATAATACTGAGAGGGGGGGTGAATCAGTATTATCACATTAATAAAACTTTTTCATTTCCATAATCAGATTCATATATGCTACTTCCACAACTTCTTATGATTCAGTTAGTTGAGTGTATTAGAACATTATCAATCATATTAACAGTAAACTGGTGCAGTAAAATAGAACAGATCATCACACATAAGTCACACACATGAACACCATGATATAAGGTGGAAACCCAATGTGGGAGAAGACCACCTGCTGCAAGTCATCTCAATCTTCTTCTTAATAAGAAAATCCTTTTACAATATTTGTACTGGTGCAGTCTTATACCAGTACGGGAGCTACAACCCCCTTTGCTCTTGTACTAGCCGATCCATTTACTAGTACGTAGACTGCTACCTGCTACAATGCTCCAAAGATTTCCCTTAGCTCTTGTACTAGCTTAGATACTAGTATGTAGGTGCTGACCTACAATCTTCTCTCCTCTAGGTACCACGCTTCATCAATTTTCAGACTGGATACACTAAAGCACAACACATAATCTGAAAGGCCACATTTCATCCAATTTTCATACTGGACCCAACAACAACATTGAAGCTCATAATCAAACAACCTTCTGAATCACCCAATCACTAGATCAATACATATACAATGAGAGTTATCAACCAGATCTAGTCCACCAGATCATATAAGGATAAGTCATTATGAACCTGATCCATTCATCTATCAATACTGAAGCTAATCATAATCATTCAATCAATCACTGCTGTTATCAGAACATAATACCAGACATCACTTCAAAACCTAGAACACAACAATAATAAACAGGGGCAGCTAAATAGATTTCATGAAAAGTCCGCAGCTTCACCCATAGAACACCTGCGTACATCCGCACTGTTTCCAACTGCTTTCCTGCGTACCCACGCACTGTGCCTCACAGCCTTCCTGTGTACCTGTGCTCTGTGTCTAATAGAATGCTGGCGTACCTCCGCACTTTATGCAATTCTGGGCCTGCGAACCTCCGCACCTTCAGCGCCTTTGGGCCTGCATACCTCCGCACTTTTCTGTCACTGTACTTGCGGTCCTGCGGGTATAGAAAATTTCCAGACTTCAGGAATAACCCAAACTATCAAATCTATAGATCTGAAACATGCGCCGAAGAGATATCAACCCACTAGTAGATCCGACTTGCAATCCTCATGATTCTCCTTGACTTAGATTCAATTATCTCTTCACAGACCGATTACAAGAATTTCAGATCTTGCTTCACTTAAGATCTTCTAATTTCACACACACCTAGCCAAATGATCCCCTTTGCTTTATATAGGCAAGATCTTGCTAAAACCATGAATCAATACCATAGATAACCAATACAAGGGGCCCAAAAACATGGGGCTCAATAATAATATAAAACAATACCACTAACCAAACCATCGGATCAAATACGTCGGGCTAAGTACTATGGTCCACCATTGGATTCCCACGTGAGAATACTTTTTCACTGCATGAAAGTGTGTGAACTAAGGTCTGTACCTTTTACATGGTGCACATGCGGGTATGTACGCACTTTATCTGTGATATTCCTGTGGATCCGCGCCTTTTGTACTATGTACCTGCGTACTTCTTATTTCCTTCATTATTGTGAGCTAATCATCAATCTCTGCTACTGAACGGATGTATAGTGATTCATCACCTGTAATAGTTGCCATCAAGGACAACACTTTAGCCATAATGCCAACAGGAATTGTCATTATTAGGTTACCAGGCCTAGACAATGTCTTTTAAGAAACAAAAATAAAAAGACAAGATCCAAATGAGATTGGAAGCAAGTGAATATCATTTTGATTTTTGAAAGTTGCTTCAGATGGGATAATGTATCATTGTTGGTTAAAATATAACCCTATTGAGGCAATTAACACCTGTTGGCAACATAGGCTCTATCTGTGATAAATGAGTAAAAACCAAAAAAATAATTTGTGGAAAGACATCTTCTATATCTCTTTAAAATCTTAGTATTGATTGGAGAAGGCATTTGTATTTTTATCACTATAAAGGGTAAAGTAGCTGAATAAATAGACTAGGTAAGTGATTATGATTCTATAGAAATGTTATTTACTTTATAACTTATGTAATTATTATTCCTATAAATATTCTTACTTTGAAAGTTCTAGAAATTCCAGAAAACCAATCAGAGATAACTGGTTCTCCCAAGTGAATTGCCAATTGTTGTACTATGAAACAACCCCCACATTTATGTATAATAAAGGCTAATGTTAGAAATATAAATGGGGACCCTTCTTAATTTTTTAGTCTTTAGAAAATAAATCCTAACTCTAAGAAATCGCCTTGAAAAAAATCTTAGAACCATCCAAGTTTAGGATCCCCATCGCAGATCACAAATTGCATTTTTTTGTGATGATTATGAAAAATTTAAAGAAATTGTGATTTGCAATCGATCCTCCTGTTAGCCTCCTGTTGCAACAGGGTTTCATCTTTCATGATTGACATTTTTACATGCCAAATATGTCATACTTTTCAAGCTGCAGTGTTCCATATTTCCACAAGAAAGCCATGAAGTGTGCTAGTCCAATGCCACTGTTGATTCCAATTTTGATGAGTTGTTCCAGTTTTGAAGAGTTTTCATTTAAGGGAGGTCCAAACAGTCTAATCTTGGTCTCCCTAGGTTTCAACTTCCTGTTTTAGAATATAGAGAATGATATCTGTCCAAACATTTTAATCTTGGCAGATCTGTAGATAGGTAGAGAATCAAAGGGACCCAACTGCTTAATCTGGGCCCTGGCAGAAATAAGTGTAGATTTAGATAGGAAATCATTCAAAAGAAAAATTGTAAATCAGGGTCTGCAAGTCTAAGTGCACCCAAACCAAAAAGAAGAAAAAATGTTAGGAAAGTAGGTCGGGTAGGTAGCTGTTAGGTTGCAGAATGATGATTTATGATCAATTTTGTGTTACAAAGTGCTTCATCTTTACAGATCACAGTGCAGGCAGTTTTCATTCAAAGGAGCTCAAAGGTGGACATCACTAACTACCCCTTCTTCTAATTCCCTAAAGTCACTTACTAACTTCCCAAAGAGGTCAAGATATGCTTGATTCCTCTTAGTTTCATCATCATCCATATCAGTTGCCTTGGTGAAGATCTGCTTCACTCAAGGATTTTATTTCTTTTCAAATTCTTTTCCCCAAAATTAGCCTAAGGTCCTTGACCTTAGCGCCTGCTTATCATCTCCATATTAACTACTAACTCTAGTATATAACTCCCTATTATTTTTCCCCTTCCCCTACTAAAACTATGTATATAAAATTCCCCTATGTAAATATCCCCTCCCTGGCAATATAGCCATATTTTTTCCAAGTCCGGGAAAAAATGGTCCACCTAGGGCTTTTTTTAGCCCATCCGAGTCATAGCAGGAGTTAGATGACACCTGGTCATGCTAACAACCTCTCCCCTAGCCCTAAAGACCCTCAAAAACCCTCTTTTCCGCCCCCATACCTTAAGTTTTGGGCAGAAATTGTTAAACTCGCGCGCATTAAACCCATGTTTTACCCCTTATCCCTAAGCCCCAACTGTAAATACATTAACCCGCCCATTTTAAACCCCATAACCCACTTTCCCTAAGTCTACAACCCCCGCTGCGCATTATTAAAATCAGAATATCCCTTGTATATTCCCCTCCCTAACTTCCCGCCGCCTCACTCTTCCCGCCAACCGTCCGATCGTCCTGCGACCAGATCAATGTTTGACTGGTCGTCCCATCTCCGAACCGCCCGAAGGTTAGCGTCCGGGAGATGGGCGGTATTCCCGCCGTACCTCCCGCCATGCGTCACCTCCTGGGCTGTGGCGGAGCCCCCTCTGACAAAACCGCTCATGCCCAAAGGCGGTGCGCCCCAAAACCGGAAACCGCCCCTGCCCGGTGACGTCACCTGCTTGCGTCACCCCCTGCCCAGTCACCATGACATGTCACCCGCCTGCGTGGACCTCCTGCCACTGTACCGCCGAGTCACCTGCCACGTGTCCTGCCACACCATCAGACCCACCGTACTGCCACGTCACCTCCGTACATGATGATGTCATCATGCTGACGTCATCCCGCCACGTCATCATGCTGACGTCATTCTGCTAACGTCATCCACTGTACAAAGTCACGTCATGCTGACGTCATGAGCATTTTTAATGCGAAGGGCGAAAATCGCACTCCGAAGCCCCGGAATCAGTTTCTGAGGCAGTTTTTGATGAGCGATTTGCGCCACTGGATAAATTAGGCCTTAATGGGGAATCTTTTCATTATGCATCCCCCAGCAAGGCCGAAAGGCGCCGAATGACCCATTTTTCTTTGCGAAGCTTGCCGTAAGGAGCAGAAGACATTTCTAGAGGAAAAAGAGGCCAAACAGCAGCCATTAATTTGTGATTAGACCCACAGCAAAGGAAAACAGCAGCCCAGTTTATTGTCAAAGAGTATCAAAGGAAGAAGAAGAGCCGAAGAGTATCAGTCAAGATTTTTTAGGGGCACGAAGCACCTGAACATTGATGAGCCCCCCAGAAAGTCAAATCAAGAGGCGTAAGCCCTTCCTTGCCCTCAAATCACAGTTAAAGCTTTAAATACAGGCTGACAACAAAGAAGCAGAAACCCATACACATTTATTTCAGAAAACACTACACCAAGCCACCGAGGACAACATCATTTACTTAGTTTTGATACGGTGGCCCTCAGCACAGCCAAAGATATTTTCATGCATTTATTTCAGATAGGATTAGGTCAAATTAATCGTTCTTTAGGACCTGTTTAGGTCAAGATGTAATAAAAGTAGTTGTAGAGAGTTTTTCCCTTTATATATCGCCCTCTACATTGTTACAAGGGTTGGTTAATTGAGAATTTTCACTAGAGACTCGCATTGTATACCTAAGTTTTTTCTATAATCAAATATTGATGAAATCTTGGAGAGAAAACTGTCTGTTGTAAATGAATGTTTTGAAGATTTGAAGATGGAATCCTTGTACTGCAGTCTGAAGCAATAAGTGCATCTTACCTCTGTTTATTGTTTACCACTATCTAAATAGCAGAAAGAAAGAATAGCTTAGAAATTGTTTAAGTACACTCTATGCTCAATTTCTGTTGTTTCTTTATTATTTCCTCTAAATGAATAGGTTATGAATATGAATTCCTCCCGGCTCATATTTACCCCGATTCACCTGTGTTGTCCAATTATCTAGGGATTCTTCGCTGCCCCTAGGTAGAGCTCTGTTACCCCCATCTGTTAAGCTGATTGAGAGATTCTTAACTGCCTCTCATACTTAGCATTCTTTCCATCATTTAAACTTGAAATATTGTTTCATGCGCAGCTATCTTGCTCCATTTTCCTCTCTTGTGACCGAAGAAATGCACCAGCAGTGCTCCTCCTCGGCTCCACGCCCAATGGTTTGAAACTTCCAGACTATGCCTTGCCTCTCTGTCTGAAAACATCAATTTTCCCACCAAAAACAAAACAAAAACCCTCTGAACTCAAAACCTAGCCTAAATCCTTTTCAAAAAAGCTAAATCTGAAAGAGAGAGCCCTCTCTGATTGCAGGTTGGCTAGAACCTGCAGTCCAAAGCTGGTCTGTGGTTACCTCGACCGTATCCTTTTCCAGAGCTTAAGGACAACCTGAGTGATAACATAATGGCGACTCCACTGGGGACCTTCCTCAGATAGTTTCACAAAGAAGGTAAGAAAGCTCTGTTGAGACCATAAATCAAACTTTCCAATTGTTGTTTATCTCTTAAACTACAAATGAAGCCTGAATGTTAGCCAGGAAGCCTTTGAAACTGTTTTTTGCTTTGCATTAACAGGAGTAAATAAATGCTACTTCAGTCAATCTTCATGCTAGTTTTAAGTTACAAATAAGCTGTCCCAAATTTTAATTAGTCCCTTGTTGATTACAAAAACATTCCCAGGAAAAATACCCAAAAAACAATTCGGAAGCTGGCTCCCAAGAAAAATCCACGATATACAAGGTCAAATCCAGATCCCAACCCTCCAACTATTTTTGAAAACCCTAACATAATCTCGAAAATCCTTAGGAAGCAAGAAATACAGGAAAATTTTGCTGATTTGAGCTCTGAAACAGCTTACCCTAGCTGTATTTCGACTCCTGTCAAGGTTTTGTTCCGTTCAACCCCTATTTCCCCTAGTTCATCATCTACATCTCGAACTCCTCCTTCCACACCTTCATTTGCTGCATATACTACCAATACTGTTGTTTCCAGCATTCCAGTTACTCCTGTGATCCCCGTTACTCCAGTTGTTCCATTTATCCCCGTTGTGCCACTTATACCTGCCAATATGGCTAATAGATATGCACCCCTGCAATTACCTGCTAATGCTGGGGCTTTACCTTAAGAGTACCAATCTAAAATTACCTATTTTGACAGCACCAGTCCTTTCACAGCCCTTCAGCACACCAAAAAGATGCAAGACTATTTTGAAAACTACGAGATAGATGATGATAGCGTAAGAATGAGAATTTTTGTTCAGAGTTTAACAAGTGATGTAAGAACTTTACCAATCCACAACCATAACCATAACCACTTGCTGCAAATTCCATAACCACCCCAGATGAGCTTTACCAATCCTTTATCAACAGATGGGAGAAAAAGAAAGACCCCTTGCACATACTAGCTGAATATGATACGATTAAACGAGGTCCTCAAGAGACTGTTTTGGAGTACTGTGCAAGATTCAATAATGTATATAACGCAATACCACAGAACTTAAGGCCTCCACCTGACCTTGCCTTGTACAAATTTCCCGATGGATTCGACCCGGATATGGCATGCCAGTTAAAAGAAAGAGCTCCTCAGACCCTTGCGGACATGCAAAATGTTGCTGTTAGCATAGAATCCAATTTAATTGCCAAAAGAAACAGAGCTAGAATGGAAAGAAGAACCACCTTTAAGGAAGAACCCTAAGCTTTTGATCAAAAGCTTGATGCTATCATCAATGGCCTGCAAAGGCTGGGAGAAAGAGTAGAAAATGTTGAGAGAAAAGCATCATGGGAAGGACAACAGTCTAATACCATAAGGAATGAAAATTTTAGGAAAACGCAGAACACAAATGCTGGTAGGACTAACCAAGACCATGATATAAGACCCCCTTTCCAAGATAATTATGTTGAAGGATCTACTTCTAGTGAACCCATAAAGGACACTCACATGAACTTAATGGATCTAAAGGGCGAGCACCAAACTGTCCTGTCCTAAGAAGACCAAAATGAACCTGATTACAATCAGTTACAGACTAGGTCTGGCGAGTCTTTTGATTTTAAACAAGGTTATGATACTACTGTGTATGAAGTACACAAACAATATAAGCTGAGAACTAGGACCATTGACATTTCCGAACCTAGCAAAACAAAGGATGGCAAACAACCCAACAAGATTAAAGGCAAGGTTGTCATAATAGAACCAGCTGATATACCTATTCCAAACCCGCATCAAGTGACTGTAGAAGACATAACAGACCTGCAACCTTCCAAAGATCAGCCTTTGCCACCTCCTTCCTCGAAAGAAAGCTCGAACAGGGTTCCAAAAAACTTTCCTGAAACTATAAAACCGCAAGAAAAAACTTCCCATAATGCTGATAAACAAGAGCGAAACACAGACAATTCAAATGAAACAAAAAAAACTGCCATTATCAATACCAAGACTCCATTGGAAAAACCATTTAATTTAGAGGCAGAAATAGCTAAGTTGAAAATATCCATTCCCCTCTTAGAACTTGCCAAACACGATGTATATAGGCAACAAATTCAAAGGTCACTTCAAATTTCGGAAAACAAGGACGATGTAAATGTTTTGGATGATTCCCCAGAGCTGCTGTTTGGCCCAGAAGTTAATGGAAAATCAACACATGGACCTATCCCACCCTTTTATGTCAGTTTGATATACATGACAAAGTTTTGCACAATGCTATGTTTGACTCAGGGGCATCGCACAATCTTATGCCCAAAGAAGTTATGGAAAAACTGAATCTTGATGTTACAAGACCTTACAAATATTTATACTCATTTGACTCAAGTCAAGTGAAATGTCTAGGCCTCATCAAAGACTTGTGTGTCTCCTTAGTCCAATATCCCAACAAGACCATCCTCATGGATGTAGTGGTTGCTGACATTCCACCAAAGTACGGTATGCTCCTGTCAAGATCATGGGGAGCAAAGCTTCAAGGATCCCTTCAATTAGACCTTTCCTATGCCACCATTTCAGTCTTTGGGCAACCAAAGATACTGTATAGAGAAACTCTCATGAAATATGTGGTAAGTAGTGAGAGCAAGCTTGAAAATTTTCCCATTTACTCAATCCACTCTGATATGGATTCCTTTATTTTATTTAATGATGATACAAATTCTCCAATTGATAATGAGCCCTTTACTTTAGAGCAACAAGCCCACATCAACAAAAAATCAGTTTCACACACTGATGGAACTGTCACAACAGCTAATGCAACCAGCATACCAAAAGAACTTTCCCAAACAGAAGTTTTGAATCTGCCAAACCTAAGCTGACTAACACTTTAGGCATCAACCACAAGCAGGAAATCACATGGTATTTAGAATTTGATGGCTCTGTTAACAAGTTAGGAGCAGGGGCAGATGTCTGGATTCACAATACATATAACAACCATGCAAAAGGTCATGCCTACAGATTGAATTTTAAATGCACAAATAACATGGCAGAATATGAGGCTCTGTTGCTAGGCCGTAAACTCCTCAAAGCTCTAGGAGCTGCAAAAGTGTCTATTTTAGGAGACTCTGATTTAATCATACAACAGATGAAAGGCAATTTTGTAACCAATGGCAACAGAATGAGAGCATATAGGACCGCTACTACTACTATACTCCAGGCATTCACTGAATTCAAGCTTGACAAGATTTCCAGAAATCACAACATTCATGCACACAGCCTAGCCACCTTTGCTAGTACATGCAAGCTTCCTTTTAACCCAAACCATCACTTCACAGCTGAAATAAAACATAGGCCCGCTATCCCAAATAACATTAAAGATTGGCAAGTGTTCGAAAATGATGCCCAGATTAATAATTTCCTCACCCTTGAGCATGAGTTTGCGAATATTAACATCGACATGGATGCTATGAACGGCTCCCAACACCAAACAAATGAAAATTAGCAAGATGTAACAGCTGCAATAGCCAAGCAAATTCTGAAACCAACTATTTTTGACAAAGAAAACATAGAACAGCTGAAACAAATACACTTGGAAGAAATAGCCAAAACAGAGGTAGAGATCATTGACTTAAAGGATAATTTTCTGCCTTTTGGCCTAACCCCATTAGAAGACATATTTGATGCTAATGACGTGCCTAGAAAGCCAAAATTGCAGCCCATAAACACTGATATAGAGGAACACAACATTGGGACAACAGAGAAGCCAAAAATGATCAAACTGTCCAAAAATTTACCACCTGATCAAAAGCCCAAGTACATTGATTTGTTAAAAGAGTTCCAGGATGTATTTGCTTGGAGCTATAAGGATTTGAAATCCTATGACACTTCAGTGATCCAACACAAAATCCCCTTAAAACCAAACCAGAAACCCTTCAAGCAGAAACTTAGAAGAATTAACCCTATGCTTCTTCCCCCGATTGAGAAGGAAGTAAAGAGGATGTTTGAAGCAAGCATCATAGCACCTATCAGATTTTCTGAATGGGTGTCCAATCTTGTTCCTACGAGAAAAAAGACAGGTGAAATCATACTTTTTGTAGATCTCAGAAATTTAAACCAAGTCTCCTTAAAATACCATTACCCTTTGCCCAAAATGGACCACATCCTACAAAGAGTAGTGGGATCATCTAGAATCTCTTTGCTAGATGGTTTTTCAGGTTTCAACCAAATACTTGTTCACCCGGACGACCAAGACAAAACAGCCTTACTACACCCTGGGGAAAATTTAAGTATGTAAAGATGCCATTTGGTCTTAAAAACGTTGGTGCTACCTTTCAACGAGTAATTGATATTGCATTCACTAAAGAAATACATGATTTCCTAGTTGTCTACCTTGATGACTTAACCCCATTTTCCAAATCTGATGAAGAACACCTCAAGCATCTCAGGCAAATTTTCATGACATGTAGGAAATATGGCATTTCCTTGAACCCCAAGAAGTCTCTGTTTGGCCTCAAATAAGGCAAATTACTTGGCCACATCATATCAAAGGATGGGATCAGAATTGATCCCGAAAGAATACAAGACATCCTCCAAATCCCATTTCCAAGAAACATTAAAGAGCTACAAGCATTCCTTGGGAAAATCAACTTCTCGAGAAGATTTATTCCAAATCTAGCTGAGCTGATAAGATTGTTAAGCAACATGTTAAAGAAGGATGCCAAGGTAAAATGGTCTCTTGAAACCAAGCAAGCATTTGAGAGTATCAAATCGGCCTTAACAAAAACCCCTGTCCTAACTAGCCCACAGTTTGACAAGGATTTTATCATATTTTTGTTCGCATCTGATCACACTATAGCCACTGTCCTTTTGCAAAAGGATGAACAGGGAGCTGAAAAACCAATCGCTTTTTTCAGCAGAGCCTTAAGAGACGCCCCTTTGAAGTACCTAATAATGGAAAAGTAGGCCTACGCACTTGTTAAGGCCATCAAGGATTTCAGAGTGTACATCTTATATTCACATGTGATTGCCTATGTCCCACATGCTGCTGTAAAGGACATATTGACTCAAGAGGGATTAGAAGGCAAAAGAGGCAAGTGGATTGCAAATATCCTTGAATATGACATAGAAATAAAACCAACCAAGTTGAGAAAGGGACAAGGTTTAGCTAAACTAATGTCCAAAACAAATTTTCAAGCCTTAGAGATTAACCAGCTGGACGATGAACCGGAGCTGGCGACTCCATAGATCAGTGAAATCTTTTTACAATCCCCATGGTACGCTGATATATGCTTTGTATTGTTAAACCTGTGTGCTCCCCCAGGATTGTCCAAAACCAAGAAAATATTTTTGAAAATGAATGCTTTAAAGTTTTGTGTTATATATGGTGCATTATTTTGGAGAAATCATGAAGGTATATTGCTTAATTGTTTAACCATGAATGAAACTAACAATGTCATGAAAGAATTCCATGCAGGTGACTGTGGAGGACATCTATATTGGAAGTCCACTACTGATAAAATTTTAAGGGCTTGTTTTTATTGGCCCTCTCTTTTTGCAGATGTAAAGAAGTTTGCCATGTCATGTCACAAATGCCAAATTTTTGAGGGCAAAAGAAAGTTGTTACCCCTGCCCCTTAAACCCATCTCAACCGAACAACCTTTTCAACAATGGGGTCTTGACTTCATTGGAGAAATCCATCCCTCTTCCTCAGGCCAGCACAAATGGATCCTAATAGCCACCGACTATTTCACTAAGTGGGTTGAAGCCATTCCCTGTAGACAAGCCAATGACACCATCATTATCCAATTCCTTGAGTGCAATATCCTTTCCAGATTTGGCTGCCCTGATAAAATCATCACTGACAATGTCGCTGCCTTTAAGTCCAAAAAAATGATCAATTTCTGCCACAGATTTCATATTACCTTGGGCCACTCCACGGCCTATTACCCTCAAGGTAATGGCTTGGCCGAATCATCTAACAAAAGCCTCATCAACATCATAAAGAAAGTGCTGGAAGAAAACAAGAAGAACTGGCACAAAAAACTGGTAAATGCCCTATGGGCAGACAAACTTTCAAGCAAAAGATCAATTGGGATGAGCCCTTATGAGTTGGAATATAGCATGGAGGCTAGATTTCCTTCATCCTTGGGCATTCCTACTATCAAACTGTTACAAGAGATTCAAGCTGAACCAAATGACATCCAAAGAAGAATCAATTAGACCATCCATCTGCAGCAAACCAGAGAACAAGTTTATGACAGAGCTCAAATTGTGCAAGAAAAGCTCAAAAAGATGTTTGATAAGAGAGCTAAGGCTGAGGATTTCAATGTTGGTGACAAAGTTCTAAGATGGGACTCAAGAAGGGAAGACAAGGGCAAACATGCAAAGTTTGATTTTTTATGGAGAGGTCCATTGGTTATTTCTGCTGTTCAGGGAAATAACACTTATTTTCTCAGATCTATAGAGGACGGCACTGCCGAAGAAGGCCCTGTCAATGGCTGTATGCTGAAACATTACCATGACCCCTTTTAAGGGACACAATGTAGTTTTGTATATATCTTTGTACAGTCTTATTTGTATATATCAGCACTCTGTTTTTATTTTGTATAAGCAGGCCGATTGTTTAAGAAGCAGCAGTAAATTTGTGAAGGCACAGCCAAAACAAGTGTTCTAGTTATAAAGGCTCTGTCTCTGCACTAATTTCAGCAAAACAGCAAAAGGAAAATTGTCACATTACAAGAAATTCATGGTAGAAAAGAACTATTTGCAGTCAGTGTGCATAATTATCAAGCACGCAGAAGAAAGCAGGCGATGCTGCACAGTTCACAGTAATTCAGTTGAGGAGGAGGTTGTTCATAGTTCAAAGTTTATATTTTTAGCAGCCAGAACAAATGTTTCTAGTCTACAGCAACCACAGAAGATCAAGGCAGTCTGACCTACTGCTCTTGGGTTTTCACAAGGAAAAGCCATCCCCAAGTGGAGCCACTGTTAGCCTCCTATTGCAACAGGGTTTCATCTTTCATGATTGACATTTTTACATGCCAAATATGTCATACTTTGCAAGCTGCAGTGTTCCATATTTCCACAAGAAAGCCATGAAGTGTGCTAGTCCAAATGCCACTGCTGATTCCAATTTTGATGAGTTGTTCCAGTTTTGAAGAGTTTTCATTTAAGGGAGGTCCAAACAGTCTAATCTTGGTCTCCCTAGGTTTCAATTTCCTGTTTTAGAATATAGAGAATGATATCCGTCCAAACAGTTTAATCTTGGCAGATCTGTAGATAGGTAGAGAATCAAAGGGACCCAACTGCTTAACCTAGGCCCTGGCAGAAATAAGTGTAGATTTAGATAGGAAATCATTCAAAAGAAAAATTGTAAATCAGGGTCTGCAAGTCTAAGTGCACCCAAACCAAAAAGAAGAAACTTTTTTAGGAAAGTAGGCCGGGTAGGTAGCTGTGAGGTTGCAGAATGATGATTTATGATCAATTTTGTGTTACAAAGTGCTTCATCTTTACAGATCACAGTGCAGGCAGTTTTCATTCAAAGGAGCTCAAAGGTGGACATCACTAACTCCCCCTTCTTCTAATTCCCTAAAGTCACTTACTAACTTCCCAAAGAGGTCAAGATCTACTTGATTCCTCTTAGTTTCATCATCATCCATATCAGTTGCCTTGGTGAAGATCTGCTTTACTCAAGGATTTTATTTCTTTTCAAATTCTTTTCCCCAAAATTAGCATAAGGTCCCTGACCTTAGCGCCTGCTTATCATCTCCATATTAACTACTAACTCTAGTATATAACTCCCTATTAGTTTTCCCCTTCCCCTACTAAAACTATGTATATAAAATTCCCATATGTAAATATCCCCTCCCTGGCAATATAGCCATATTTTTTCCAAGTCCAGGAAAAAATGGTCTACCTAGGGCTGTTTTTAGCCCATCCGAGTCATAACAGGAGTTAGATGACACCTAGTCATGCTAACAACCTCTCCCCTAGCCCTAAAAACCCTCAAAAACCCTCTTTTCCGCCCCCTTACCTTAAGTTTTAGGCAGAAATTGTTAAAACCGCGCACATTAAACCCATGTTTTACTCCTTATCCCTAAGCCCCAACTGTAAATACATTAACCCACCCATTTTAAACCCCATAACCCACTTTCTCTAAGTCTACAACCCCCGCCGCGCATTATTAAAATCGGAATATCCCTTGTATATTCCCCTTCCTAACTTCCCGCGCCTCACTCTTCCCGCCAACTGTCTGATCGTCCTGCGACCAGATCAACGGTTGACGGGCCGTACCATCTCCGAACCGCCCGAAGGTTAGCGTTCGGGAGATGGGCGGTATTCCCGCCATACCTCCCGCCACGCGTCACCTCCTGGGCTGTGGCGGAGCCCCCTCTGATAAAACTGCTCATGCCCAAAGGCGGTGCACCCCAAAATCAGAAACCGCCCCCGCCCGGTGACGTCACCTGCTTGCGTCACCCCCTGCCCAGTCACCATGACACGTCACCCGCCTACGTGGACCTCCTGCCACTATACCACCGAGTCACCTGCCATGTGTCCTGCCACACCATCAGACCCGCCATACTGCCACATCACCTCCGTACGTGATGATGTCATCATGCTGACGTCATCCCACCACGTCATTTTGCTGACGTCATCCGCCGTAGAAAGTCACGTCATGCTGACGTCATTAGCATTTTTAGCGCGAAGGGCGAAAATCGCACTCCGGAGCCTCGGAATCAGTTTTTGAGGCAGTTTGTGATGAGCGATTTGCGGCGCAAATCGCTCATCGCTGGATAAATTAGGCCTGAATGGGGAATCTTTAGGGAATCTTTTCATTATGCAGCCCCTAGCAAGCCCGAAAGGTGCCGAATGACCCATTTTGCTTCGCGAAGCTTGCCGTAAGGAGCAGAAGACAGTTCTAGAGGAAATAGAGGCCGAACAGCGGCCACTAATTTGTGATTAGACCCACAGCAAAGGAAAACAGCGGCCCAGTTTATTGTCAAAGAGTATCAGAGGAAGAAGAAGAGCCAAAGAGTATCAGTCAAGATTTTTTAGGGGCTCGAAGCACCTGAACATTGATGTAGCTGCTTTTTTATGTAGACTATACAGGTTACTTAATAAATCTAATTTCTCCATAGAATGGATTCCTCTAATTAATGTCTGTGTTAATTCCCACATCATGAATTGGGCTACCATCCTATCTAATAACCTAATCACCATCATCACTGAATATCGATGGAAGAGATCCTCCTCTCTAGGGAACCTTCCTCCATTCTATTTTAGTGCCTACATAATGGACGCCATATGTTTTTGCATTAAATTTCCAGTCATGGGTTGGAAATGGACCTTGCAGGAACCCTACCCTATCCATATCAACAATAAGCAAATTGGGGAATCCCATTATGTGCCCCATTTCTGTAAAATATGTCATGCCATTATTTTACCACTGTATCAATTAATTTTCAATAAGAAAGCCCCCAGGTTTTCCCAAGAAGCTGCTACAAACCTTTTGGCTATCAACAAATATTTTTTTTGAAGAATGGTTCACCTACATTAGGGTTTTTGGTAGCACAGCAGACCCACATGTTCTCCCTTTGTATGTTTCTCATAAATTGTTACCAAGAGAAATAGCCCACCAAACCGTGGGGAAAGGTCTGACCATGGTTCTCAAAGAAATCAAGAAGTTGCTATGGCCATATTTTCTGTTCAGGTGTTGTTCTTTCTCCTTAGCAAATTTAAATCATGCTATAAAGGAATCAATTAGCCTAGAAGGTATCAGGCTCCATATTTTGCCCAAAAGGCAGTTTGATCCAGACAAGATAGCATACAACATCACCACTTCGGTTAAGATCAAGCCTTATAACCATGAGGCTAATAAGACCTTTAATAGTCGGCTCAATCCTTCGAACAATCATTCGAATGGGCAAGGACAAAAATGAGTCTTGGAGATTTTGAGAGATTTCAGGAGTTCATGAACAAAAGGCTCAAGGTTATCCCACTACATTTGTTGAAAATTGAGGACAAGCCTACTCCCAGTGTGACTGTCAATAGCGAGGCACCTGATTCTCACATAGATTCTCATACAGATACAGGGAAAGCACTAAACACAGAGAAGGCCCAAGACATCGATACTATTTCAGAATATAGCAGGAAATTAGCCGAAAAGCAGGGTATGAGTACCCCACGCAAAGAAATTGTTTTGGAGATCAAAGACAGTAGTCTAGAATAGGAGCGGGATCAATTCAATAAGAAATTGCAAGATACTCCCAAGAGAATAGATTCCCAGGAAAATATAGAGTATCAAACTCCTCTACATGTTCAAAAGAATATAGACACTGAACCAACGGATGACCAAGCGACAACATCTCAGCAGACTGAAATCATCCCTACTCTGCCCACATCAAAACTGTCTTGAAAGTAACTGAAATCCCTCCTCTTCACGTATTCTACAACCCACTACACAATGTTGTAGTAAGGAGACAAATGAAAAGGAGAAAGATTGAGACACCTAAACTCCCACCTTGGAATGAGAAAATGGACATAGCTTGGAACGATGTCCCTTCCAACCCAACTAAAAACTTGACAAGATTGTCACAATTTATAGGAGCATACACAACTGCCACCATGGACAAGGCTACCAAAATATCTCTTTTGTTGAAATAAAAAGAATAAAATATTATACAGCTCGAGCAACAACTCAAAACAGAAAGGACAAGCGTAAACAGGTAGGTTGTTGAGCAGCTGGCCCAATTGCAACAAAGCATGGAGGCACTAAAAATAAGCCACGAGGCAAACATATCGGCCAAAACTATGCAACTCCAAGACCTGTAGAAAGCTATGGAATAATATAAGAATGTTCCTACTATCGAGGAACTTATCAAAGAGGCGCTAGAGCTTAATTCTCTCTTATTGAAGCAGCAAGAACAATTTTTCCAAAAGATGTCACATATCACTCCTTATTTGATCACTAATGACTAGCTAACGGATAAAGAAATTGACTAGAGAACTGAGTTTACTGATCTCAACACCAGAATCTTAGAGTTCATCGAATGGAAAGAAACAAAAGATGAGAGGAAAGCCAATCTGCCTGAGATTGAGGAGACACACAAAGACATTATTTTCACAAATTGGGACACAAGGATCAAACAAGTCGAACTAGCAGTAGCAAGAGCAGACAAGGTGTCAAAGAATATAGTAAAGGCGGTAAACCATACTTTGTTTTCCACTAACTTGGTGAAAGAAGGAAACCCAAAAGAACTGCCTGATTTGAATGAATTGCATAACAGGTGGAAGGAAAGGGCAGAAACTCAAAGGGAAGCAATCGCAAAGTTGGCAAAGACCGATTGGGACTTGTATTAGAAATACCTCATCAACCCACATAGTCAAATCATGACCCTTAACTACTCTCTCCACTCGACCCAGTGGATGTTGCCACCTCTCACAGATGTGATTTTCACGGGATAGGTCAAAACACATTTTGGGGCACCTCCTCAAGTCAAGGCCAAGCTCAGGATGTTCCAAGGATGAAGGAAGAATAAGTGGGGTATAGCTAAGTCTGCCCAAGGATCATAAGGATCCGCTCAGGTGCAATATCTGCTAGGGTCGGTCAGGTGGAGTCTATAAAGGGAAACTGATGGCCGATATATGCGATTTGAAGGACAAGCTGGCAGGCAACAAATCATCATCATAGCCTCTGCTCATTAAGCCATTGTTTATTTTTGGAGTTAGTTAACTAGTTAGGAGGAAGGTTGTTTGAAACCTCCTCAAATTTTTGTATAATATATCTTTGAACATTAGTTAGAATAGTATTTATACCCTTCTCATGCATTTAGAGAAGGGTCAAGTATTTTATCAAAAACATTTGTACATAATGCACTATTGTAAGTTTGTGAATGCTTTGGTGAAATTATGGAACATGATCATTTCTTTTAAATATCAGACTACTTTCCTTTGTTGATGTACTTGTGTATACTTGGAAGATAATTTGATATGAAGAAGGATTCGATCTATGTCATTAGTCAAATGAGCAGAACCTCACATATATGGTACTTCTATCTTATGTGATTATTTATGTTTCTGTTTAATTAGTGACAACACTTTATTTTTATGAATTGTTTATAAGATATGTTTTTTCTGTTAAAGCATTAATTGCACTATTGTATGATGCCTAGTTGAGATTATTTATTTTCATATATATATATATATATATATATATATATATATATATATATATATATATCATCGCATATGCGATATAGTTTACACATTTCTTTGATTAACTATTTAGTCAAAGAAATTATCTTTATATGTTATCATCTCTGTTTTATGCGTGATTGATCTTTATTATCACATGTCAAGCAAATATCTTAGTAGAGCGCATGTTATACAGAAATACCTGGGTTTATATTAGATCAAGTTAGCTAGAGATTTACATGATAGAATAGGTTTTTCAACTTATCATTACTCTATTTCATCACTCGTAAACCACCCACTCTCATTTTAAAACCCACACTGGCAAACTGGGCCCATTTTCCCCAGTCAGAGCACCGCTTCAAACAGAAAAGGAGTTGTCTTAAGGTCCGGACCGTGTGGTTATCAGCCATGTTGGAGCAACAAAAATTTGAGGCTTCAACAAGGTGTAAATGACATAATTAGGTTTAGCGATCTCATACTTATCTAAGAATCATTTTGAACCATTGTTCCCTCATGCCATTTATTGCATTATCATCTATTATGTCATAGACACATTATCCATTCATGTACAAGTAAAAACATGCTGAGAGCCATACATAGTTTTTGTCACAAAATGTACATATAACCATCATAATAGGAATAGAAATACCATGAACATATCAGCCATCAAATTCCATATATACATCAGTACATTTTCATATGAAAATCAAAAGAATTAATTTATCATTAATGAATGAAATAAACCAAGAGGAGATGGGACTACTGCATTCCACCTAACCATAGAATGGTTGAGCCAAGTCTCTCTTCATCCATTCACCCCCATGCCATATTCCAAACATGTATGTGGGATCTCATAGAACACATCAATAAAAAATCATCCAGGGCTTTCAGAGGCCATCCACCTCAACCCATCAACAAGTGTTTCCACCTCATGGTCATACATCACAAAAACATCATTAAATTGGTCTCCATCCAAGCCTTCCAGGTATTCCAGAGTGTTTTTCCAACCAAGGCTTCTAGAATTAGTAACTCAATGCAGATCTTATAGAGAGATTCCTGAAAATTTGACCAACTGAGGCTTCTAGGACTAGTAACTCAAACCACCAAGGGCTTCTAGAGCATTTGTCCAACCAAGGTTTCTAGGACTAGTAACTCAACCCAAGTTGTTAGAGGACTTCCAGAGCATTTTTTTCAACCAGGGCTTCTATGACTAATAACTCAACCCAAGCTAAGGAAACATGAGAAGCAATAAAAAACAAACAATGAAAGTAAACCCACAATCACCATGGCTATCCAGGAAATGGAAAAGTTAGGTAATCCACTGTCGATCCAGGCAATCCTCCATGCAAATGATAGATCCCAACCAAGAAACCACATGAATATGCCATGCATGCCAAAACTAGTGAAGAAACTATACATGCAACTCGGTACCTGCAAGCAAATTTGTTGTAGCTTATGATCTTGATGCCCTCTTGCAGTTTCCTTCTCTTCCTTTTCCTTCTTGCTCCAAGAATCCAAATATGCCACACCCTCCAAGAGTGCTCCAAGAAACTCAAAGTCTCCAAGAGCATGAGAGAGAGAGAGAGAGAGAGAGAGAGAGAGAGAGAGAGAGTAATGAGAGAGAGTTGCAACACTAAAATTTAACTGATTCTCAGAAGCCCTTTTATGGATAAGGCCTCTATTTTCTTCATTTTCCATTATTTTCCTTCATTTTCCTCCTCACATACAACCTATGACCTTTCACCTTCATTTTCTCCCAAATTCCATTATTTTCACAAATAAATGTGCCAAAATGCCTTTTTTCCTTTTAATCCCTTAACCATTGTCTTTGACAATTACCTTAGCCATAATAATCTAAATCAAATCAACACCCATTAGGATTTCCTTCCCACCATTCAGCTTGGAATATGTGTCCCATCACCGTGGTCTTTTATATTTTTACATGAGTTTTTAACCAGGGTTAGTACAAAATCCTCCCACTTGGGGGAACACTGTCCTCAATGCTCAATGACACCTATAACCAACAAGACTGCTCAAAACAAAACATACTGCCCATGGAGCTTTATAACATAGCTTGTTGTAGTATTTACAATGACTACTGCTGAAACATGACAAACATACCATTTACTGGAGCTTTGTAATACAACTCATTACGGTATTTACAATCCATATATACACATTTGCACGTTTGCTAAACCAACAAATAAAGGATACGATGACTGTATCAATCAACAAGGTAATCTAGAGGCTCACACCTCCACCCTCAAAGTAGTTCCAAGATTCAACTCCTTCCCAGGATGTCCAGAATCTACTCCCACAGTCAATGCTACATCCAATGTCTGGCACTGCAATCCCACGCCACTTATCCTCTCAATGAATAGTTACCGGCTCATTGTTCTAGTTTGCACTCCCAATGTGCATCTGATTCCATCTAGAAATGCTCATGACTAAAACAAATCCATCCCCGACCTTCCCTTCTCTGCTACATAGTCCCTTGGAAAATCCAGTCAACCCTTCTATGCAATCACTTACCTTCCAAGTTCCATTGGCACCCCCATCCCAGGTAGTCCATCCCTTGGCATGGCTTCTTCGCATTGGAAGATAAAAGAACCAAGGCATATCCCTCAAAACTATCATATCGATCATAGCATGCTCATATCAATTAATGGACACAATTGGTTACCAGTGTCTGACAATGGCCCTATTCATGAAGTGCTTTACCAACATACTATTGTATATCCCAATTCTTTCCATTGTTGCTACTGATTCTTGTAGTTGATTTTAACCATATATCCAGGAATTTCTAGGCTTCCTGTACCAAGTACATAACTTCCATTAGATTCAAAATAAATTGAAAATACTTCAAATCATACCTTATTGTTAGCTAGTCAAAAAGTTACACTTGCAATCCTGTTTACTTCCTGTCATGACAAGTCAAACTAGCATCATGTATAAAAACATCACATCACATGTAACCATCATAAACCAGAATCATAGATCACATCTAATCATCATAGACAAGAATCATAAATCATATGCATAGTAAAACTAAAATATGATACCGATACTTATCCTTCATCGATCCTTACTTTTGCCTTTGTTATTTTGTACACACACCAAATCGGTTGCCACACCCAGTAAACACCCAATGCCTTCTCCTCCACCACGTGCACATACGAATAGTGTGCATCACACACATACAACTACACATGCCATACAACACCATGCAATGAATGCACATATACCTGACATATAACACATACACCTACACCCAGTGTACGTACGTATATGTGTGCAATGTACATCAGAATACATTCATCCACACACAATGTGTGACACCACAACATGCATACACGTACACACGGTATACAACACAACTCATACACCTACACCTAGTGTACAACACAACATGATACACACACCTACATCCAGTGTACAACACGATACATGCACCTACACATGATGTATAACATAACACAAATACGTGTCTAGAGTGTAACACAATTAATGCATACGTCATGATACCATGACTACATAATGCACATACATAGTACCGTATGCCTGCAACATAGCATGTATGACATGCACTCAATCCCACACGTACACCAGTACCACATGTACCAACCACCACTTGCACGATGTGTGCACAAGATCACATGTACATGACACCACCTACACAATGTGTACACAACACCATATGTACACGGCATCACTGTAAAACGTGTACACAATACCACATATACACAGTACCACACACACGACATGTGCATGACACCACATGTACATAGCACCACATGCAATACATGTACACAATACCACCTTCACACAGTGCCACTTGTACCACATGCACACATCACCACTTGTACAATCATGCACACCACACCATATGTACATAGCACCACATGTACAACATGCATGTGACACCACTTGTACATAGCACTACATTTCCAACACATCATCTGTACACAGCATTGCATATCCAACATGTGCACAACACCATATGCACACAACATTGCATATCCATCATGCACACAGTACAATATGTATACAATACCACATATCCAACATGTAAACAACACCATCTATACCTGCACTAAATATGCAACATTCATACAACACTATATGTACTAACACCATGTACATAATATTGCATAAACAACATGTACACACACTACATATGCACAATATTGCATGCGAACAATCATCACAAATGTAACATGTATGACATATGCACAACAATAATACCACACATTTGAAACCACACTACCTCTACCAAGAAACCTTGCTTCCAGTGTCTTATCCATGCTTGTCCCAACATGCTGCAAGCCACACTACTTTCATTTCATTGATGTATCCCTTGGTATAACCTGTCCATAACATAGACATAATATAATGACATAATATCAAATTGTAACCACATGACACTGACCTCGTATATTTGTTAGGACTACTCTTCCCAATTGATTCCTTGTAAGACGAGGAACCTCTTCATGCCATTCACTTGCATAAGAAATCATTCCTCCACATGAACGATCCCTGACGACCCTGTCAGACACTAACATAGATACATACATATCTAATCATTAGCATAAAACAATCATGATCTTGTTAGAAAAAATCATGCATATATACGCATACACAAATATAAACATCAACATAAAATAATAATGACCTAGTCAACCAACGACATACATACATACGTATATAAACATAATCATAATCATGAGCATAACATAATTACTAGAGATCACAAGGTATATGTTATGATAACTTCTTTACTTATGCACAAAATGAACAACATTGGGAACAATATTTCCCAACATGGCCAAGGATTCGACACCTCATATCCATTTACTTTACCTTTTCTAGTTACCTTTCACATGTTTGTACTGCCACTGTCCATTTACCACTATGGACCAACCAGTCCAACTAGTTGTCATAGTCTTACCTTCCGATGTGCTTACTCATGCACAGAGCTTCATCTGAGTCTTACTTTACCTGTTGGGTACCACACAACTCTCCCGAGCTCCATTAACTTTCCTCTTTCCCAACCAATTCCCTAGACTCAAAACATAAAAGGAAATTCCAAGAAACAAACAAGAAGAAAACCATGAAACCAATAATGACACCACAACCCAACTGACATGGTTATGTACAAGATGCAAAAAAAACCACAATCAAGTACAACAAAGCACCAAAAGGCCAAAGGCACAAGACTAGCAACAAACACCATGACTTAATCCCCATGGTTCCCAAGGAAATCGTAAGATTTCATGGCAATCTCTTTGTCATGTAATTCCATACATCATACTGCCATCAACAAATAATTTTTTGTGCATAAATAAACATAACAATACACTTGTTACCTTACCTTTTTATGCCAAGCACATTGCTTGTAACTGAACACATCCACGCCATCACTTAGGGGACTCCAATTCCCTTGACAGATCCCCATGCAACTAGAGACTGGCTAATATACCTGTCAAGTACATGTTCATGAATATAACACATATCCATATAATGTCAGATGAGATTAACGTTAAGAAGACTTCATGTATGAAAAGCACTCATTCAATTGGAATTAGGGTTTCCAAACATAGGCAAAGGAATTCTTGCCCAATTGCTTCCTTTTACCTTTTTACCTTGTTGCAATCGAGGCTTACTATGCATTGTCACATCACCCAACTATTATTTATGTAAACACGTCAATTGATATCCTGTCACGCTAATACCAAGCATGTTTCCTAAAATTGTTTACACATGTCAACCACATGTTCCAAATATCAAGACAATCATATCTATCAATTTGAAATCAACCTTTACCAAGACTAACAATCATGTCATATTTCATAGTCAACTCATAGTCCGTAAACACAATGCTACAACTGTCACCTACTATAATCAAGTACATATCAACTGTCTCAACACATATGTGTTAGTACAATCCTCTTAAAACAAGATCATTTCAGCAATAAATCTTATAAACACATATTCATATTATGAAATTCATCAAACATCCCACTAACTTGCAAACATACCATGTTGAATAAATCAACTAGACGACATAATAGACACCAAACACTCAACATCAAATGGACGACATAATCAAGAATGAAGAACTAAGTATACTGCATATGAAAACTCATACCCTAGTGTACCTTAGGGGAGGCTATCTTGTCTGCACAATCAATCTAGTTAGCAAGATATAACTTTACAACATGTCAACTCAAACATAAATAAGATAAAGATATCCATAACACTAGCTAACTAACTTGTTCACACCATAAACTCATAATCATTATCATTTATACATAGAAATCACACATGTATGATTGGTCTCGATTATTAACACACAATGAAACACAATAAGTCAACTCATACCTGAATTTCGTAACCCTAACCACCTGCATATGCCAATCCTTTTTAGCATGATACATATAAAATCAAGATATCAATGTTATAACCCTAATCATCAAGTTAACTAACATATAACAACAACAAGTTAACATATAGCCTACTCATCAACAACATATAACATGATCATCAAGTTATCTAACATAAACAAAAATAGAAATGCATACAACCACAAGTTACTATCATTCATGAATATCTGACAATGTATACTAATCAACTATCATGTATCATGTATGTAACCATAGAATCAAAAACATGTACACAAACCTCATGTATATAAACCTAATGCATATAAGAATCCTTAACTTATGTACCTACATGAAACATACAATACCTATATGACGATCTTCTCTTACCCCAAAGTCTAACGTTGCAACCTCATTATGATGATATGCATATATAACCAAGATCACCATGATGACCTAAATTGGATACAATGACTTCACAAGGCATATTTGACCTACATTCCATGCATAACTATAACCAAGACCATACATGCATAACAATTGCATATAGACATATAACACATGAGTACAAAACCATATACACATCATCCTAGCTAGAGTACAATCATCAATGCATGACAACAACAACCACTTCACGTGCACTTGATAATAGGTGAACACTGATGTGCCTAGCACTTCATGATCAATTATACACACATGAAGACATACTCCGTGACAACACCTTCAACTTTCACATGGCGGCATCACTACAACCATGATCAACACCATGAAAATGAAACAAGCACATGGAATACATGCATAAGGAACACATATGCAACCAATATGAATGCATTACCAACACACATGCTAAGGAGAGCACAACCACATTCTGATACCACTCTGTAGCACCCTCCTCTCAGGCCTACCCAAAGTAACCATGCCAACCGGGGTAAACATGATATGAGAGGCTACTATGATTAGATTCGACCTCCTATGTGACCTTACGGAAGTGGAATCATTGGAACATCACATACAATCATCCAAACTCATCAACAGAACCCACAGGAGACAAGTAAACCACTGCGACAACATGTCCCTGGGTCCCAATGTTGTTCTGTACCTCTTAGGCCATAATCACTCTCATGTTATGGGCAAGGGAGCGACCATAAATCCAAAGTTTCTCTCATAGGTCTGCATGCTAGCGATTATGGACCAATATTACCAGTTTTGTGCCAGCGACCTCAGGATTTAAGCCTCCTTTTGAGGCTTAGAGCCTAGGCCACTACCTAGAATGATATGATAGCTTGAAATCAAGAAAATTATAGGGAAGCAATGATGAAAAATAAATAAGCCCAACAAGACCTTAACGAGACCCCTACTAGCCATGACAAGCATTTCGTCAAACATATCATCGACATGTAACCTGCAGGTGTAAACAACAGAATTAGGTGTAGGGATCTCATAATTATCTGAGAATCAATATGAACCATTGTTCCCTCATTCCATTTGCTTCATTATCATCTATTAGATCATAGACACATTATACAATCATGTACAAGTAAAAACATGTTGAGAGCCATACATAGTTTTTGTCACAAAATGTACATATAACCAACATAATAGGAACAAAAATACTATGAACATATTAACTATCAAAATCCATATATACAACAGTACATTTTCACATGAAATTCAAGGGAATGAATTTTTCATTAATGAAGAAAATAAACCAACTAGAGATGGGATTACCATGTTCCACTTCACCATAGAATGACTGAGCCAAATCTCTCTTCAACCATTCACTCCCATGCCATATTCCAAGCATGAATGTGGGGTCTCTAGAACACATCAATCAAAACACATCCAAGGATTCCAGAGGCCATCCAACTCAACCCATCAAATAATGATTCCACCTCACAGTTAGACATCACAAAACCATCATCAGATTGGTCTCCATCCAAGGCTTCCAAGGCTTCCAAAGCATTCGTCCAACCAAGGCTTCCAGAACTAGTAACTCAACCACAACTTATACAGAGCTTCCAGAGAATTTTTCCAACCAAGGCTTCCTAGACTAGTAATTCAACCTACCAAGGGCTTCTAGAGTGTTTGTCCAACCAAGGTTTACAGGACTAGTAACTCAAAGCAAGCTATTATAGGGCTTCCAGAGCATTTGTTCAATGAGGGCTTCTAGGACTAATAACTCAACCCAAGCTAAGGAAACATGAGAAGCAACCAAAAACAAACAATGAAAGTAATCCCACAATCACCATGGCTATCCAGGAAATGGCAAGGCTAGGAAATCCTCCATGCCAATGACAGATCCCAACCAAGAAACCACATGCATATGTCATGCATGCTAAAACTAGTGAATAAAGCATACATGCAACTCGGTGCCTGCAAGAAAATATGATGTAGTTGCTGATCCTGATGCCCTCTTTCTCTTTATTTTTCTTCCTTTGCCTTCTTGCTTCAATAATCCAAATATGGCACTACCTCCAAGAGTGATCCAAGAAACTCTAGGTCTCCAAGAGTATGAGAGAGAGAGAGCTCCAACTCTGAATTGACCAAGTCCTACACTGACAAAGCTTGCCAACTAATCCTTATAAGCCTTTTTATGGACGAGGCCTCTATTTTCTTCATTTTCCATTATTTTCCTTCATTTTCCTCCTCACATGCAACTTGTGACCTTTCACATTCCTTTTCTCCTAATTTCCATTATTTTCATAAATAAATGTGCCAAAATGCCTTTTTTTCCTTTTAATTCCTTAGCCATTGCCTTTTCCAATTTCCTTAGCCATAATAAACCGAATCAACACCCATTAGGATTTCCTTCCCACCATTCAGCTTGGAATACACATCCCATCATTGTGGCCTTTTATTTTTTTATTTGAGTTTTTAACCGAGGTTGTTACAAAGTCCTCATCGGATTCTATTACGAACATAAAATTTTATAAAATAAAATAAACATAAATAAGTATTATAATGAATAAAATAATGATTATTTAAATTGTCATTAGTTAACTGAAAATGTATGTCTAAAATGCATGCCCAATCATGAAAGGAAACCTACCTAGGTATATAAGAAGGGCCTTATTGTAACATTCATCATTACTTGTACATTTTTATATATAATAAATTATTATTACAAATAACTTTGTGTATTTTAACACTTAAAGTCAACAAGCCATAGGTTTTGCTGCTTTTGTGATATCGGAGCCATGCAATATTTTGAACATTATCCTCTACACAATATAACCACGCAAGTCTTTGAACGTTGTTCTCCACACAATATGCCGTTAAGTTTTCGCCCTAAATACGTTGAGGGGTTTAGTAAAGTTCAAGAAAATCTTCAACAATGGGAAAATCATATGCTGAAGTTAAAGCACGTCTAAAGGAAATCGAGATTAAGGAAGATGATAATGAAAGTGAAGAAATGAAACAAGGTGATTCAAAACTCCCCATTTGGAAACTGTTGATATTAATTTGGAATTTGCAACAGATGAAGATTTTAATGGAGAACAAATGTCTAATACTTTGAAGCAAAGTAAGGATTTCATGTTGAAACCTAAATTGGAAAAGGAAGAAAGTGATACTCAAATGGGTTGTTGCTAAAAAACGCCATGTCATGACATCCCAGAAGAATATCTCCACAAAAGAATAAAAATAGAGAAAGAAGAAAGTGATGTAGAATTGAAGAAACAAATAATTCAAATTTTTGATCAAGCAAAGACTATTGTAGAGAAATTATCATCTTGTCAATCGTCGGGGTTGAAAGTTACTAAAGATGAAGAGCTGATAGAGAAGTTTGTTATACCTAACTCAGATACTGATAAAGAAATGGCTAAAAGGATTGACAAAAATGAATTCCAGGGAGATGTTCAAAAAGATGATTCACCTTTAGAAGTTGTAATTACTGGAGGTCAACCAGTCTTCAGATCTGAAGTTAAACAAGAGGTAAATGAAGTTAATGAAGTTTCCAGCTTAAGTCAAGATGTTGGTTTAGTGGGGATTATGGATAAGCATGTTGTTACAGGTTGCTCTAATTATATTAGTTCAAAATCTTCCTTCGATCAAAGTGCAGGGGTGATAGAAACAAAGTTGGGTACAACTCAAGTTTTCAAAATGGAATCAGTGGATGATAAAATAACACTTCTTGCCATTGTTTCTCTTAATGAATTCATGAAGTTTAAGGAAGGTAAGACAAATGAAAATGTAAAAGTAGATGTAGTGCAATGCAATAAGCCTAAGGAAAATCGATCAAATGATAGTGCAAAATCATATAAAAATCATAAAGAAGGTTTGCTACAAGAGAAGGAAATTGACTTAGGTGACTTGCAGTCCAAGTGGAGCAATGCTTTCTTACACAAGCATTCAATTATGGAAGCTGGTGCTGTTATGGGAAAGAAAATCAATGCTGGCAATGAACACACTGAAAACTTTAAAAGCGAATTAGCAGAGTCAAATGAGGCAAATGAATTACAAGTAGGAAAACAAGTTAAACTATTGCCAGATGAAAAACTTTGGGAAGGATGTCTGCAGCTGAATGCATATATTTTTGTTATGGCAACTACCTTCTTCAAAAGTGATGGGAAATCTTGGACAAACAATTGGTATAAGGTTGTGGAGGTTAAGGGAAGAGTGAGGCTAGATTCTTCTGAAAGGTTCCTTGAGAAGTTACCCTATCTTAGAACCATGCACTACTCAGGATTTCCATTCATTGGAAAGTTAGTTCTCCTGAAGCTATATTGACCGGCATGTAGGAGATTTACAAATATTACAAGAAAGGAGGAAGGGTCATGCTCTACATATCCACATCGCATTGCCTATATAGTATGTCGACCTTCTCACCGTGCCTCCTTCTTCGACAAAAACCACATATTGTCAGGCTGCACACGCACCCCACACCTTTGCCCCGCCACTCTGCCTTCTCACCTTTCCGAAAAACTTAAAAACTCTGTCTGGTCCAATTGCATTAACCTTCAACATGGTTCTTCTTATTCTTATTCTTTGTTGTCAACAACCCAACTTTTTCTTTGCTGTTAACACGGTTCAATACTCCGCCATTTTTTTTGGGGCTGTGGTCAAACGATGTGACCTCCCAGTCAAGTTTCTGTATATAATAACTATATATTATATATAGTACATAATAATGTATCATAAAGTAAATCAATCATATATATATATATATATATATATATATATATATATATATATATATATATAAAGGAGAATTATTATTTTATTAAGAAAAATAAAATAATAATAATAATAATATTATTATTATTATTAATAAAAAAAAAAATTGATAAACTCATATTCAAGACAGTTTTATCAACGAATTATATAGATGAAGGTAGCAGTGACGTCAAGTTCCATATGCCGAGATGACAACTGCAACATGAAGACAATTGCCAGTAATATAGCTTTGAGGACAAAGCTTTTGAAGGAAGGGGCAAAGTTACGAACATAAAATTGTATAAAATAAAATAAACATAAATAAATATAAATAATGATTATTTAAATATTCATTAGTTAAATGAAAAGGCATGGCTAAAATACATGCCCAATCATGAAAGGACACCTACCTAGGTATATATGCAAGGCCTTATTATAACAGTCATCACAACTTGTACATTTTTATATATAATAAATTATTAAAAACACGTTTGTGTATTTTTAAGGGAAAGGTCAACAAGCCATAAGTTTTTTTGCTTCAAATTTTGGGCATGATTACACCAAAGTAGGCTTTCTCGGGTAGAAAGTCAAATGTGTCACACTTCAGGAATTTTGGAGCCTTTGTCTACTGCCATGCCTCCAAAGAATTAAGGAAGAAACTCGAGCTAACAATAGAATTGGGGGTGTTTGTGAGTTACAAAGAAACTCCCCACAACTACCGTGTGTACTTATCATCCCTCAAAATGACAGTTGTGGCAAGATATGTAAAATTTGATGAGGAGGGAGCAATGTGGTACTCTCTTGAGAGGGAGCTTTATATCCCATCAAAAGAGGAGATTTTAGCTCCAAAGGAAGAGCGTCGAGAAGTTATGGAGCAAACAAAAATTTAGGAGTAGAGAGTCAAAACCACCACTCAAGAAGAACCATCTAGAGAAGGTAGAAAAAGGACCAAGGAAGCTGAGAGACTTGTGCAGGATGCGAGGGAGAATGTGGGTGCTCCTTCAAATATGCACATGCAGAGACAGTAACCAGATCAGTAAACTGGCTACATGGTTCTAATGATTGAGCTTGTAGATACCAAGCCATCCTCTTGCAAGGAAGTAGTAGAGAAACCTATATGGGTTGATGAAATAATGGAGGAATATGAAAACATTATAACGAAGAATGTTTGGGAAGTGGTCCCAAGACTAGCAGATAAATCAGTTGTGCGTTCACGATGGATCTTCAAGGTAAAGCAGGTAGAAGATGGAAGCATAGAGAAGTACATGGCCAGATTTGTGGCCAAGGTGTACTCTCAATTGATGGAATTGACTATGTGGAGACCTTTGGTCCCATATAAAGGTACCCATCCATTATATCAATTCTGGCAATGGCTACACGGATGGGGTGGAAGACACACTAGATGGATGTGAAAACAACATTCTCAATCGGGTTATTAAGGACAAGGTGTACATCGAGCAACCAGAAGGATTTTAGACATTTTATTAGGAGTCTCATGTGTGAATACTCAAGCTAGCATTGTACGGTCTCAAACAAGCACCTTGTTCTTGGTACACTAAGATTACTAGCTATCTCACTAGTTTGGGCTTCACCAAAAGTGAAGTGAATGAAAACCTCTATCATATTTTGGTAGAAGTTAAATTGTTGATTATTGTCTTTTATGTTGATGACTTCATTTTAACCGGTGAAGAATATTTGATCAAATATTGCAAAGAGGACCTTGCAAAAGAATTTGAAATGAAGGACATGGGTCTCATGCACTACTTCCTTAGATTGGAAGTATGGTAAGGAAATGGGGAACTATTTGTATCTCAAGGAAATTATGAAAATGAGATACTACAAAGGTTCCACATGGAGAGTTGCAAACCCATTGAGACACCTCTAGCCACCAGTTGGAGGAAGGAGATTGCCACTTCAAGTGAAGAAGTGGATGTTACCATTTATCAGCAGCTATTGGGTTCACTGATGTACCTTGTGAACACAGAACCAAATATGTGCTATTTAGTCAACCAGCTGAGCCAAGCTATGGTTAAGTCAACCAAATTATTTTGGAAGGAAACTAAGCATGTCTTAAGATACCTCTGAGGCATGGAAAATTTTAGGGGCTAATGTTCGCCCAGTGGGCTAATTTTCCATGATTTTTCCACAAAAAAGATTCGCCAATTTCCAATTTTATAAAAGACGATTCGCCCAAATTTTAGAATATAAAATTATTTTACCTTAAAAATCACCAACATTATATAGAGACTATATATAAAATAATTATAAATTTGATTAATTTTACAAATATATCAATAAACATTTATAATTTGCATATTAGGGATTAGTGAGATTCGCCAATGTTTTAAACTTCAAGAAAATTTTCCATCCTTAAAATTTTCCTTGCTCTGAGGGACAACCCAATTCAGACTATGGTACAGACTGACAAAGGGAGTGAAGTTGTGTGGCTTCACAGATGTATATTGGGTGGGGAGTCCATCAAACCGAAAGAGTACATCAAGTGGAATTTTCAGTGTTGGTTCCATAGCGGTATCCTAGTAGAGCAAGAAGTAAATATTTGTGGCATTCAACTTGGAAGAAGCAGAATACATGGTTGCAATTTAAGCATCATGTGAAGGGATCTAGATGATATATATACTTGTTGGATTGCTTGATTAGATGATGGATCCAACTATGATCTACTGTGATAATCAGAGCTACATCAAGCTCTCTAGGAATCTAATTTTTCAAGATTGATCCAAGCATATAGATATCTAGTATCACCATTTGCGAGATTGTGTGCAGAGGCAGATCATGTTGTTGTAGTACATTCTGACAAAAGAACAAGTTGTTGAAATTTTGACAAAGGCCTTGTCAAGAGGGAAGTTCGAGTTCCACGGTTGAAAGATAGGGGTGGTTGATAATCCCTTTCTTACTGAGAGTGAGTGTTGAAAAATGCAACAAGAAATTCTCAATTTTATTTTTCCTTGATTAAATTGGGAAAATTCAAATTTCCACATCAACAGATAGCTTGGATGCAATTAACTTGGAGGAGTTAGAGTTTAGTTAAGCATGTGTGATTGCTAATTTATGGAAATCAAAGTTAGTTATCGAAGGTTGTTTTTAGTTAAATAAGTTCTAACTATTGGAGGAACTAGTGTGGGTCAAGTTTTGCAGTGGGACTTCAAGAAAATGAAGTGATCATCCAGTTAATTGATCAATCAACCCAAAATAGCTAGTGCATGCAGAGAATTCGAGTTCCCCGGGCTTGGTGGAGATTCCAAGGTAGTGTAAGATCAGTTATAAACTAGTTTTGAGTATACAGGTGTTGCATGCAGTCAAATGATCAATCTAAGGAATTACGCAATCCATTTTGGAGAAATTTCTAATAATGAGGGCCTAATTTCTCAAGGAACAATGCAAGGAAATAGGAGCTAAAGTAGAGGCATAAATTGACAAATTCTAGGTTAGAGCTTCTTAGTGAGCGGAGAGATAGGTTATGCACTTGCTAGTTGTTCTCAATTAAGAAAAGAAATTGCAGTACATCTCTATTCTTCTTATTTAATACAAGCAGGCGTTAGGGTTTTTAGCAAATTACTTTCCCCAGGAAAATTAATTTTTGCATGCATGTGAATTCTTATTGCTGTTTGATATTCTTGTTTAAATTGTGAATCAATGTTTGTAGAGAAATAGAGTAGGCTTGTGTCTTCTGATTTTGATTAAAACTTCATGAGAAGTTGCAATTCTACACCGTAATTTATACAAAATATCTATGTGATGTGTAAATATTTATAATTTGTGTTATTAATATTTTTTGTTAATATCTTTTTGAAAGGTTTATGGTAATTAATACTTTTAGGCTTCTTATATTTTTGGTCAATCTTTGTAATTGGACATAAAGAGTTTGTCAATTATACATAGTGATCCAACAAGAGGTATCAAATCTCGGTGAAACATTTGTTGAAAAATGTGCAACAAGAAATGTTAAATTTAGAATGTGCTAAAAATAGCATGTCTAAAAATAGCAGTTTAGCCAGTGAGGTCATTGGCCACATTAGGTGAGAGGTGAAACTGCTAAAAATAAAAAGTTCTAAAAATAGAATTTCTAGGTCCCTTCCTATTTATAGCAGTCCTTAGTCTATCTCTAGGAAGTAAAATTAATTTTGGTCTTAAAAGCAGTCGGAAATATTAATTAATTAATTCAGTTGAGTTAATTAGTTAAGGAAATTTGAATTTGAAGTCTTTGTGAGCATGCACATGAGTTGTCCCAATGATTGAGGAATTTATCCTTAATTTCCTCCACTGATTGAGGGAATAAGTATGAGTTCTATAATGAGAGAATCAGTTGACTTAGTTCTAACTAGTCAAGTCCAGTTAGATTATTTTAACAAGCTATTAAAATAATAAAATATAGTTTGTTAATGCTTGCATGCATGTGACAACTATTATTTTAGATAACTAAGGATTCACTCATGGATAACTGTTGCATGTCAGTTCTGTCAGAGAACCAGTTGAGATCAGAGAAGGGACAATGTACTATCAGTTGGATGAATATTTTTCCTATAAAGGAAGCTCATCCATGATAAGAATTCATCTCCTTCAGGTTTGTGCAGTTATTTCAAAGGTCAGTGTTGTGTGTGAGGTGAGAATCACACAGGTTGCAACTGGAGGACCTAAGAAAAACTATGCATAGAAATAGGAGGCTTGGAGGGAAAAGGAGAAGGTTTGTGAGAAGCCTTTGACTATCTATGAGTAGCAGAGGGATTGTACTGAGAGCTGGATAGCTTCTGAGCTAAGGCTTTGTGTAATCTGGACATATTTATCTCTGTATGATAATACAGAGATGGGGTTTTAGACAGGTGCTTTCCCCTAGTAAATTCTTCTGTGTTATGTGTGATTGATTCCTTCTTATCAATTATATGTGTTCTTATTGATGTTTCTCATGGTCGATTAAGCTTCCTCTAAATTGTTTGTAGAAGTAGATCAAGTGTTTTGCTTTAGTACATTGCATTACCACGTTGATCTACAGGTGGGAAATTTCTACATGGTATTAGAGCTAGCTGATTTGTAGAAAAAATTGTACATGGTATCAGAGCTAGCTGATTTGTAGAAGAATTCTACAAAATTATACAGCATTTTGGTATACCCAACATATATTATTGGATCTTATTTTTGCTACAGGAGGATGCCTTCGACATCAAGTGTTTTGTGATCTTGGACCTAGATCAATCTCCTTGATTAGATTTGGGATAAGATTATTTGTGTGGGAACTTTAAGACAATTATTTTCTATTAAAAGAAGGATGGGTAGTAGTATAATAACTAAGATTGAGAATTTTAATGGGCATAATTTTGAGCCCTAGAAGCTTAAAATGGTAAATATCCTCATGGATTGGGAATAATGGATCATTTAGCAATACAAAACACCTTTTATTGGCATGCCAAGAGTGGATTGTGAGAAACTTGAAATAAAAGAGAGGAATATGATTCCACTTTTTCTTGTATATTCATTGTTGCAAAATGTATTAGGGAAGACAATATGAAGAAACTATGGGAAAATTTGGGGACGTCATATCAATAAAAATTCATGGTTAACAAGTTGTTTTGTAAAAACAAGCTTTATCATCTAAAATGAGAAAGAGTGATTAAGTCATAGAACACTTTTTTGCTTTCATTAATGTGATCAGTTAGTTAACGAGTGTGGATATCTTTGCTACAAAAGAGGAGGAATTTATCAATCTATTATGATCTTTTCCAAGTTCATGGGATAATATAGTCATGGTTATTGGATTAATATAACCACACTAATGCTTGATGTTGTGGTTGTATTTGTATTGCCATAGGATATGAGGAAAAATAATATGGAAGGATCAACCAAGGACACACTATGTGTGTGTTGTAGTGGCTACAACACCCTCCAAAATTTTGGCTTGAACTCAAATTTCAGAGCCTTCCTTGGTCTTTCCCTTGATTGTTGCAAACACTTAAGCTCATTTCACAAGATTTCCCCAAGTCCTTTGACCCCTTTTGCTTATTGGATCAGTTGTCGTAGTTTGGCATGGTTGACTAATTTTCCATGTTTGTGGACATTTTCTGGCAGTTTCGAAGGTTGTTCTTTGTGTTTACAAGTTTTCCTAGCCACGTAAACACCTGTTGCACTCATACACAAAGTTTTGAGCACTGTCACACAAGTTTCATCACGGCCATCCTAAAGTTTATTTCAAGTCTCGTACTTGTTGCTTCTTGTTATGAGATAGTCACATAGAGAGAAATGATTTCTTGTTTCTTTCATAGTCTATGTTGTCATGTCATCAATATATGTTAAGTCTGTGATCACAATTTCAAGTGCATCACAAGTCTATCTTCCTCCCGCAATTAGCCCTTTTTCTGAAATTCTTCCCAATCGGGAAACTCAGCTGCACCGAGCCCTGAATAAACTATGAACTACATAGTCTTAGCCCTCAGTGTCATGACCTTACTACCTAGAACTACACAATGCGTAGCAACTATCCTTCAGGGTAGTTGTAGTACATAATTTTTAGAGCTCAGCAGCCTTCCTTGACCCCTAGAATTGCGCAAAAGTTCCTCCCAGTCTGACATGAACTGTGCACTTCGCACTTTCAGCCCTCAAGATTTTCCCATTTCTTGCTAGAACCCTCAGATAACCTAGCCTCCAGAACTATGTATAGGTGTTCCCTTATGCCCTCCCTCAGTTGGAGCTCACTGATCTCAAGAATTGCATAGATTTTTCCTCTAGGTCTCTCTATTTCCTAGTACCCCATTGTCTCTTAAAATTGCACAGAACTGAACCCTAAGGGCCTCATCCCACATCACCCATTGTTGGCCTAAATTGCACAATATTGACTCCTAGTGTCCATTATGCAATTTTTTTCCCCAATGGGGACTGTGCTAAAAATTTCCTCAGTCAAGCTCGAGTTGCGCTTTGCGCAGTCTCAATGATCAAGCCTTCTCTCTGTCACCTGGAACTGTGCAATGTGTAGTTAGTGGACCCTCTCTTGCAGACTATCACTAGTCCTGGGCTCGGTTCATGGATAATAATGCATCATCTTAGAATAGAGAGTTTTCAGATTGATGTCATCCAGTCATGAGTGAATTGCAGGAATAGGTACACTATTAAGTCATGGCAAGATGGTGAAGAAGGAGAAGAAGGAGAAGAAGGAGGAAGCATGCCTAAAGACTCACTTGTAGCTAAACATATGAGTGGACCTACCAAGAGAAAGAAAAAGGAACACAAGTGTGCAACCATCTTCAAAGATCGAAGATCATTAAAGGCCCTGCATCACCAAGCTATGTGGAGGAGAAGAGAAAGCATATCCAAGAACACATCCACCAGTCAGTAGCAATAGCGGCCTGACATTGCCACATCATTAAGCCAGTCCATGTCAACAGTTTCATGTCAATTTGTGTCATGAGTTCTCATATGCCACATCACTATTGTGGGCCATGTATATTTTAAATCAAATGTATTGTAAAGTGGAAGTCCAATGGACACACATGAATGTGAAGAGTCATATAAGTTGAAAAGACATAAGAAGTTGAAAAATCATTGGGGTAGTCAAATAGTCACAAGGGGTAAGCATCACCCCTTGGTTATATATACTCCCTCATTGTATGAGAAAAGTACTTTTCACCTTAGCTCCTCCCACAAGGCATTAGAGAGACCAGCTAGTTCTTTGAGGAGAAAGGAGTGGCTCCAATGTCCCACTACTGCGGCCAGTGATGTACAATGTAAATATGTGTCTTGGAACTTTTTCTCAATAAGGGAATCCTTTTAAGGCTAGCACATTCTTCATTCATTAATTATGAATTTTTGTAAGACTATTTTGTGAATGTTTGTATTTCATGTTTGCTTTCACATGTACTATGATAGTTGAATTATTTTGGTTATTTGAGTGCTTATCTTGTTGGGAATGTGTTGTAATGGTTGTTACTATTGTCTTATCCTTGTGGAAAATTCCATGGGATACTAGATAGGCTTATATCTACATTATGGATCACAAAAGTCTTAGATCTAACTTTCTTTTCTTATCTATTATAACGACTGTCAGATCTGTTATGGACTATTCTGCTGGATGTTAGATGGATCTTCCCTTGATCAAACGACTGTTGTATCCGTTGTGGACTATTACGTTGGATGTTGGACATGTCCTTCCGGTTCATGTGTGTCTCTTCCTGGGTGGTACTATTACTTCTCACTTAGAGGCTCACCCCACCTTTTCACAGTAAGAGAACCTAGACATAGTTGCGCTGCACACTTACTAGGCACACTCACCATTAAAGATACCATTGCATCACTCTCTTGTGTTGGCAGTTAGAGCCAAGGCAAATATTTAAGTATTTTGGAACTGGGCCTTTATACTGAATGGGACTCCTACACCAATCGGTGTGAGGTCTAATTGGGATTGCATATCAGGGAGATCCCCTGAAAGGTGGCAGGTCCAACACAGTAAACAATGTGAGAGGTTGGTTAATCAATAGAAGAAAAAATTAAATTCTCCAAAGGGAGATCTAGGTATAAAGGAATAAAGTCTCCTATTCAATTGATTAGAATATGTTTAAAGTATAGTAAAGTGATCCATTATAAAAGAGGCTACAAGTCAAAGGTTGTTGAGTAGAGAAATGGATTTGATGAGCAATCAGTTGAAGGTGGAACTTCTTTGAATGAAGGAGAGGACATGTACTTAGCTTTGATGAGAACACAACAAAACCATGAGGCATGGTTGATTGACTCAAGAGAATCCTATCATATATCACCCCAAAAGGATTGGTTCTGTGAATATCAAGAATATGATGGGGAGATGTCTATTTAAGGACAACTCCACAACTAGGATAGTTGGTCAAGGTCAAGTTCAACTAAAGCTTGAGGAAAGGAAGCGTAGAGAATTAACACATGTGCTACGCATTTTGAGCTTTGTTAAAAACCTAATATTTATCAGCTTAATGGGTGACGCAAGTGTGTGTATCATATTTGACAAGGATTCATGCAATATCATTTGTGGTACAATCACATTGATGGGAGGATCTTTTATTGTGACATTATACAAGTTTTTGGGTCATGATAACCCAAGTGTATGTAGTAGTTATTCATTCCTAGTAACAATAAGACATCCTCTTGTCTAGTCGACAAATCATGCTATGGCATCATAGGATGGGAAAAATTTGGAAAGAAGGACTTCTAACTATGTAGATAAAAGGTATGGTCAAAGGTTATTTTGGTAACTCTCTAGAAGTCGATTTATATAACATTGTTGATGACCCTCAGTATTGTAGCAAAAATGTTGCAACTCCCAAGGGTCTTAGATTTAATTGTCAACCCAAGGTTCATAACTTAAGAGGGGTAGGCACTATGTGTGTAGTAAGAACTATCCTTTTCTCTTATGGACTTCTACCAGGGTGGAAGTACTAAGATGAGATCTAGTTACACAGAGACCATTCTAATTGTTCGGTGTTATATGCAACATTTAAAATTATAGGAAATGAAATAAAATAAGAAAATATATGCTAAATACATTTAAAATATGAAAACCATCTCAAATATTATTAAATGAAAACATTGTTGTGAAAATGAATAAAAAAATCACAACTGAATAAAGCTTGTAAATAACAAATCCCAATTTTGTGGGAAAGAAAGGCAATTTCTACAACAAACTAGGTCAAAGGATAGACATGGTATCTTTTATTCTAAATCCATATTTAGGGTTCTAGGGATGTTGTAACACATCAAAGAAGGTGAATCATGAGTTGAATGCAAATTTGTGTGATTTTTGGAAGCAATATGTAAACTACTACAACATTCTTTGTTTTGCTATAAGAGGCAGTCGAACAAGAAATAAGATGTGTTAAGGACATGGTTGAAAAGAAAAAGGGAATAAGGAAATGATAATAAATAGGAAATAACTCATATCCATGTTATCACTTCAGTGGTAGAAGTATTTTTTTTTTTAAATGTGCGCCTGTAGAGTCTCCTGTAGCTGCAAGAGAAGCGGACTAAGTAGTCACAAAAAACACTAATGATGGATACGAAATAAATATCAACAACTAAAGTGAAATCCAGTGCATAAAAATGAGATAACTAAACAATATAATTGCTACCAATTCTATCATCTAGTTCTCAAATACCGTGCAAGAGAAGATTATTCAGAAACAAGCTAATTAATGGTGTATAAAAACAATACTCAGAAATAAATTGCAGAAATGAACAAGTGCATAAAGAATAATGATATAGATGGGATCTTGAGCACTTAGGGTGGGCCCTAACCCAAGGAGTAGTATATCCTTGAAGTGGAAAGGAACTAAGAACTAAAGCCAGAGTTGTCTTTTATTAATTGAAGAATTTCTCATACATAATAAAAAGTTGTAGATCTTGAAAAATAGACTTTCTACGTTTTTATCTTCTTGCTTCTACTCACTTCGACTAGCTACCTAATGGGCTACTTGAGCCCTCTATTTATAAAAGATGAATTATGGGCTACCTACTTGAAAGGAGGACTACTTTCTCTCCAAGACTCCTAGAAAAATAGATCATGCACTCTAAGTGACCTCGCAGCAACAAGGAGGAGTATTTATTTCTCCAAACTAGCCAAGTTTGAACCTTCAGTAGCAAGGGGTAGGCCTCATGAATTTCTCTGGCTACATATCATCATAATCTATGCAAAATAATCTCAATTTATTTCATCATAATCATATTAAAAACATAAAGCATGGTAAATATCTTTAACCCCCCTAAGAACTCATTTAATCTAAGAAAATGTTATTAAATGCAAAAAGGAAGGTCTAATACAACCTTTATATGCCTAGGAAAGGTTAGATGGGCCTTATGTTTTACCTAATTTGGAGGCCCATCAAACCTCCCTACTGAAGTTTTTTTTCACCCTTTAAGAAACCTATTCTTTAACATTCCTCTATTTTTCCTCATTCATTTTCTTGATGACTTAGACTCTAACCTCAATAAGGTTCCAACTTCCTTAAAATTTCTTATGGACCTCTATTTCACATCATTTTGAAACTGAATCCACTATCATCGTATATCATTAAATCTGCATACAAAGTGACTATCACAAACTGTGATCACAACCTACAAATATTACTTCCATAAACATTGCCAGTGTACCAATCACTATTTCCACCACACAACCTAAAACCATTTCACTTCCATACAACATGAAACCATTGTATTGTTATACAAACTACACCAAAATGTCATTTCAATCACTCCTGCTGGGTATCATACTACTTCCCACATTTTGCTTCAACCAAAACCTCAATCTAGTCATTCAAACCCTTCCTCGGAACATGTTTACTTCATGTATATGAAACACCTCCAACATTCTCATATACCTTCAAAAAGAACATAAGATTTTTTGCCATCAATATGAGTCAAAACAACGTCAAATCCCTTTTGTTACAATAATCTCTGAATTGCAATCATCCAACTTCTTCTAGATCTCAATTTGGACAAATAATGCTCCCAAAAATCATAAAAAACCATAATATACCATATACTAACTTAACCATTCTACAAAATACCTATTTCTAGACATGTTGTTGGATTCTGGCACAAACCCTTGACAATTGTTAAATATGTGCCAAACGTTCTCTATTATTTTATGTTTCATGAGTGAATAGATAATATGTGAAATAGATTAGAGAAAATTTGATAGTCAAAGTTTCTATCAATATGATTATAATTTATCAAAAATTTTGTTCTATTTAGGGGAAAAAATTAATGAATACATACATATACATGCATTTTGGTTACAAATATTTTGGATGGATTAAATTATAGGAATAATAGGATAATAAAAAGACCCACTCTTCCCCAAAATCAAGGATCCTCTCCCAAAACTTTCTAATAATATAAAGTAGTGTTAAATTGAATAGTGAAAATACCTTTGGAAACAAGATATACCTCACAATTCTTTATCCAATTTCAATAAATTCATTATACTTAAAAATTAGTACCTTGAATTCATAGTATGAAAGGAGGTTAGAAACCATATCCTCTCATTACCTTTAGAACTAGAACCTCCTCTAATTTCTCCAAGTTATACACATTTGGTAGATGTATCAACATAGTTGTAGATGATTTACTTATATGGACCACATCATTAAGACAACAACCATTTTTTGAAGTGTTATATTCTTTGCATAGTAACACAATTAACTAGAGTGTAGATGCTCAACTATGGATCAGAAAGGGATGAGCCTTTCTGATCCATAGTTGAGCATCTACACTCTAGTTAATTGACTAGGACTAGAGACAATTATGTTGAATTCAAGTCAAAGGTTAGTTGATGGTCAAGTCAAAGGAGAATTGAGGAGAATTGACTAGGACTAAAGACAATTATGTTGAATTCAAGTCAAAGGTTAGTTGATGGTCAAGTCAAAGGATTGACAATGAAGTTGATGATAGTAACATAGTTGATTTCAATAGAACAATCACGAAGCCAATGGAATTTGATAGTCAATTGGAGAATTTTAGAGAAATCACAATTTGGGATACATGTAATCGACAAAGACTGGTGGTTGATTAGATTGACTACAATCAAGGCATGTTAGAAACATTTAGGAAACATTTTCTCGAGATCCTAACCAATTAGATTCAACATTCTATATCTAATTTGAGTGTTAAGAATTAGGATCTCTATTTTGTATTAGATCCTTATATTATTTTTTATCTATATTGATTCTTTCAGGTGGAAAAAGTGGAGGAATCATCTCATAGGACCATTTTACTAGTGGGTCCAAGTTTCGTAAATTTGAGTCTAAAACCTTTTAGGAGCGTTTGAGACATCAACCGGTATTTTTTGGGAGGTAAAACTGTCACTTAAGTGAAACAACCCTTAGCATTATTTTACACAGAAATACATTTCCAATGACAAAAGTTTCCTTAATCAAAATTTGTATGCAAAATTTATGACACCTGGAAGTTGACAATTCTATTTTGACCACCATGATTCAAGGGGATCCCACATCAACCCCCATTATTCATGAAAAAGTGGCTAACAATGTGATCATGATGAATAAAACTCTATAATAGTTGATGTAACTCTAATTAAGAGTTGAAGGGTCAATCTTAACCACTAGTAGGCTGTCAGGTTGTGTTAGAACTAAGCCACTAGGTGGAAAAGGGGTTCCATTCTATTTGAGTGAATTTTTTTCCATAAATGAGTAGAGTAGTCGAGAGTGGATAGTGATAGAGAAAATATATATATATTTTTGCACCATAGTAGCCCACAATTTACAAACCTCACTTCTTTAAAGGTGCATACATTTCCTTTTAGAGAAAGAGAGTTGTGCAGTCTCAACTTCCAGTCGAACTTTCCCCCAAAAGGGTTTCCTAGGTTACATCTTGTGTTAATTTGTGGTCTATGAGTTTTATTTCATTGTTCTCCATTTTATACATATTTTATTTATTGCATGCATAAGTATAACACAATGATTAACAAATCTAGAAATCTGTGTAGATTTTCATATTTTAAGTGTTTATCAAATCTATTGCAGCAGATTATCCACTAGAATATCCAAAAAAAATTCAAATCCTATTGGTATTAGTTTAGGTTTCGTTAGGTATATTTTAGGGAATTACAGGAGATCCAAATAGGCTAAGTTTAAAGTCAAAAAGACCCAACCATGGCTAATTAATATGTTAATAACCCTCAAGATCCCAAAAAGGAGAGGTTTTCATGGCTAGAAGCACAAGTCACAAATATAAATTGTAATTATAACATTCACATGGTGGTACTAACCAATAATCTTTGGCATTTTAGATAAAATAGAGGTTCTAATTCAGATATTAAATCAAAGGGAAAGTCCACAGATTGAGAAGAAACAGAGAGGGAACCTAAGAATGAACCTGAAAGGGAGCGCCCCAATTCAAGAGTCATGAACCATTCACGATCCCTATTAAAAATGAAAGCAAAGGTTGACGTCAATTCATATTAAAGTGATATTGACACTCTGAATTTAATTCATTAGTTACATCAAACATAAGTTTTTTTTAGTGTGTACGTCATATAGAGGAAGAAAATAAGATTTCATTTGCTTAATTAAAATTAGAAGACCATTCCCTAACCTGGTGGGAAAGCCACATGAAAGCCCTGAGGTTAGAGGGATATCCTCTAAAGATGAAGTGGGAGGATTTCAAAACCCTCATAATGTCACAATTTTACCATATCGATTATGTAGAGGACTAGTGGATCAGATGGAATTACTTATAGTAGTGATAGGGGAAGAGTTTATATGAGTACACCACAAAAATTAGAAAGATGTCCATAATGATGGATATCTCCCTAAAGAACCCAGATGTACTCTTCAAGTATTTTGGGGGGCTACATATCCATACATGAAACAAAATGATGTTGTTTAAACTCAAATTAATGGATGGGGATTGTATATAGGGATAGTACATAGAGAATATAGGAAAGAAGAAGGGGAAATTAAGTGAGTCAAAGAAAAAATAACACAAAGAAGCTTCCAATGAGGGAAGAAGAAGTGGAAAGGGGAAATGGACAAAAAGAAAACAACCACAAAACACCAATGTAAATATCTAAGCAACCATTGTAACATTGAAGATCATACAAAAGAGACATGTTGGAAGTTGCATCCAGCGCTCAACATAAAGAATAGAAAGAAATATGTTGAAAAGAAGAATTGCATGGCCATTGATTCGAGAAACCAATTGGAAAGTAGATTGAATTTCAATGAAAATATTGTTTGTACTAATGTAGAAGGGGGTGAATCTAGGTAGCCTTCAAAAATAGGAAGAGAAGGAAACAACCAGACTCATCCATATACGTATACAGGTCAAGAAGATAAAATTAGTGCTTTGTTTGACTGAAGATCATATGTGAATCTCATTTCAATAGATCTCGTCATGAAATTGGGATTGGAAGTTTGTGATCATACAAAACCATATCCATTGGGATGGGTAAATAAGGATGTGGAAATAATAGGTAACAAAAATGTGCAAAACTAGATTCATTACCAGTCTTAATTTTATTGATGAAGTAGAACTAGATGTAGTTCCCCTTGACGTATGTGGAGTAGTCTTTGGAAGAACCTATATGTACATGAAAGATGAAATATTCATCTGGGGAGATAACCTATACCACCTCATCAAAGATGCAAAATCCTTCACCATCAATGCACACAAGGGAAAGTCCAAAATTTCATCGATAAGTGCCAACCAAGCCAAGAAACCAATCAGTCATAGTAAAAGTATATTTTACTATTTTTAAGAGAAAATTAGTCTACAAAAGCATTAAAGAGATAAATTCATCCCTATGGGATATACTTAAGAACATAAAAAACTACTATAATAGTTGTTATATGCATACAAAGGTGCATTATAGTAGCTTAAAAGGCTTCTAACCATGATGGAAGTAGAGCACAAGATTCTTTTTTCTGAACTCCCCATTATCAATATTGGGTTGTACTTGCAATATATTACAGAAGCAACTGAGGTGAAGAAGCAATTGTAGTAGCAAATGGAACAATGTTTCATTCGACCAAGTACCTCTCCATGTGGGTCACCCATAATCATTATGGCAAAGAAGGATGGGAGTTGGTGGATGTGTATTGATTACATGGCATTAAATAAAATTACACTTAAGAAGATGTACCCACTAACTAGGATAAATGATTTTTTAGATCAATTGTAGCAAGCCAAGTACTTCACCAAGATGAAGTTAAAGTTTGGATATCACCAATTTTGAGTCAGAGAAGAAGATACCTAAATGACCACCTTCAAAACCAAGAAAGGTTATTATGAGTGGTTAGTCATATTGTTTTTCCTATGCAATGTACCAACTATGTTTACGAGGTCAATCAATGATTTACTATACCATTTTTTAGATGCATTTGTTATTGTATATTCATATGACATAATGGTATACAATTCTACTTGGAAGGAGCACATCTCACATTTAACACAAGTGCTAGATACATTAATAAGCACCATCTTCTAGTAGATATCAAAAAGTGTGAGTTTTCACAACAATGTTTAGTATATATGTGGTAAGTGATAGGTGGAGGAGGGCTAAAGATAGTTCCTTCCAAGATTGAGTCCATCATGAATTGGTTGATGCCTAGTAATGTTTCTGGGCTTAGGAGTTTTTTCAGGTTGGCATAGTACCTAAGGAAATTCATGCCCTTTATTTTCAATAGTAGTAGCACCACTCTATGTCATAACAGCAAGTCGCAAGAGTTGCCAGTGGGAAAAGTGATCCATGTTGATATTGGTTGCCACCTAAATTTCCACTTGGACCTCCACCATTTTTGCTTCTAGTTTCCTTAATTGTAGCCCAATTTACTATTTTTGGTAGTTTATCAAATCTTGAACATCCAGAGCCATTTTGAGGCCATAAATGACACTTTTTTGGGAAATGAGAAAGTGTGTATCTTTAAATGACGTTTGCAGTTGAAATTTGTAGTCTTCGGATAGATCTTTATAATGAGGTATCATACACGTCAAGCAGAGATTGTATGCCAAAGTAATGACCCTAGGAAGTTGATGTACCAATTTACCTCAATAGGGCCCATAGAAATTTGGTGCTTCATCTCCTAGGGTTAGGGTTTTGTATGCTTTGGGTTTTCCATTGTTTCTCGATAATTAATAGGCCTTCAAGCCTCATTCTAACATAGTTTAGAAGACATTTAGCTACCACATCTCTTCTCAAACATAAGCTACCATCTCTTGAGCTAGTTTATTTCCATTCTGTATGTATACAATTTTTCAGTACTTTGTTATTAATCAATTGAAGTTCTATTTTCACTGTATCTCCGTGTTTCTATTTATATATGTATTTCATTTCATTCCTTCATAAATTTGGATAAAAAGGGGTTGATAGAGGGCCTTTGAGGAGTTAAAGAAGAATATCAATCAAGCACATGTTTTGGATTTACATAGCTTGAAGTAGCCTTTCGAAGTGGAGACAGATGCGAGTGGATATGCCATGGGAGTGGACTTGATGCAAGGAGGAAGGCTTGTATGCTACCATCTGAACTATTTAATGGGGAAGTTTTTAATTTCCCTACGTACGACAAGGAGATCTATGCCCTAGTGCAAGTTTTAAAGAAGTGAAATCACTATATAATGGTAAAGGAGACAATAATCCACACAAATCACCAACCACTATAATACCTGCAAACTCGAAGGAAGCTACAACAAACTAGACACTACAAGTGGATGAGGTTTTTATACTTTTCTATTCAGAAGTATGTAGAGTGGGTACTCATTAGTTGTGGAATCTAATTTCACATTTATTGGGTATATACACTTGAAATTTGAGTCAACTTATAAGGAGATAAGCCAAAAACACAATTAAAAAAAAGTAGTTTTATTTCTTTTCTTTAAAAATGCATACCTCTTATTTTATTATTTTAACTATTATTTTATTATTTTCCTTAGGAGGCCAATTTTAGACCTAAAATTTCCCCTAATGTAGAGAGTTGGCAAATTGGATACAATGCTCCAGCAAGTGATATTAGAGCTTGGTGAAATGTTTTGGTATACTCAACATTTGGCATCAGAGCTTATTTTGGCTACATGGTAGATTACTTTGACATCAAGGGTTACATGATTTTGGACCTAGATATATATTCTTGATTATATTTGGGATAAGATTGTTCTAGCAAGAGCTTTAATAAAAAACTTTTATTAAAGAAGGATGGATAGCGATACAATATTTGAGATTGAGAAGTTTAATGGGTATAATTTTGAGCTCTAGAAGCTTAAAATGGAAGATCTCCCTGTGTATTAATAGTAATGGATCATTGTTCAATACAAAAAACCTTTCATTGGCATGCTGAGAGACAGTTGGAAGAAACTAAAAATGAAAGCAAGAAGTATGGTTTAACTTGTCTTGCAAATCCAATGTTTCTAAATGTCTCAAGGGAAGACAATATCAATAAGCTATGTGAAAAGTTGGGGAACTTGTACCAATTAAAATCCATGATCAACAAGTTGTTTTTTCAAAAGAAGCTTTATCCTATGAGGATTAGAGGAGGTGATTCAATCATAGAACACTTTAATGAATTTAATAATGTGATCAATCAATTATTGAGTGTGGATATATTTGTTACAAAGGAGGATAAATTTATCAATTTAATACTTTATTTTCCAATCTCATGGGATGATATAGTCATGGCTATAGGATTAATACAACCACACTAATGCTTGATGTTGTGGTTCTATTTTTATTGTCAAAGGATATAAGGTGAAAGAACATGGGAGGATCGACCAAGAACACACTTTTTGTGAGAGGTTCATTGATCAATAGAGGTAAAGGTAAATTCTCCAAAGGGAGATGTAGTTCAAAAGGAAGATCTAAGTCTCCTATTCAATTGATGAGAAGATATTGGAATTTTAGTAATGCATATCATTACAAAAGAGATTGTGATCAAAGGTTGTTGAGAAAAAAAAATGGATTTGATGAGTAGTCAGTTGAAGGCATAAATTCTTTGGATGAATGAAATGACATATACTTAGCTTCGATGAGTACATAGTAGAACGATGAGGCATGGTTTATTGACTCAAAATAATCTTATCATATGCCAACCCACAAGTAGTGGTTCTATGAATATGAAGAATATGATGGAAAAGATTCCTATTTAGGGACAACTCAATAACTAGGATAGTTGGTTAACGTCAAGTTCAATTGATGCTTAAGGATAGGAAGAGTGTGGCATTTTTTATTGTGTTACACATTCTAGGTTTCTCCAAAAACATAATATCGATCACTCGTATGGGTGATGCAATTGTGTACATCATATTTGAGAAGGATTCATGAAACATGGTTTTTGGTGCAATGGTTTTGATGGGAGAAAATTCTATTGGGACATTGTACAAGTTACTAAGCCATGTCAATCCAATTGGATGTAGTAGTGTATTCATTCCTAGCTTCAACAATAAAACCTCTTGTCTAGTCGATGAACCATGTTGTGGCATCATAGGATCAGAAACACAGGGGAGAAAGGAATCTGAGGTATGCAGCGCAAAGGAATGGTCAAGGGATTTTTTTCTAACTCTCTAGAAGTTAATTTCAAGAACATTGTATGTATGGGAAGAAAAAATGTGTTAGATTCACATATGGTTCTATAACAACAAAGGGAATTCTAGTTCATAACAACGTATTTGGGCTAGTACCAATATAGTTGCAAGGTGAATATCTATTTAATTTTCATTCAAATTGATTACTTATCTAGGATGAGATGGTTTCATTTCCCAAGGAAGAAATCATATTTCAATTAATTTTATGAATTTAGATTTCTTGCAGAAAACTAGATAGACGAGACGATAAAGGAGTTAATAATTAACAATGGAGGTGAACTATGTGGTAAATGGTTTGAAAAAATTTGTAAAAAACATGTGATAGCATGCCAAAATACCACTGCATGTACCCCTTAACAAAATGGATCTACTTAAAGAATGAGTAGGACATTAATGGACTAGCAAAGGAGTAAACTCAAAATTGTTGGGTGGGCACAAGAATTTTGGGTAGAGGTGGTCAATACTGTGTGTTATATGGTAATTAGATCTCCTTCATAAACACTAGTCAACAAGGCTCCACAAGAAATATGATTTGGTAAAAACCCATCACTTTCACATCTTAGATTTTTTGTTTATGAAGCTTATGTCCATGTTCCCAAATAGAAGGAATAAGTTGGAAAATACGGTAGTTAAGTGTATTTTCATTGGATATAAGGATGGAATGAAAGGATAGGTTGTGGGATATAGTGGCAAGGAAGATATTATATAGTCAATATGTGATCTTAAGGGAAGTTAGGGGAATTTCCCTGACTAAAGAGGCTCTAAAAGAAGGAGGAACTAGAAAATTTAGAATGAGAAAAGTAATTCAAATGAGTCAAGTGAATCAGACGAAGAGGTGGAAATATAGGCTCCAATATTAAGGAGGTTTGGTTGAGTAAGGAAAAAACTTGAAAGGTACAATCCACTATATTTATAGTATTGTTTTGTGTTATCTACCATTTATGATGAGCCCGATACAGTTAGGGAGGTGGTTGACTCGATTCAAGGTAAACTTTGGTCAAAATCCATGACATAAGAAATGGATTTTTTGCACAAGAATGACACATTGGACTTGGTAACTACCTAATGGAAGGAATCCCATTAGTTTCAAGTTGAAATTCAAGATATAATCCAATACAATAGGTAAAGTCAAGAAGTATAAGGCCCAAATAGCAATGAAAATTTATTCATGGGTAGAGGGAGTTAACTTTGATGAGATATTTACCCATGTTGCAAAAATAAATTCTATTAGAGTGCTAATGACTCTAGATGCAACATTTGATCTAGATATAGAGAAATTGGATGTAATGACATATTTTTTTGCATGGTGAACTAGAAGAGGAAATATACATGAAGAAACTTGAAAGATTTGCAGTAAAGGGAAACAAGAGTTTTGTCTACAAGTTGAGGGAGTCCCTTTATGGTCTAAAGAAATCACTTGGGATGTGGTACTCGAAATACGACTCATACATGTATGGATTAGGATGTAATAAACAATGTTAATCATTGTGTATATTTCAAGTTGGAAGGAAGTAGTGGTATATGTTGATGGAATGCTATTGATTAGAAATGACATGAATGTAATTAGGGAGGTGAATATGCAAATATCCTCAAATTCTAACATGAAGGATCTGAGCATTGCACATTTCATTCTAGGAATGGATATCAAGGGAGGTCAATCAATTAGGAAACTCTAGGTAAATTAGAGAAGATACATTGAAACAATTCTAAAATGTTTCAACATGTAGGGGTGTAAACTAGTCATGGTACCTTTCATGTAGGGGAAATATTGAATACTAAATAATGTATAAAGATATAAGATGAGATTGGTGGCATGGAATGTGTTCCTTATGATAATGTTGTTGGCAGTTTGATGCATACAATGGTGGAATTCTTGAGTAGATACATGTCGACACTTAGATAAGAGCACTAGATTGTTATCAAGAGAGTGTTTAGGCACTTTCATGGGACAATTGATCATGTGAGCTATGAGCAAGGGATGTCTGGAACTAACAAAGAAAAATGTGTACATGGTTTTATCAATTCCATTTAGACATGACCTAGATAACAGAAGGTTGAAAAACATGCACATGTTTAATACGTCAATATATGTTGGAGAAGTAAGAGATAATTGGTCATGTAACTATCAATAATGGAAGATGAATATATGGTAGCCACCCATGCAAACAAGGAAGTAATTTGGTTATGGAAGTTATTTTTAAAGATTGGGTTTGGCCATCAATGGATAAGGATAGGTTGTGACAACTATAGAGAAACCTTCATAGCAATTAACCTAGATTAACATTCCAAGAAAAATCGCATAAATGTACAAAACTATTTCATTAGGGAGATGGTAAAAAACAAGAAGGCATCACTGGTAAAGTCAGATACAATGAAGAATGTTGCATAATTTCTAACAAAGTTAGTGAGTGTTGTGAAGTTCTCTTGGTGCAAAGATGTGGTAGGAATTACTACCCTGGTCCATTGAAGCATGTTATATCCTATTCTTGTAAAGAAGAAAACAAGTGGGATAATGTTGAGGTGTTATATTATTCACATAGTAACTTAATTAATGTAATCAATTGAGTGGCTAGTTGGGTGGACCTACTAGATATGAGCCTCAATGGTCTAGTCATGGAGAATTGACTAGGAGTAGAATCAATTGGATGGTGAAAATCAAGTTGAAGATTAGTAGATGGATGAATTCAAGTGATGAAAAACAATTTGATGAAAATAACTAAAGTTGAGATTAATAGAGTAGTTGAGGGGTTGAGAAAAATTGATAATCAAGTGAAGTAGTAGAGAGCAAGGAAAAGTGTAGTTAACCAATATTGGTGGTTGAATAGTGATTATTTATATTTACTATAGTCAAAATATGTCTAAAAATGTTAGTAATATTGAGATCCTTAGGATGTTGGCCAATGAGACTCAACCTTTTGTAAGTAATTTGGGTGTTATAAATTATAATTTCTAATGTAAGAATACACCTGTAAATAGAGAATGATGTAAGGTTGTGTAAGAATATTATAAAATTGACTAATCAATAGTATATTGAATGATGTAGCAAGAATGCATTCGTTTTAGGTGTGGATCAATGTCAACAATTATCTTAATTTGACTACATGTTTTCCAAAGTATATAAAGAGTGGTGAAGCTCGAAGGTTGGCAAGTTTTCTTGGTTATGGGTCTTGAAAGTAAAATATGTGTGTATTGTGTGAATATTTATGTGTGTGCCATGCTTGTTTTCTATTCTTAGTTTCTTCTAAAAACTTTATGCTAATGGATACTTCCATATTGGTTTATCAATGTATCCAATCTATAGGTTTTAACGCTCTATGGAAATTACCTTCAAACAAATTCTTAAAACAAAAAAATATACAATGGTGAAAACATAAAAAATATATACACTAAGATTTTTGCCTGGATCCCAAAACCGGGACTACTAGATTGATTTTTCATTATTTCTTTCAATGTTATATGTGTGTGTGTGTGTGTGCCAAAGCATTCATAAACTCCAATCCACTAACCTTGGATTAGAGCATAACCATAGTTCCCTTGGTCGGATCTACAAAATGCCATGGGAAAAAAACCATCATGCCCAAAACCATGTGTGAAAAACATGCCAAAAACCACCCAAAATTTTTATTTTGGGGCCATTCGTGGAAAGAATATAACATATACTCAGCATTCTCCCACTTGTTGTTTTCTTTCCAAACAGGGGGCCGTAGGAGTGCATAGTTATTCATCCATGGCTTCAATGCCCATTTTTTCTCTACACAAAGAAAACTTCTTAGTGCTCACAAACTTCATCAATGCATCTCCAACATTCTTCAAAGTGTCCAACTTTACCAGAAACACCTTTTTGCCTTCAACCATATCCCTCACAAATTGATATTGAACATCAATGTGATTCATATTTGAATGATAAGTAGAGTACTTCCAAAAAAAAATTTCTTTGGCTATCAGAGTCTATCCTTATAGCTTGTTGTACCAACCCCATACTTTAACACAATATCTACAATCAAATTTCTTCCTTGCTTGCATGATTCAATGCCATGTATTCAACCTCTATATTTGAAAGTGCCACTACAAACTGTCTCTTGCTCATCCAACTGACTTCTCCTCCAAATAGGTTAAACACACACCCAATTGCAGATCTTCTTCGATCTAGATATTTAGCTCAATATGGATCAACAAAGCCATGAATTTCCAAAAATTTGTCCAATCCTGGCCTTCCTTGGTAGCACAAACCATAATCAATAATGCCACACAAATAGACTACCCACTTCATTGTTGTCTAATGCTCCTTCCCTTATTTTAACATAAACCTGCTCGATAATCTAATTGCATGTGTAATGTCTAGTCTGGTTCAAACCATTGCATACATCAAGCTACCAATTGAACTCGCATACGGAACATGGGACTTGACCTATTCCTCTTCTTATGTCTTGGTACACTATTCAACAAATAAATTTACACCTAAAGGAATAGGAACCTTCACTGGTTTACTATTCTACATATTAAATCTCTACAATATTGTCTCAACATACTTCTTCTAGTTTAACCAAATCTTCCTCTTTTTCTGATATCATTTAATTTCCATGCCCAAAATACAGTTTTTAGCACCAAGATCCTTCATGTTGAATTTAGAGGACAAATGGGTCTTCAAATCCTGGATAATTTCTTTGTCATTTCCAATTAGCAACATATCATCCATATATAAGACCAAATAAATAACACGGTCACCAATTAATTTAAAATACACATAGTGATCTGGTTTACTCTTGATGAAGTCAAGTCCCCGTATATATGTTAAAAAATTCTAATACCACATCCTTGGCGATAGTTTTAACCCATACATATACTTTTTAGCCTACATACTAGCTCTTTCTCACCCTTCATTGCAAATCCTTCAGGTTGCTTCATGTACATCTCTTCTTCCATATCCCCATGAAGAAATGTTGTCTTCACATCCATTTTTTCTACTTCAAAATCAAAAGTAGCAACAACAGATAAAAGTAATCTAATAGAAGCTAACTTGGAAACATGAGAAAAGATATTACCAAAATCAATTCCTGACACATGGGAATAACCTTTTTCTTCCATTCAAGCTTTGTATTTCTCCACCTTTCCTTCTGCATTCATCCTCTTCTTAAACACCCATTTGTTATCAATGGGTTTCCTCTAGCCAACAACTCCACCAAATCCTAAGCCTCATTTTTATCCAAAGATGTCATTCTTCAACCACGACCTCTTTCTAGAGTTTGTCATCCTTTGAATCCACAGCCTCTCAGATAGTTCTGGGATCATAATCAATAATAGATAAAGCATATTTTGAACATAAATCATATGGAATATACCTCTCTAGATGCTTTCTCTCTTGAATGGGTCTTCTCAAAACTGGAGTATATAGCTCCTCCTCTTCTAATTCTTGTACTTATGTAGAGTTTGATTCTTCCTCCTTCAGTTCAAACTCTATCTTTTCAAGTTCCTTTGGTTGGACTTCATGTTTAATAACATCCTTCACCTCTCTAAACACCACATCACAGTTGTACAAAACTTTCTTGTTTATGGGTTCCAAAGCTTATAACCTTTTAAACCATCCTTATACCCAATAAATATTCACCTTTCAAATTTACTAACCAACTTGGTTATTTTCTCCTTTAGAACATGTACATATGCATCACAACCAAATACCTGGATATGTGAGGGAAGGGGCTTCTTAATAATCCATACCTCATGTGGATTTTTATTCCCCAATCTTGATGAAGGTGATATTTTAAACATTTAACATGCAGTATCCACTGCCTCTACCCAAAATTCTTGCCCCAACCCAACACCACTGAGCATGCTTTCTTCCTTTTCCATCAACATCCTATTCATTCTTTTTGTAACTCCATTTTGTTGAGGTGTGTATGGAGTAGTCTTTTGTCATGTTGTACCACACTTCTTACAAAACTCTTCAAGTTCCATCTTGCTGAACTCTCCACAATTATTTGTTTTCAAGACCTCGATCTTCTTTTCTATCTGATTTTCCACCAAGTCCTTAAATTCTTTAAACTTGTCAAAGACTTCATATTTCTTCCTAAGGAAATATATTCATGTATTCCTCAAGAATTCATATATAAATGAGACGTAGTACACAAAATTTCCTAGTGATGGACTTGACGTAGGTCTAAACACATCACTATGCACAAGCTCTAATATCCCTTTTTCCCTTTTCGAACCATAGAGGAAACTCACCTAATTCTACTTCCCATATACACAATGTTCATAGAAATTGAAATCAAGAGAGAAATTAGACATACCTTCTACCATGCCATTACCATGTAGTATTTGAAGGCCCTTCTCTCCAATATCTTCAAGTCTTTGATGCCACAATATGGTATTTTCTCCAGAGACCACTAGATTTTCAACCCCACTTTCCAAAACAACATAATTGTTTCACTTATCAATAATAGTGTTACCCATAAGTTTGTATAGAGTTCCAATTTGAACTCCCTACATCAATAACAGTGCTCCTCGAACCATATTGTAGGTATCTTTCTCAAACATTATTCTTACACCTGCATCATCCATCTTTCTTATAAAAATCATATTTATGGCCAATGCACGAATATGCAGAACACCAAGAAGAATTCTAATCCTTACACCTGGCAACTTCAGCTTGAATTTTCCACGTCTAATTATTTTTGACTTCTTTTCATCCCTATAACAATCCTAGTGAAAATTCCATGTAATAAATGTTAAAAACAAAAACCATAGATTACTAGGACACTTATTCCAAGCTGAATGTTTGGCAAGACATCCTAGGGTGTGTTCATTTGGTTGTTTATGGCTAAGAAATTGGCAAAGGCATTAAAAGGCATTTTGGCACATTTATTTATGAAAATAATGAAAATTAGGAGAAAAAGGAGGTGAAAGGTCACAAGTTGGATGTGAGGAGGAAAATGAATGAAAATAATGGAAAATGAAGAAAATGGAGGCCTCATTAATAAGAAGGCTTCTGAGGATTAGTTAGTAACCTTTTGTCAATTCAGTGTTGTAGAGCTCTCTCTCTCTCTCTCTCACATACTGTTGGATGCTTAGATATTTCTTGGAGCACTCTTGGAGGGTGTGGCATGCTTGGATTCTTTGAGCAAGAAGGAAAGGGAAGAGCAAGAAAGTGCAAGAAGGTATTGACATAAGCAACTAGATCATATTTCCTTGTAGGTACCGAGTTGCATGTACGATTTCTTCACTAGTTTTGGAATGCATGGCGTATGCATGTGGTTTCTTGGTTGTGATCTGTCATTGGCATGGAGGATTTTCTGGATTGATAGTGGATTGCTTAGTCTTTCCATTTCCTACATAGCCATGGTCATTGTGAGTTTACTTTCATTTTTTGTTTTGGTATGTTCTCATGTGTCCTTATCTTGGGTTGAGTCATTATGGATATTGATGTATTTATAGATTTTATGGTTGTCATGTTTATTGTATTTATGTTCCTATTATTTTGGTTATATGCACATTTTATGACAACAAATATGTATGGATTTTAGCATGTTTTTACTTGTATGTCAATGGATAATGTGTCTATGACCTAATAGATGATAACGTAGCAAATGGCATGAGGGAACAATGGTTCATAGCAATTCTCAGATAAGTATGAGATCCCTAAGCTTAACTCTATTATTTACACTTGTAGGCTACATGTCAATGATATGTTTGACGAAATTCCTATCATGACTAGTAGGGATCAAGTCAAGGTCTTGAACAAGTATTTTCTTTAATACTTTCATTTCCCTGTTACTTTACTTATTTGAAGAGATGAATCAGTATGGGCAATGTCCTAGGCTCTGAGCCTAAAAAAGTGTTTTAAATCTCACGGTCGCTGGCACATCACTGGAAATTTTGGTCCACGGTCGCTGGCAAGTAGGCTTGTGAGAGTGACTTTAGGTTGTTGGTCACTCCCTTGCCCATAGCATGAGAGAGACTAGGGCCCAAGAGACCTAAAACAATAGTGGGACCCAAGAACATGCTATCTTAGTGGTTGACTTATATTTTAAGGGTTTTGTTGATGATGTTGGATGTCTGTATGGTGTGTTTCTATTGGTTCCACTTCCTTAATGTGACTTAGGAGGTCAAATAATATCATAGTGGCCTCTCGTCACATATTTACCCCAGTTGGTTGGTTGCTTGGGTAGATTTGGGAAGAGGGTGTTACAAACTGGTATCATAGCATGGTTCACCCCTCAGACTCAATGGGCTATGTGTTGGTCATGCATGCATGTCAATTTCATGTGTGTCTCTTACACTTATATACTTATTGCAATTGCTTGATGTCAGATTAAGGTTGTAGTATGGTTATCATGGAGAATTTTTTATTGATTTCATGAAATGTATTTGAAATGAGTGTGTGAATAACTAAGTATGGATTATATGTCACTTGCATGTTGATTTCATGGTGTGTACTTACATCCTTGTATGATAGGTTACCTTTTTTAATATTTTGATTACATATATCATTCTTGTAAGTTGATTACAAGAACTAATCAATTATGTTTGACTACATGCGATTATGTGTATTTTTAGTTGGTTTGGCATTTCTTATGCATACTGCTAGTTGCATGTGGAAATGTGTACAATGGAGTAATGGCATTGTCATGCATGAGGTCATAGCATACATTGTTGATATGGCCTTGCATTAATGACCAGATCCTAGTTAGAGTAATGTTTATAAGTTGATACATTTACTCGTGTATAACTATATGTTGTTATGATTATGTTATAAATGTATCACATTGATTTGGTAATCTTGTAGTAAAGTATCCTCCCTGAGCTATACTAAAGTATGTTGGTTTATAGTGATTTGGTTTATCTAACATATTATACCTTGTAGGAAGAAATATCAAATGGATAGCAAGATGGTTGACTATAGAGACTCTCCCTACGAATCCAAAGAATGGTATGGTGTTGGGAACCCCTCTAAATTGGTAGTCACATTGAGAAGTTTAGAGGAGATAAGGAGTTGTAAGGTAGATAATGATAGAATCATATAGTCATGGGAAAAGTTAGTAGAGTGAGTGTGGTAATACTTCAGATCTTGTCGGATTTGCAGTGACAAGGACCACTATGAATCAATCATGGGAAGGAAGATAAAACTAAAGGGGCATATGGTAGTATATTGCATGGTGGTCATCGATCAGATAGAGATGATATAGTTAAAGATTCCATATTGTTGGACACTCCAGAGAAGAGAAGAGATAGACACAAGTATGATTCTATTTTTGATTCTGATAGGCACTATGATCACCATCATTATCATCCTTACAAGAGGAATGATAAGGGATACTTTCTAGATGAATTTAAGAAGGAAAATACACCTACTTTTGATGGCGAGATAAAGATATCACAAGATGCAGAGGCATGGTTTCTTAGTATGAAGAAATTATTCAGGTTGCATGACTACTTAGAGAACAAGAATGCTAGAGTGGTTTCTTTCAGTCTTAAAGCTAAAGCAAACATCTAGTGGGAATATGTGAATAATGTCGGAGATATATATGAGGAAGATCTTAATTGGAGTGAATTTGAGCGGGTTATTCAAGAATAAGTATCTTTCAAAGAGATGTTTTGATGACATGGAAAAAGATTTCTATGGACTAAATATGGGATCCATAAAAGATGATGAGAACACCAGTAAGTTCTTGGAACTATTGAGGTATATACCTTAACTAAAGGAGGAGAAGGCTAAGGTTTAGAGATTTATTAGTGGACTATCGGTTTCATCCAAATATAGAATTGAATTCGATGAGCCTTAATCATTGGAGGATGCCATTGGAAAGATAAAGCATTGCTATGAACAATCAAAGGGCAAAACTGTGACTAAGCCATACTAGAGAGGTAATGTAAAGAACAAAGGAAAATGGGATAAAAAGTGAGAAAGGCTAGAGGGTACAGATAACAAGGAGAATATTACACCACCTTAGAGGTTCAATGCATCAGACAAAGGATAGTGACATCGAACTAAAGATGAGCAAGGATGGAGGCTTGAAGCCCATAGAGTGTGGGACTTGTGGCAAAGATCATCGCAGGAGAGGTTGTCTGCAGAATAAGGGTGGTAGACCCCAAATATGCAGTGCACGAGAGGCACAAATTTTTGGATATGTAGACTAGAGTATTCCTCATATCTATGTAGTCATGGACAATGGGCAAGCAGAACACCATGAATCTATCATTGAGATGATGGTGAGCTTTGTGATCAAGTTATTTCTATTTTGATTGACTTGGATCTAATTATAGCTATGTTAGTCCTAACTTGGTGGATAAGTGTGGTTTGAGTAAGGAAATTCATGCAGAGCCTTAGTTAGTTTAGTTGGCTACAGGTACAAAGAAGAAATTTCATCATTGGGTAAGAGCTTGCGCATTTGACTTAAATGGTATTCCTACCGCATCACATTTGAATGTTCTACCAGTGGGTTCATACAGTATGTTATTGGGCATGGATTGGTTGTATCTACATAGAACCAAGGTTGACTTCTATGACAAGGCCATTGAATGTGTTGATGACAATGGAGAACCAAAAGTCTTCCAGGGTAAGAAGAAAACCACATCAGTTAGGATAGTGACAACTATGCAAGAAAGTGTAGCTCCAGGAAAGGGTGCAAGCTATTTGTAGTACATATATATAGTGACAAGGATAAGGAGGTCGAGGATGTAGATGTGTTGAACAAGTACCTGGTTTTACAGTAGTTCAGGGATGTATTTCCTGAGGACATTACAGAGTTGCCACCTCATAGGGAGGTAGAATTTTCTATTAAGTTATTGTTAGGGGTAGCTCCAACATCAAAAGAACCTTATAGGATGAGCACACTTGAGTTGGTTGAGTTAAAGTTGTAGCTAAAGGAAATGTTGGACAAGGGGTACATTAGGCCAAGTGTATCACCTTGGGGTGCACCGGTCTTGTTTGTGAAGAAGAAAGATGGTACCCTTAGATTATGTATTGATTACAGACAACTAAAAAAAGTGATTATCAAGAACAGATTCCCTTTTTCGAGGATTGATGACTTGTTCGATCAATTGAAGGGAGCAGTAGTGTTCTCAAAGATTGACTTGAGATCTAGATACCATTAGGTACGCATCAAAGAGGAGGACTTATACAAGACTACATTTAGGACCAGGTAGGGGCATTACGAGTTTATTGTTGTTCCATTTGGTTTAACTAATACTCCAACTACATTCATAGGTTTAATTAATAGTGCGTTGTGTCCATATTTGGATAAGTTTTTCATTTTGTTCATTGATGATATACTAGTATATTCTAAAAATGAGGAAGAGCATGTCGAGCACTTAGCAGCAATGTTGAGGTTGTTGAGAGAGAGTCAATTGTATGATAAGATCAACAAATGCAGCTTCTTTCATACTAAGGTACACTACCTAGGACATGTCATCTCCAAGGAGGGCATTGTAGTAGATCTAGAGAAGATAAGGGCCATCATGGAGTGGGTAGCTCCTAAGAGTGTGGATTAGGTGAGATCTTTCATGTGTTTGGCATGATACTATAGGAGGTTCATCAGGAACTTCTTGCAGATTTCTTACCCCATCACATCATTACAGAGGAAAGATAAGAAGTTCGAATCGACTGAAGAGTGTGAGACTAGCTTTGATCAGTTTAAGCAATTGTTGACACATGCACTAATACTACATATTGCAGATTCAGATAGAGTTTATGGTATGCACAAATGCTTGTAAGAGAGGATTTGGTGGAGTCCTTATGCAGGATGGACAAGTGGTATGTTATGAGTCCTGGAAAGTAAATGAGCACGAGCAAAACTATCCTGCGCAAGATCTTGAGTTAGAAACGATTATATATGCACTGTAGCAACGATTATACATGCGCTAAATATGTGGAGGCATTATCTTCTTGGCAGGTGGATTGTGCTTATGAGTGATCACATTGGCTTGAGGTATTTGTTTGACCAACCATATCCGAATGCCAAGCAGGCTAGATGGTTGGCCACAATCAATGAGTTTGACTTTGAGATCAGGTACATTGAAGGTAAAGAGAATAGGGTGGTAGATGCTCTCAGTAGATGGATACAGGTGAATCACTTCGCAACTATGAGGTCTTATGGGACATATTTACAGGACAGGATCTTGCGGATAGGACAGTAGGATGTCAGTTATATGGAGATTGTGCATAGGTTGCAACAGAGTATAGGTACATGTATAGGTATAGGTGATAGTACAAGTACAGGTGATGTCACAAGTACAGGTACAAGTGTAGGTGTCAGTTCACATGACTTGGACTATTGTCTTGCAACAAATGGATTGTTCAGGTTCTGAGATAAGATATATGTGCCAGATGAGAGTGACCTCAAGAAGGTGATATTGAGGGAGTTTCATGCGAAACCATATTCAGGTCACTTAGGTTATCAGAAGACACTCATAGTAGTGAAGAAGTATTACTATTGGCCAAACTTAAAGAGGGATGTAGCAGAGTTTGGAATTAGATGCTTTGATTGTCAACAAGTGAAGGTAGAGTATAAACATCCAAATGGACTTCTACAGCTGATTGCGATTCTAGAGTGGAAATGGGAGGCCATTTCCATGGATTTCATCACAGGGTTGTCAAAGATAGTGAAGCAACATGATTCCATCATGCTCATTGTGGACATGTTAACAAAGGTCGTACACTTCATTCCCGTGAAGTCTACATTCTCAGCTAGTAATGTGGCAAAGGTATTCATCAGACATGTGGTTAGACTACGTGGTACCCTAAAGAAGATTGTGTCAGACAGGGATGCAAAGTTCACTTCCAAGTTTTGGAAAGATTTATTTGTAGGTTTGGGCACAAAGTTGGTCTTCATCATAGCTTATCATCCACAGATTGATGGACAGACAGAGAGGGTTAACGGGATTTTAGAGAACATGTTGAGGATGTATGTGATGCATTAGTATCACAAATGGGAAGAGTATCTCCCTTTGGTTGAGTTTGCATACAACAAAAGTTATCAGGAGTCACTAAGGATGAGGCATTTTGAGGCATTATATGGGCGGAGTTGTAACACTCCCATTAGTTGGAGTGATCTAGTTAGTAGAGTATTGATTGGACCAGATATGTTGGCAGACATGGAACATGAGATGCAAGTGATCAAGAAGAATCTTAAGGCAGCATAAGATAGGAATAAGAGTTATGTTGATAGGAACAAGTTGTTCAAGGAGTTCCAGGTTGGGGAACGGGTATACTTGCACATCAAATTGAAGAAGAGCTCTTTGCAGATTGGATCATGTTCCAAGATGGCACCACGGTTTTGTGGACGCTTCAGTATCACCGAGAGGATTGGGCCAGTAGCTTATCGACTTGCACTGCTTCTAATAGTGAAAGTCCATGATGTTTTTCATGTCTCATTGCTTAAGAAGTATGTTAAATATATTGATCATGTGATTGACTGGTTTGTATTGCAGGTGGAACTAGATGGAGAATTCCAAGTGGAGCCTTAGTGTATATTGCAGAAAAAGGTGTTCATGCTCTAGAACCAAGCAATAAAGCAAGTTAAAGTGCAATGGAAGCACTTTGGTCCTGATGAAGCTACAAGGGAGATGGCGGATCAGAT